>VXBH01004946.1:1868777-1927074 GCA_013400035.1 Rynchops niger
CTTTTTTTTTTTAATACCACACCTGACGTACTTTACCATCGAAAAGTCCTATCTGCAGCAACCACTGTATGCATGCTGTTGAAGATGGTGGGTTGCTGCTTTCCAGCACATGGTGGAAGAAGCTGTCTTAATCAGTTTTCAGGACAGTGCTTCTACAGAATTCCTCACCAACTATCTTAGTTTTGCACTGTTAAGTGGTTTTGTTTGTTTCGGTTTGTTTTTTTTTTTTTTTCCGTCTTGAATGTTGGTGGTGTTTCTTTTCACATGCTTTTCTGCCAGAGGCAGTGGGGCCACTGAACAGCACTGCTTGCTGGGTGAAAGCAGATGTGTGTAGAAAGTCCTTCATGAAGTATTGCTTCTGGCTGTGTTTTTGCATCCTCCCAGAAGCCTGATTGCTGCTCCTGAGAAGACCTAAATTTGACCCTTGCTTCCTGAATATCTGATTAAGGTAGGTAGCTTCTTAGTGTTTTGAATTTTCTTAAGTGTTTAGAATTTTGATTGGAACTGGGACCTTCAGCTTGTGTCTCTCCATTTTTGGATCCTGTCTAGGTTAAAAACAAATGAAGAAAAGGTGCCTTCTGCTACCTTCCTTGCTGACTTTCAGAGAGAAGCATCCAATTAAGTCTGCCAGAGAGATAAGCTGAACTCCTCCCTCCTCCCCCATGCTGTACTCTTATCTGGAGAACAAAGCAGAAAGAACTGACCAGTCTAGGGAGTCCATGTCGCTGGCAAGTATCGAACACAATTTCTCTGCCCTTTTCTTTTACATTTAGAGTAGGCAGGGAACTGGGGGCTCTGCTAAAGCCTGCCGTGACCTGGGAGTGCGGAGTGAAGAGCACTTGGAGAAGAAATGAGGCTGAGGTTCAGTCAGAACTGATGGGTTGGAGTCTAGGGTCAAAAACTTCAGAGAAGTTGGGGTAGGCACCAGGCAGGTGTGCAAATTGGAGTTTAGAAAGGACTTATAAAAGGACTTATATTGTGGTTATATCAGAAAGTATTTATATTACTTATATATGGAAGAAAGGCCTTATCTGGAGGCCAGGCAGTAAAATAAAGGTAAGTGGGAGCTGATAGTATTTTGACATTATTGTCAGTACAGAAGCAGTGTCAGGTAAGCACTCTTCTTTCTGCTTGACGTACATAGTACCTCTCTGTTTAGTCTTCTGACTGTATCTTAGCCCTTGGGACTGCTTTTCTTTAGAGATACCTGGCTGGCCAAGATGCTGGCCAAGTAGCGACAGCGAGATGCATCAGTGTTTTACAAATTCTGCTTGTGTTCCTGGCTCCAGTATGTGGAAACTTCCATAGACATCAGGGAAGTTGTTATCCAGGAGTAATTTGATGCTACCCCTGTATTTTCTCCCTCTCCTTAAATTCTGATTCCTCTTGAGCAACACACACACGCTCCCCCCGACTCTCCCAGTTGTTCAGCTGTTTATAAACTGTTTCCACTTGTATTATGGAATCACGGAATCTTTAGAGTTGGAAGGGACCTCTAGAGATCATCTAGTCCAACTCCCCTGCTAGAGCAGGATTGCCTAGAGCACATCACTCAGGAATGCATCCAGGCGGGTCTTGAAAATCTCCAGAGAAGGGGACTCCACCACTTCCCTGGGCAGCCTGTTCCAGTGCTCTGTCACCCTCACCGTAAAGAAGTTCTTCCGTGTATTTGAACGGAACTTCCTGTGTTCTAACTTGTGCCCATTGCCCCTCGTCCTGTCACTGGGAACCACTGAAAAGAGCCTGGCTCCATCCTCCTTCAGCCCACCCGTTAGATACTTGTAAACATTAATCAGGTCTCCCCTCAACCTTCTCTTCTCCAGGCTAAAGAGTCCCAGCTCGTTCAGCCTTTCCTCATAAGGGAGATGCTCCAGTCCCTCAATCATCCTAGTTGCCCTTCGCTGGACTCGCTCCAGCAGTTCCCTGTCCCTCTTGAACTGGGGAGCCCAAAACTGGACACAGTATTCCAGTTGTGGCCTCACCAGTGCAGAGTAGAGGGGGAGAATGACCTCCTTCGACCTGCTGGCCACACTCTTCCCTATGCAGCCCAGGATTCCATTGGCCTTTTTGGCAACAAGGGCACATTGCTTGCTCATGGATAATTTACTGTCTACTAGGACCCCCAGATCCTTCTCCTCAGAACTACTTCCCAGCAGGTCCACCCCTAACCTATACTGGTGCTTAGCATTCTTCCTCCCCAGGTGCAGGACCCTACACTTGTCTTTGTTGAACCTCATTAGGTTCTTCTCTGCCCAGCTCTCCAGCCTGTCCAGGTCACGCTGGATGGCGGCACGGTCCTCTGGAGTGTCAGCCACCCCTCCCAGTTTGGTATCATCAGCAAATTTGCTGAGGATACACTCTGTCCCCTCATCCAGGTCATTAATGAATATACTGAACAAAATTGGACCAAGTATTGACCCCTGGGGGACACCGCTGGTTACTGGCCTCCAACTAGAGTCTGAGCCACTGATCACAACCCTCTGAGTTCTGTCACACAGCCAGCTCTCAATCCACCTTGCTGTCACCTCATCCAGCCCATACTTCCTCAGCTTCCTAAGGAGGATGTTATGGGAGACAGTGTCAAAAGCCTTGCTAAAGTCAAGGTAGATGACATCTACTACGGCTTTCCCCTCATCCAGCCAACCCGTTATAACATCATAGAAAGCTATCAGATTGGTCAAGCATGATTTACCCTTGGTAAATCCATGTTGACCACTTCCAATAACTTCCTGTTCCTCAACGTGTTTGGAGATGACATCCAGAATGAGTCGCTCCATTACCTTCCCAGGGACAGAGGTGAGACTAACTGGTCTGTAGTTACACATGTATTGCATGTGTAATCTGTGCCAAAAGTTGCAGATTTTATAGCTGTTACTTAGCTGATATAAATATCACCACTTGGTCTTAATTACCAAATTTTGGTAATATAGCTCTAGTGTCAAGGATTAAACTATTTAAAATAGGAAACCGACAGTGTTGGTACAACATTTTCTCATTTAAAAGAACATTTGACAGATTCTCTTGGACTATGGGTGCTTTGGAGAAATAGTCTTTGAAACCTAGTCTTTCCAACTGGACTGTTCCTTGAATCACAGCAAAGAGCATATTGTCTCGCAACTAAGACAATTAAGGATTGAGTTGTTCCCTTCAGCATTGGTTTGAGAAATGGATGGCTCGTGGTTGTTTCTTCAATGAGGAGCATATAATGGCTAGTTCCATGCGAGCCCTGCCTTCTTGTACCTGTCTGTGGTGGAATGGTGTTAGAAGAAAACAGGTTGGCCGAAATTCCTGCCTTGCACTGGGAAGTGGCACCTTTGCTGCATTAGAGCAGGAGATGTCAGGAAAAGGATTCTCTGTATTGGAGGTGATGCTTCTGCATTACATTACCACAGTGAAAAAGTGTAAGCTGATGCTGATCTTGTCACATCTTTACTTAATAGTTTTCCTTCTTTCTTTCTGATTTTTCAGGAAAGGTTTTCTTCCTTCTCCTTTCTTCTGTATATTTATACCAGTCGAAAAAGATGAGAACTGGATAAATTCCTCTCCTCTTTTTATCCAACACTATCCCTGTGCTTTGGGCAACCTTCTCCTATGCCTGGCAGAGCCTTCTTTCTACATACTTGCAGCTGCTCTTTGCATGACAATACATGAATTGGCAGACACAACTTCTGGCCCTCCAGGACAGAAGGAAGGAGCACCCTGGGATGCTGCTGCACAACCGATAAAGGAAGAGTAGGATGTCCAACCTTGCAGTGATGGGCATGAGACTTAAACGAGTCCCTCTTATTTGTAATGAGAGCGTGGGTGAAGCCAATGAATTGTCATCTGTCCCAGTTCCAAAAAATGGTGGAAAGCAACCAGTTTACATCCATTTGGTGGAACAAGGGTGGAAAATACATTGTCATCAATGAAGACCTCTTCAAACAGGAAGTGCTGGGCAAGGCAGGACTTCTGCACACTTTTGCAAGTGAGAGCATGAGGAGTTTCATTCAACAAACAACCTCCATGGATTCATCAAAATGTAACAGGATTTCCAAAGATTGGCCTCACTTCCTGAACTCCTGGCAGAAGTAGCAATTTCTGCTCACAACAAGAGCACATCAACCAACTGATATTCACATAAGATAAGGTCTTGCAATACATGAGATGAGAATGGTAGTGAATGGTCTGGTTTTAACTTGCTTCTCGACTTGTTTTCAGGACGTTTTGAGTTAGTCTTTCTGACTAGTAGAAAGGCGGATAAGATGCATTTCAGTAATATCTGCCTACGTTGAACCTGTTCCATGGAAAGATAGACTCATCATAATCGGATTTCTTTGAATGTGTTTGCTATGTGTCTTACCAGCAGGTCGAAGGAGGTGATTTTGCCCCTCTACTCTGCTCTGGTGAGACCCAGGAGTACCGCGTCCAGCTCTGGAGCCCTCAGCGCAGGAAAGACATGGACCTGTTGGAGCTGGTCCAGAGGAGGGCCGTAGAAATGATGAGAGGGCTGGAGCACCTGTCCTATGAGGACAGGCTGAGAGAGTTGGGGTTGTTCAGCCTGGAGAAGAGAAGGCTCTGGGGAGACCTTATAGCAGCCTTCAAGTACTTAAAGGGGGCCTACAGGAAAGATGGAGACAAACTTTTTATCAGGGCCTGTTGTGATAGGACAAGGGGTAATGGCATGAAACTAAGAGAGGGAAGATTCAGACTGGATATAAGGAAGAAATTTTTTATGATGAAGGTGCTGAAATACTGGAACTGGTTGTCCAGAGAGGTGTTAGGTGTCCCACCCCTGGAAACATTCAAGGTCAGGTTGGATGAGGCTCTGAGCAACTTGATCTAGTTGAAGCTGTCCCTGCTCATTGCAGGGGACGTTGGACTAGATGACCTTTAAAGGTCCCTTCAACCCAAACTATTCTGTGATTATGTTTCTGTAATAAGTAGCACTTAGTAGAGTTGGTTAGAAGTACAGCCTAATTAGACTTGCTAATAAACTGCTTGAACAATAAGCCTTTTTCAGTTGTTCTCTCCTGTTTGTACAGCGTAAGCCCAGAGTGAGATTGTATTTCATCCATCCAAGTAGATGCAGCTGGTCCACAAGAACTTAAATCATTTTGCGCAGAGACCTGCTGCTAGCATGGAGGTGTTCACTCCAGTTCCGTCAGAGGACACGCAAGTGTCTGCTTGTAGAAGTCCGTCTTTGCCAAGCTAAAACAACTAATGGCTAACGCGCAGACCCCATGCATCTCCCCAGGCAGCTGCTCCCTGACTTCCCAACCCTGCTGGAGCAGCAAGCGGGGAGAGTTTTTGTCTGCTGGTCTGATTTACAATTCTGGTTTGATTATAAATAGAAGGAGGACTTAGGAAAAGGAAAATCAGGCTCGCTATTTTAGTGCTGGTTTTATGGTGAATATTTACATTAGGTGATCATGTGGTTAAGAGACTGATCCACAGCCCACTGAAGTGGACAAATGCTCTCTATGTCAGGTAGTGTAGCTCCTACAAAAGGTGAAGAGATTTAAAAAAAATAAAATAAAAAGAGGAGTAAGAAGATTTGGAAACTGTTTTTTAACAGGTACTTCTGAGTCTTGAGTAGAAATGTTCTTTAAGATTGTCAGAAAGAGGTGACCAAATAAATTGTCTTGTTTGCCTCTCAGGCATTTACTGTTCTTTAAACTGCAAGAGATTAATAGGCTGAAAGATTTTTTTCTGAGCTTCCTCAGAGCTAAAGTCCTTTGGGCCTATACATGTTGGAAGATTCATATCATAATTATTTTTAGATGCATCTAGGGCTTTAATTTATTGCAAACGTGTTTTTCTTTGTGTCTTTACTCTTTTGTAGGGGGGAGGGGAGAAAAATTTACAGAAAAAAACAATTATTTTTTTCCCCCAGTAGTGATATCCATTTAATAATATTTCTGTTCATATGGAATATTGCTCACGTGCATGCTGCTCTGAGGAATAGCAATGCACTCACTCATTGATGAAGGATTTGAACTTTTGAAATGTGTTTCTTATATTAATCCTACATAGATTTCTTCCTTTAACAATTCTGAATCATATTCTTTTTAATCACTTAGGTGCTACAGATAATCATGAATTTAAAATAGAGACCTTTAATTAGGGTGTACCATAAGGATTTTTGTGGTTAAATTGGTAGAGCAAATCTTCATATGAATTATTCTTGTGAAACTATGTAATTCACTTTTTTGCTAGATGTAAGTCTGGTGAAACACCATAAAATATAGTAATTTTTATGATTTAGATTGTAATCTTGTTTCTTTCGATTTGTATTCAAGCCTCACCATAAGATACTTGATAATAATTGAATTGCAGCTATAAAAAGTGTGTTTTTTCTTGGTATAACTCCTGTGCTTTTGTCAAACACATTACCTTTTTTTTTTATAGTTAGGGTTTTCTTAAATTGCATTTTCTCTGTAATTCTTTTAAGAACAAACCTTACTCTCCTCAGTAGTACAGAGTAATCTTCCTGTGCTTTTCTGTGGTGTGAATTCCTAAATCAGTCTCTGAGAAGGATATCAAAAGCTTAGGCCTGGCTTACCTGATTCCAAGCCTATTTCTGAGGAGGAAAAGTCTGTTTCTGGTGTCAGTCATGTTGGTCTGGTGTTGGTCTGAATGAGGAGCTCTTTCAGCCCATTCAGCCATAAAATTAAAGGAAAAATATGCTAAACTAAATGAAAATACCATCAAGCCATAAGCTTCCTGTCTAGTAGTTATTTACCAGGCAAATCTGAGGCTCTTGTCATGGGACAGTATCATAATTCTTATTTGAATGGATTGCTTGGGGTTTGAATGAAAGGTGTGTCAAAGAAAAAATAGAATTAATGAGGTGAAATGAAAAATATAAATCCAGTTTGATTGTCTAAGGTAGACAGAGTTCTTCGCTAAAATTTTGGTAGTACATTGTTGGAGATTACTGTTGTGCTGATTTTGGACAGTTAAGATACAAGGTATAATTTGCGTGGGTTTTGGGCCATGTTGAGCATCAGGATTCCTGCACAGGGTTCTGGTGAGAATGTATCTGAGGAATTCAAGTGGTATCATCCAGCCACAGTGCTGACTCTTTCATCAGTCTCAGTACTTCCTGTTACTTCTCAATACTTTCCCTGTTGCAGGATCCACAACCATCACAGTTACTCTTCTCAAAGCATTAAATCATTGAAGTGTTTTCTGTGATGCCCTTGGCCATCTTCCTTATTGATGCTTACATAAAAGTGGTTGATTAAACACATTTGGTAATTTTAAACAGCAATATTACGGTAGCTGTTAAATGTATTGAACGCTGCTATCAGTACTGAAGCCTACTTTAGACATGTTCATTAAAGCAAGCAATAACCTTTGAAAGATTTGCAGGACTCTGCAGCACCTGGTAATGAACAATGTTGCGTATTAACTTGTTTCTTTCTATTATCAAGAAACCAATACTTGAAGTTATGCAGTGAAAGAAGAATTGATTGTCAGTAAATTTATAGGTGAAGATGCTAGCAAAGTAAGTTAGCAGAGAGAAAGTCACTTTTTAGAAGGTGCTTCTACATTTCTTAATAGTGGCCTCCCATCTGTGATGCAGCTGTAGTAACAGTGAATGGTGTCTATGAAGATCTACACGGTAGGATGACCATAGGACAGAGATTTTCTGGATTTAGCAAGGGAAATCATTCTTGTATACAAGACAACACTGAGATCATTCATTAGACAACCTGCAGACTTAGAGGTGAATCTTGTAATATGCTGAGGATCCTTTCAGAGGTGCTGCCGAGGTCCTTTCTATTTTATTAAGACTCCTTAATTTGATCTTTGGCTGTGCTTTAAGCGTAGCCAAAGCAAGTTTTAAACTTTCTTCCTGCAATGGAAAATGTTTGGTTGACATGATTCCTGTAGTAATTCTAGCGCCCTTTCCTCTAGATACCATCTGGATTAAGGGTATCCAGAGGGAACATTGATGTATGAACCTTGTGCTGGCCGTTTAGATGGTGATGAATTACATTGTGTCTGAGTTGTTTCCTCACAGTCACAAAGTTTAAGATTTAATTTAAAATAGCGGCTCCATACAGTTTCTTGTATGCACACATTGCTATGAGTGTACAATGAGGTCAGATCATGCCTTCTGGGTAATAAATGCAGAGCAGGAAACCCTACCTTTGTGCTTCTGTCCATGTACGTTGCTCTTCTTTTCATCAGAGGCGATCTCAATGTCAGCTCAGAGCCTGTCACTCTGTATGTCAAATCTCCTTTCTTTTTCCATATGCATAACTTTACATTTATCAACAGTGAATTTCATCTGTCATGTAAACTCTCCAATCTCAAAAGACGTGTGTGAAGACAGAAGCAATGCTGAAGCACATCATGTCCTTTACAGGGCTTGTTTGGGGGGCCTTTTTTCTTATGAAATTTCACAAAAGTTATTTTTTAGAATCTTCCTCCCCCTCAAGGCTTAAATGCTATTTTTTTTTTTTTTTAGGGAATCGTCTGCCCCATCCCTCTTGAGGCTCACTCTCCAATTTCCTGACCTCAGCGTTAAAAGATTAGTTTTGGAAGGCTGAGCAGAAAATAAAACTAAATTAATAGATGCATTTGAATGGTAGGTTTGTGCAGTTCCTCTTCTGCAATGAGGAAATTGTCTGCAGTGCTGGTCATTCAAAGGTAATTATGAGCAAAATGTTGAGTTCTCTGTTTTAATGAGTTCTGCCTGATCCTGAGAAGAAAATCTAGTCTGGTGCAGAGTATATTCAATAGTGCTAATTAAACTGTTCCTCCCACTTATTGTAAATCAAATTAGTTTGATCCAATTGAAAAGCTAATGTTTTACTAGGGCAGGTGTTTAAACCTTAACCAAATAGTTTCATGTCAGTTTGAATAAGAGGGTATTTTATGAAGCAAGTACCTATCTCCACTGAGTGAAATGAAGGTTTTACTTCGTTTTATTTTTTAATACTGTAAGCATGACTCTTGAGTAGCCTCTGCAATTAAGGTCCTGTTTCATAGAAGTATGATGACAATTATAATCCTGCGTGTGTGTCATTTTTTTCCCCATTTTTGCATGGCATTATTATATTTTTATTTTATTAGAAGTAAAATGAAAAAATCAGGCATTATTGGTGTTCTCTCATAACTCAGCTGCTTAACTTGTTTTTGTCTACTTACATGAAAGTAATAAAAACTTTATTATCAGAACTGCAGGAGATGGTTTACTGAAGCAAGCATCACCCTGACAGCTCTTCAGAGTGTTTAGGACCAGAAGTTAAAATGCTAGTAGGCTTATATTTTTTTGAGCCAGTTAAACCAATTCTTTTACCATTTACTGACTTTCACTGGTTTGATGGGACTATACACCATCAAGTATTTTTCTGTTATTGTTATGGAAATATTGTCAGTGAGTGGAATGTTCATATCCTTAGGCAAAACTTGCCTTTATTCTGTTGCTACTTGGACCTGCCCAGGCATATTGGATTTAGGTGGGACGTCATGGTTTCAGTTGGGATAGAATTAACTTTCTTACAACCAGCTGGTATAGTGCTATATTTTGGTAAAATATAGCAGTCTCAGGGCCTTTTCTCCTCAGTAAGACCAAATGGCTGCAGCAACACTAAGTAGCTCATTGTCTTTGTTAAAGATGAGTAGTTCAATTTTAGTGCACTGATTCAAAAAGAAAACTTTTTTGCTGATAGAGATAAGGTGGATCCCACCAATTCATGCAATTTACAAATACATTTCTATTTTTCTGTTATTTGAAATCACTAACCAGTAATAGGCAAAACCACTTATGCATTTGGCATAATACTGGAATATGCAGATACTAAATAACGTGCATGGTAGGAGGCAGGCTTTTTAACAGACAGATTGCCAGGGCAGGCATCATATCCAGGGGTTTCCTTTCATAGTCAGGAAGGAGAAGCCAAATTCGGTCGTATGTGTTTATTACTTGGCAGTGGGGATGCAACACTGTGCCATAGTTGTATTGAAAAACATGAGCAAAATTCAGTATCTTGTTACTTTCTTACAGATTTAAATTAAATTTTTAATTTGTAGTTTATTAATTCTTTAAGTCTTTTTTTTTGGTTGGTTTTTTTTTTTTTTTTTCTTAATTCAAGCTTTCACCGCAGTCCTGTGATTTTCAAATGAAACAAAGCCTCCNTGAGTTTTTTAATTTTTTAAATTTTTTTTTTGGTTGGTTTTTTTTTTTTTTTTTTTGTGGCAGACTATTTTGTGTCACTTAAAGGAAGTAAAAAATACTTGCATGGGAGAGCTGCCAAAAAGTTGAGGGATAATGTTCATGATTCTTTTCTCTGAGCAAATATCTAGACACTTTAGTCACTCTTGTTTTGAAGGTGCCATGTTTATATCCCTCCATTTAGTACTGCCCTCACACTTTCTGGTAAGTGCTTTCTTCTTCGTGACCTGGGTTGCTGATGAAGATAAAGAATGATGTCAGACCCTGAAGCAACTCTGTTACTCTCTTCTTGTTATTGACTGCCAACTGGACTTTGAGCCATTGATTACTGTGACCCCAGTGTCCAGCCAGTTTTCAACATACCTATTGGTCCAGTCAGCCCATAATTTCTCAGCTTCCAAATCAGTGTTGTGGGAGGTTGTGTCAAAAGCCTTATGAAAGCCAAGGTGTATCATATCCACTGCTCCCCTTGGTCCATACAGCTAGTCATTTCATCATAGAAGGCATCACAGAAGGTTGGTCAAGCATGATTTGCACCTGGTAAATCCCTGCTGACTATTCCTGATAAATCTTTTGTCCTTTGTTTTCCTGAAAATCAATACCCTTTTATGTTAATGTGAGTTGGTGGAGAAAAGATATATTCTCTTTGAGACAAAGGCATATAAATGCAATGTTCTACTGGCAGCAGTAGAGGTATTTCATCTCCAGAGGAGAGAAACAGCAATAATCAGCTTTATTGGCATAGATAACTTCTGTTTTAATGAGGAAGAGAGATAACTCCATAGGTGCTAGAGATTAGTCTTTGTTTGACTAAGGTTAGATTTTTCCAGGAATATAGTGACACCTTAGGAAACTTATGTACCTTGGAAGAGAGTCCTAGAAGTATTCTGAAGTCTTTATTTGTAATTCACTTAGGAAACACTATATTACACGGTAGATCCAGAAGAATTCATTGACATCTAAATTATAATTATAGCCCCTGAGTTATGAAAGTGAACTGTAAATCTCCAGATTTTAATAAAAACAATGATAACTTTCTCTATTTTGGATGAAATATTGACTAGATATCATGAAATTAGAAGTTGATCAGTTCCTAAGTAAATCATTGGGCACCTGAGGTGAGAAAGTGTAACCGCTTTTGGGGGAGAAATACACTGTCTGAATATCTAGCAAGTTATAATTTTATTCTTTAGTATATTTAAAATTCACCTTCCGAAATAACTTCAGGGAAACTCCTTAGTCCCGTGTCCGTGTTGTTTAATTAATTGCTTTCTTACTTTCTTCTATGCCAATGTTAAGGTGGACAGAAGCTATAATTCAGAATATATGAAGACAACTATACTAATGTATAGGTAACATTTCAATTCCAACAAAGTTCTGGTCTACTCTGCTACTACAGCATTTGACAATTCCAGCTTAGGGGTCCGTATCACTACTTCTGGTTGCTCTCTGAAGGATTTGGTTCTCAACTTCAGCTACATATGTTGCAATTAGGTTTAAATGAGTTAAAAGAAAGTAAGCCCCCAAAAGTTTGCTTGAATACTTTAAATCAGAACTTGGACAGACCACATCCATTTTGGTTTTGCAGGAAATATTTCTTTGCTTCAGTCGTCTTTTGTCAGACTTGCACAGTCCTGGAACTTCACCAAGTTTGTGCTAGGAATGCTTAGTATATTTTTGCTACTCTTCAGAGGAGAAGAGAAGATGTATTGGTTTCTGTGTTGGTATTTGCAGGTGAGGAAGTCACAAGATGTTGTGTTTGGTTGTTTTTTTTTGTTTTTTTTTTTTTTCTTTTTTAAAGAATGGTTTCTGGAGACAACTTCTCTTTAATAGCAGAGTGAATGAAAAATTTCTCGGCAACTGTTGTTTTTCTGGGCAACCTATTCTAGGTGACGCAACTTCAGCAAAAGGATTGGACTAGAGATCTTGAGAGGTCCCTTGCGACCTGAACACTTTCGCGATTCTGCGATTCAGCTGCGATTTCCAATTTTGACTTGTCAAGGGGATATATGATGTAGCATATTCTGTAAAAGAATTGTAGGACTATCTCATGACAGAACTCGCAAGACGTCCAATGCCTTGATCTGGAGACATTTTGAGACCTTCTATACTGTATAATATAGTATAGTATAGACAATATAAGCACAGCATCATAAGATAGTTGAGTTTTGAAGGGACCTAAAAAGGTCTTTAGTCCAACCTCATGTTCAAAGTAGGTTCAGCTATGAGGTCAAACCACGTTACTTCAGGCATTACCCACTTCTGTCTTGAAAATATACAAGGAAGAAGACTGCATAATCCTTCTGAGTAACCTGTTCCAATGCTAGTCTGCCTTCATGGTGAAAAAATTTTCCCTTAAGTCAGTCTCAATCTCTCATTTCAACTCATGCTTGCTGTTTCTCTTCCTTCCATCATGCATAACTGTGAAGAACCTGGCTCCATCATCTTTATGACCTCCATGTAGATATTAGAAGGCTGTAACTAGGTTCCTCTGAACCTTCTTGTCTCCAGGCTGAACAAGCCCAATTAGCTCAGGCTCTACTAATGGGTGAAATGCTCTAAATCCCTGACCGTCTTGGTAGCTCTCCGCTGAACTTGCTCCACTTTACCAATGTCTGTCTTCTATTGAGGGGTCACAACTGGACGCAGTATTTGAGATGTGGTCTATCAAGTGCTTTTATTTATTAGCTATGATAATACATCAACCTAGGATACTATGACTTTTTTTTTTTTTTTTTTTTCCCCTGCCAGGGCATACTGCTGGCTATCTGAGGTCTCTTTCACTACATCTGTCCACCAGCCAGTCACTCCCCTGGCTGCATTGTTGCAAGGGCTTATTCCTTACCAGGTGCAGGACTTCGAATTTGTTCTTGCTGAAATGCATAGAGTTCCTGCTGGCCCGTTCCTTCAGTCTGTCTAGATCCCTTTTAACAGAAGTCCTTCTCTTAAGCATATCAATGGTTTCTCCTAGTTTAATGTCATCTGCAAACTTGATGAAAGTGCATACAACCACTTTCCTCCAAGTCATTGGTGAATATATTAGAAATGAAAGGTTCAGGATAGACCTCTGTGGTACTCCACTTGTTACTAGCCTCCAGATACAGTATGAAGGGTTATCTACTGTCTCCTGTGACTGATCATCCAAGCAGTTTTTTCCCATCTAATTGCCTACCAATCCAGATCATAACATCATAACTTGTATAAAAGAATATTGTGAGGACTAAAGCATATTTCTAAAGCTGAAGATAAGTGACATCCACTGCTCTTCCTTCATCTACAAATCAAGTAATTTTATCCTAGATGATAATCTACGCTTAGTAAATCTGTGCTGACTGTTCCCAGTTGCTTTATCTACTTCATGTGATCAGAAACGTGCTTGAAAAAGACTTGCTCTGTGGCTTTTTTACAGCCATCAAAGTGAGACTTGAAGTTCCCTGGGTTTACCTTTTGGCTTTTTCTGAAGATGCATACAACATTTGCCCTTCTCCAGTCATGTGGGACCACTTGATCCCCATGAACTTTCAGATACGAGAGAGCATTCTTGCAAGGATGTCAGCCAGCTCTCTCTGTACTCTTGGGTACAGCCTGTTGGATCCCATGGACTTGTGTGGGTTGAATTCTCTCAAGTAATCCCTAACTGAGTCCTAATGCACTGCTGGTAGATGTCCATGACCCCTTTCACTAATGACAGAGGTATGGTAGACCTTGGTGAAGACTGAGGCAAAGATGACATTGAGTACCTTGGCTTTATTTGTGGCTGCTGTTGCTAAATTACCTGCCTCTACAGCAGCCTATATATTCCTCATTCAGCCTTACAGCTGTTTTTCTACTTCTAGTCTTCAATTGCTTTTCAGTGAAGCCATTGTAAATCGATAAACTTCTTACACTGGAAAACAAACAAATGTGAAGACCTCTAACTAGATGTTACAGGGTTTACTAGTATCAGGTAAAATTTTATTAGGTGACTGTGGAACTTGGAAGATTTAAACCAAAAACTGTCATGTGCTCCTGTTTACAATTCTTGCTGATGGTGTTGTGCAAGTTGTGATGGCTCTGGGGGTGCCACCAACCTTGACTGTCCCTGCCATCCCTGCCCCAGCAATGCCACAGCAGGGCCTGTCTCCAGCTCACTACAGCCCTGCCTTTCTCAGCCTTGCGCCCTGCCGATCTGGGCCCATATCCCGGCCCTTCCTCGGCCTGTCCCGGGGGAGTTGCCCAATGCCCAGGGCTGGGGGTTCCCCGGTGCCACCCAGCTGCCCTGCTCCTGGCTGGGGTGGTGGGATGGGCCCTGGCTGATGGGCTCTGCTGGCTCGCCACCCTGTGGGGAGCCACTGTTTTTTGCTGCTCCCTGACACATGTTGTCTTCTCAGTAGGGTGTTTTTGGGATCTGTTCTTATTTTCCTCTAAAAGCAACCAATACCAACTTTTCTGAAAAAGCTGTCTTCACTCATGAAATGAGGGCAAATTTAAATATTCAGTATTAAACAGTAACTGCTCAGGTGTTTCCCATAGGATCTTAATACAGTACTCCAGAATACTCTGGAGTGTACTTCTAAATGCATTTGTTCTGCATATTAATCATATCTATAAATTCCTATGCTGGAAAATAGGGGATATTATTAAAATTAATCAGGGACAAAGGACCAGTGTGACAAGGATACTGACAGAAAAGTGGTAATGGGCCACTAGGTTTAACTATCTGGGTTTTTAATTTAAGAAATTATGCAATACTCACTTCTATATTGACATCTTTATTTTTTTTTTCTAAATTCTGTAGAGAAATAGCAAGAATGCATGCATGACAGGAAATTGCATGTCTTAAGAAACAAAAAAGGAGATTTTTGATAATATTCAAGCTGTAATGGGTTAAAATTCAAAGCCGCAAAAATTTCAAATGCGTTGTCCTCTGCATATAGCCTAATACATTGCAGTGTGTAAGATTACAGTTTCACCCATCAGGACATATTGATTTAAAATAAATGGAGAAAAAAAACCCCTTTTATTTTCAAAACTAGTAATCTGAAACTTCTTGTTTGAGCAGGATATTTTTCTTCTCCTTCAAATGGTGCTTCTTATCTGTATTTGTATTGTAGGTTTCCTGGACACCTCTTAGAAGTTTTGCAGTACATCAAGAGAGTATGTTTTGTTTCTTCCATTGTGCACACTACACGTAAGGCAGATCATGCTATCATGACATTTCAGTTACTCTTAATTTCCTCATTAGACATTTTTTGCAGCTGATGGTCTCAATCGTCTAGCCTGTTGTTGCCTTTCTCTTCAGACCTTCGTGAGCTTATGCCAGGTTCTGCATCTCCTGTCTCAACAGAGTATCTTGAGGACACTGCTGAAGAATACGTTTTGGTTTTGTTTGGCAGACACCTTCCACTGCCCGAGCCACATATAGCTGTTTGTGTAGTCTAGGAGATCTACTGCATTTTGTCTTCCTGCTTCTCGATTAAGTCCTGTGCCGGGAAAGAGATTGAAATCCAAACCCAGGAGAACTCACTGAAAAAGGTCAACGTAATGTCTCCAGATCTTAGACCTCCCTCTTGACTCCTTCACGTTCTTTGATGAGGCCACATGTTTTGCAGTGCTAACTACAGTTCATGTACTCTAAAACAAGAACCTTTCCTTAAAGAACTGTCATCACATTGCCTTTTTTGCACTCATCTAGCTAATACTGAGATGTCTAAACCTCTACTAGTAATGATGCAGGCAGATAGGCTGCACAGCCTGGCCTTTTGATTTTGAAAGTACTTGTGACCCCTCTGCTATGACCACTATGCACCACTCATGCCCTTCTGATGGCAGCAGTTAACAGGAGATGGAATAAAGACAAGCTTTAAAGTGCTCTTGATAGGATATCTTCATTGCATTGTCCTTGAATGCCAAATGCTCCACTCTCAGCTAGGTTGATGCATGCAAACAGGTAACAGAAGGACTTTTCTCATTGGGAACCTCAGCTGGGCTGTTTAATTGGCAGTGTTTGGTGATGTGTTGCTTATAGAATGGTTCTGGTTGCCCATGTGCACAAATAGGTTCAGGGGTGCATCTGAGCTCTGCTCATCTTCTTGAGTCAGAGGTTTTCTTCTTCTGCCCTGGGTCTTGGCCTGTCTGGCACAGTGTGCCTGATTTTGTCCTCTGGAAATAAAACAAAACAGAAAAATCCCCACCAGTACCGAAATCTTACACAGCTTCAGAATAAGCCTTTCTACATATATTAGGCTCCTGAAGAAGGATGAGCTGTTTCTCAGAATCACAATGTTCCTGCAGTTCCTATTGATTTCAGCAGCAGTTGTGGGTGCTCAGCAGTTCTGTTCTGCTTGCTGGCCATACACGCACATGCTCGACCACATTCAGCTGCATAATAAGACAAGCTATAGGGGGGAAAAAAAATCCACAAAACCTACTCTTACCTTCATTTCCTCTTTCAAATGCAGGTGATGAAAGGCCTGAAATAATTACTGGAGAAGCTGCAGAACACCCAAGACTGTGTCTTGATTAATTTGTCTTGATTCATTCTTGATTCATTTTAGAACAATTAAATGTAGCACAACTCGTGGAGAATGACAGTGAAGCGGGCAACTCTTGAGTAGCTAATATTAATTTTTCACTAGACACTCAAAATTATGCCCATTTGTATTATCTTTCTCCAGTTTATGCAGTGCAGTGGATCAGAGCCAGGCTTCAATATGAGGACTGCAAAATTATCTCCAGTGCTTTCTCCATTTTTATTCATTAAGGTCTCCCACTCCGAGCAAACAGTGCAGCATTTTTCAAGATTCTTCCTTCTTCTTCCCCTGTGAGGGACACGCCTTCTGGGCTCCCTCCCCACCCCGTATTGATTTAGATATCGAAATGATAAAGTTCAGAAGCCTGATAACTTCCTTATTATTGGGGCAGAAGAAGTCATTATAAATATTTCTCTCTGCATAGCATGGTGAGGTGGGATTTCTGCTCTCACTGTCCTATCCCTCTTGTAGCTTAGGTCTGACTAAAGATGTGCTTGAATATATGATGCACATGTATCAGCTATGCATAAGAACCTCAGCCTATGCATAAATGCAAGTTGCTGAGTGCTCAGAATTTGGTGTTCATTTTATAACACCAAAATAAACTGAGAGTAAGAAGTTTCCGAGATACCAGTCTGATTTCTGCTAGAAGATTCTGGTCCCAGAGTGTTAAGTGCCCTTGCACTAGATAAAAAAACTTTGGCAGCAGAAGTAATAAATTTACTCTAGGTGGCTAGTGTATTAATCAATTAGGTGCTCATGGAAAACAGTTTCCTTCCTAAGGCTCTCCAGCAGTAGCCATAGCTTTTCTCTGAAAAAGGTTGCTGCCAGCCCATAGTCAAGGGATTTTCTTAAATTCTCTAATGGAGAATTGTTGGCGTTTTGTTCTTACACTGTTTCCTCTGAGTTTTCTCCTTTTCCTTATCAGTAGGTTAATGTTCAGGGAAACCTATCTCCCTGCTTTAGATGTTTCTTCCATTCTCTGCTCTGGTTTTCTGTCCATTACTAATTGATTTTCTTAATGGTTAGAGTTGCCTGGGGGCAGATATTGTCTCCTTAAGCCTTTATCAGACTTGATGAATGACATTGAGAGTCTGTTTTTCGCTTCCTGCTATTTTCTACTCTCAGACAACTTGATCAATCTACAGGACTCTTCCCAACATAAAAGCTAGGATCTAGAATCACATATGTCAGCTTGGACTCTTTACATGAAATTAAGTCTATTTATTTTTTTATTTTCTCTTATGTGGTAGGTTGACCCAGTCTGGAAGCTAAACCCCCATGCAGCTGCTCTTTCACTAACCCCAGCAGGGTGGAGGAGAGAATCAGAAGGACAAAAGTGAGGTAACTTGATAAAATAGGTGAAGGCAAAACTGCAAGCACAAGCAAAACAGGAGTTCACTTGCTGCTTCCCATCAACAGGCAGACGTTTAGCCACTTCCAGGAAATTAGGGCTCCATCACACATAATGTTTCCTGGGGAAGACAAATGCTGTAGCCCTGCGTGTTCCCCCTTCTGCTTCTTTTAGAAATCTCTGAGATTTTATTGATGAGCATGTTGTTATATGGTATGGAGTATCCCCCTGGTAAGTTCAGGTCAGCTGTCCTGGCTGTGCCTCTCCCAAGCCTCTCCCAACTTCTCTCTCACCCCCAGCCTACTTGCTTGGGTGGGCAGAGTGGGAAAAAGAAAGGAAAAAAAAACCAAACCCACCACCCCACAAAACAAAAACTCAATGGTGTACAAGCAGTGCTCAGCAATAGCCAAACCACTGTCGTGTTATCAATGCTGTTTTAGTTTTCAGTCACAGAGTCACAAGTCCAAAACACACCACCATATGGGCTGCTGTGATGAAAATTAACTCCATCCCAGCCAGACCCAGTACATCTTATTAAACTCTTGAGTCAAACAGTATGTGCAAACTGGTTTAATTAAGATATTCTTGGTCTCATCCATAATAATTAATAATTTAAATTAAAACTCAGCTCTATTTTTTTTAACATGTGTATTTTATTTTGCAGTAAATGGTTGATAAATAGTATTTTTCTTGTATTTATGTTTCAGAACTTCTGGGAAAAAAAACATGTGTAAATGTTAGTGTTCCCTTCTTCATTAACTGACTTGTGTTTTGCTCTGATCAAGGCCTCCTTTTCCTGAACTGGAGCACTTGGTCACTGTGGGCTTTTTTCTCTTGTTTATATGACCACACACTGGGAGTAAATCTACTGAAACTAATGGCACTTCACTAGTTCAGAGGTGGTGTAAAATAGATGTGAATCAAGCTTCCTCTGCAGTCATCACAGGTCGTGCCAGCTGTAGTTTTTCAGGCCTTAAAGAAGCAGAAGTGGCTTTCAATGCTGGACTCTTGGTAAAGAAACCTCTCTGCTAAACTTAAAGTAATGCAGCCTAGTTCTGTAAAGATAGATACTCATTTAGCATTTCTTTAATTTGAAGGTCCTCAGCAGGTGAAATAGAGGAAGAGGAGACAGACCAACAGGATTTATCAGGGAAAAGAGTAAAATCTGAGTTTTGGGAGTAAATACTGTATTTTTCATTAAAATAGTGTAATTCGTACTGCACGTAAGTCATGCATCGTTCTGACTCTTTTATGTTCCCTTAATTTAGGGATACATGGTATGCTTCCACGCTGTGTTTTTAGGATTTGGGATTAGAAAGATCGATCCTCTGAAGCAGAATTAGTATTAACTCTAAGGGAATGCCTAGCAGTGCTCTCTGCGAGCAGATGGTTTTCAGATGTTTCGCTTTCCAGATGATGAGGTGGCTCAGGAATTAGAAAATCAAAACTGAAAGAACAGAGCACCTTTCTTACTTCTTATCAAAGTTTCGACGATATTGTGAGAGGAAAAAAATCTACCTCAGCCCTGAGAGAAATATAAGATACTGCTGAAATGAAAAGGCACACAGTAAAATTTCAGTTTTATCCTGTAGATAATACCCAGTATTCCTAAAGGCTAAGGCTAGCCTTCCTAAGGCTAGCTTAGCAAGACTCATGAAGACGTGGCAGGCTTAGCTGAAGTTTTGGAGTAAGTAAGGAAATGAGATTAAGACAGTCGTTGCTTTGGACTCCAGAGGAGTTGCCAGGTCACTGCTCAGCCTGTCACTGTTGTGACACACGGGATTTTTCTCATGCTTGAGAGGAAAATGAGAAGGGCATGTGTTTGGTTCCCTGTTCTTTACGTAAGTGTTATTGTCTGAAACTTTAAATTCATTATGGATTTTTACTGGTCAACAGGGAAAAGAGCAATACAGAGCCATGCAAGATAGATGGAGGCCTTTGAAGAGTAGGAACTGTGCTGGCCTCTGGAATGGACAGCCAACCAACAGCATGAGGCTCAAGTTGCATTTGCGATCTCTGGAGTATTTTGCAAAATGACAATTCTGTTTTGCAATTGGAGGTCATAATATATTGCTATTCCTGTTGGGTAGCAAGCAGGCAAGTGAGCAGCATAAACATTCTTACAGCGAACCATTTACTTTGGCTAAATGTCAGTCTGGAATGAGTGGGCATGGGAAGGAGGACAAAGTTTATGAATAGAGAGGGAACAAATGTGCACCTACAGAAAATGTTTTTGTGGTGTTTTTATTTTTTTCTTTATTTCTTTTGGAGTATGCCTACCCCTGTTCCCTTCTGAAGAGTAAAAACAACGTAGAGGTGGTGACCCGCCTTCCATATAGCCACAGCGACCATCACTGCATGAGTCCAGCTGAGGAGAACTTGCTGGCCTCCACATTTGCCCTGTCAGTGGGATTACTTCAGCTAAGAGACACCGTAGAGCCCTCCTGGGGCCATGCCTCTGGAGTGTGGGGAGATAGACCTGCCCACATTTTCGGACATCTCCAGAAAACTGCAAGTGGTGTCGGGAATGGAAAGTTAGAAGCCATCCATAGTACTAGCCTTGAAGAATCGTAAGTGGGATAGCCTAATCACTGGAGGGGGTATTTGTAAGTATGATGGACTTCATCATTGGACTTCCACAGGTGATGATATTTCCTTTTCCTTTCCTTTCTATAGGACAATGTGTGTTTCACAAATTTGCGCTTCATTATCGGGAACACCCCAGCTTCCTAAATATATGAATGGGCTGGCATTTGCTTTGGTGTGATTTTAATGTTTTGTTGTTTTTCAGAGTGTTTTGTAACTAGTTGAATCTGGGCCTTTTTGCCACAAATTCTTGTGGCAAATATATACCAAAATATACCAGTTCTTCCTTAAAAAGTGTCGTTGTTTGTTTTGCATGAACTAGTAGCATTTTGTGCCCCCTTTTTACACTGAAATATCTGACTCCTGGTATTTGAAATTTGAATTCCTGGTATGTCCAAACTTTTACCTTTGAGGTGCTTTTATTGCTGGAATTTAGAACACACATTTTGATTTTTTTTTAAACTTTAGAAGAGTTTCTGAAACTATGTCTATAAATTTGGACAGAAATTCCCAAAACTTTTATTGATAATTCACTCCCAATTGCCAGTTACCTGTCACTGGGAACTTGTGAAATCTCCTAAAGTTTATCTTATCTAGTAAAAACGTCCCAAAATATCCAGTTCTCCATATTCAGTGATCCCAATAGTGGAGTGTATTGGAGTAAGCTACCACATATTATAAAACTATAGCATAAAGCAGATGAGAAAATTTAAATCCTTCTAATGCAACAGTTAAACAATATAGATATAAAAAGCCAGGCAAATTAAAAAATATAAAGGTTCCCATAGTAACAATTACTTAGCTATGCTGAGTGATTTATATTATATAACATTGCTGCTAGTAGTAATACATGCATAGAATTATATGTAAAGTGTGTTCAGTGTGGTAAAATTAAAATTGCTCTGGGAACCATAACTTTTTATTTTCTTGACCTCTGCATATTTAAATGTTTGCACTTAATGTTGCGTTAAGTCTGTTTTAATTTTCTTGGATCTTCAAAAAAAACTAAAGTGCTGAGGAGGTGGGGCAGGGGCGGGGAGCAGAGAAACACAGCTGAGATGGTGACACCATTGTATACCTTAACAGAAATGAAGGTAAAATAGGCTGTAATGCTGTAGGATTGCGTGTTTTGTGTTGGCGTTATGCCTTCTCACTCTGTGGTTCCCTGGTAGGTGGAATCATATTGCACATGAGACACACAAGCAACTGGTCAACAAGGAACTCTGTGAAATTATTATTTTTTTTTTTTTATATGGCGATGATGAGTGTAGCAAATCTCTTGGAATCCCATAGTTTTAAACTGCATTGTAACAAATGCCCATCAGTTTTCACTGACACTTAGCCTGAGTTATTGAACTAGATATGGGATCTCCAGGAGTAGGGAGGAACAAAGTGTGAATAGATTTGCTTTCAGCTTTCTAGCTGTACTTCATGTGAATTTTGATAGGGTCTATGCTTGTATAGCCTAACCAAAACCATGTTTGTCCTGTTGTATTTTTTTTCTTTGCACAGTTAACAGGAAGTAATTATTCTATATAGAGTGAAAAAAAATAAAATAATTTCATTTATGCAGAAGGTTTCTTAAGTGTTATAGTTTTCCTAATGGTTAATTCTGTGAAGCTTAGGTATGTTGCTTTTATGCACTGGATATAGTACCTTACCATTCACTCAAATGGGGCTATTTGTGGAGTAAAATACTTTTCAACCTGAAAAATAGTACGGAACATTGCTCTGAGCTGATCAGTGAACATTGTTCTTTACAGCATTACATTTGTTGGTACAGATAAAATAATATCTTCCTTTGTATCTTCAAGTACAAGAGCAAAATACAATCGATGCCTTACCAATTTTTTTTTTTTTTGATAGCTAAATCTCAGAGTTCAGGGATCTATTAGTCTATGTGTTTCCCTATGCCTTCTCCATTTTTAAGGTACTCGTAACACTTAGCCTTGCCTCTTTTTGCACAACTAGACAAAAAGCATCATGACACAGGTATGAATCGTCATGTTGTAAAATAAAGAATTCAGTGCCTCAATACTTTTCTATACATAATACTGATTAAATGAAAGCCAGCCCTGTGCTTTGAGCATGACACGACATGTAAAAATACTTGTCACAGTAATTTAGACCCTTAGAAATGTGTTGAGTGAGTGGACATGTAAGGTAAAAAAGGACAGATTAGAATAGGGACTTGAATTTTCAAACAGTGTCAGCTGCAGACCAGAAATCCTTTCCCACATGTTACACCACATCCAGAGTTTAGAGCAAAATATGCATTTAGGGACTCTGGTTCATCTTTCCTTTCTGTAACAGAGGTGTTCTTCTTCTTTTGATGACAGGGAGAGAATCCTAATACACCATAGGTGACCTTAAAGCCTGCATTCTCTACAAGGAGAAGAGGACAAGCGGATGCGTCATTTAGCTTACAGTCTGGTTCAGAAAAAATCCACAAAATTAAAGCAGGAAAAAGGGAACAGCTCACAATTTCATAGAAATTAGATCTCTTAAACATTTATGTTTGAAGAGAAATCCTAGTTACTTCACCTTCCATTGAAAGGCGATGACCATCAACGGGTAACTAGCACAAAAGGCAGTCTTGGGGCAGGAGCTGAAAGGAAGCTGTGTTACACCTCTTTTGTTCTACCGATGCTGTTTCACCACTTGTCGCACCATTTGCTTCTATGTTATGTCTTGGCTTTACACTTAAACTATTTCTTTGCCCCCAGTAGCCTTTCTTCCACAAAGATAAAGTATCTGGCCTGGCTTTTGAAGTTGCTTTATGCATAAAGGTAGCTGGCTCTGTTATGTCCATAGGATAGAGTTGAGGGTGTAGTTTAATTCAGGACACAATGTCCCTACTTTTTTTTTAGGACAGGCAAAATGTGCTCAAAGTCCACCAATGCCTGTTACATAATGTCCCAACAAATTATAGACAAGTTTCTTGTAAGTGATAAGGAAATCATCCTTGAATTATATCTTTGGAGAAACAAGCAAGTAGAGTGAGGTTCCATTAACAAATGTGAAGCTTTGCTGTGGGATGCTCTTGCTTGAGGTGGGCTCAACAGATGGCAGCTGCCCAGTTTGTAAACTCTTCAGTAGAGTCATAAACTATTCTGTGGGACAGAGGCTGAGCTTTCAGGAAGAGGAATGAGGCTGAGGAGCAGAGCTGTGACAAATAGATTGCAATCTGTTCCCTTGTTGACTATAGCTAGTATTGTGTCAGCCTTCTTTTATTTCGCTCAAGTCAGCTGCTGAAGCAGGGGTTAGGACCCAGTGCAATGTATAAAAAATAGAAAAAAACAACCAAATAAATAAAGAAAAGCTGAATGAAAAATCAGGAAAATGCATTGGTGATTGAAAGGATTTTTTGCAACCTTAAGCAGGCTATTTATTTTGTGTACTTGTAATAAAACCAAGGATAATATAAGACTTCATGCCAGGAACAGGGGTCAAGGAGAGGCCAGTAGCCTGCAGATAAGGGCATTAGCCAACATCTGAGACATGGAGTGTCAGTCTGGCCCTCTGCCTAGGTAGAATGATATCCACACCCCTAGAGTGATCTGTCACTCCTAGGTTGGGACATTCTGGGTGTGATGCTCTCTCCATCACAGTACACCAGGTGCTGCTGGAGGCCCCTTTTTCACTGACCCCTGGTGAGTGGGAAAAACTGAGTGCATTGCTTAGAGCCTTCATCTGGAGGAAGGAGACATGTAAGCACGGCTGTCTTCAGAGAGGGGAGAGAAAAGAATCCACCTATCTCCCAGCCCTGATGAATGCACTAAAAATGGAGCTACTGAGCAAAATGTGAGTGCTTGCCCTCCTCAACTCGAACTGTGGATCTTGCTGTGGGCCTGTTTTATGTGACTTTTATTGGAAGTGTGCCAAATGAGGTATTTTGAAAATCTCAGACATTTGAAACATTAAAAAAAAACAAAAAAAACCCAAAACCAAAAAAACCCAACCCAACCCTAAACAGGGTTGGAAAAAAGCCTTGAAGTTACCTAATTTTACCTCTGCCTCTAGAAAGGTTTTTTTTCTATTATTTTTGGATGGGAGGATTTTTATTTTGAACAAAAATGCTGCTTTTTTTTTAATATAGGCACACTATTCACTAAAAAATTATCCAAACATGATATGTAGAATGTTTTCAGTGAGATGAAATTCTGATGTGCTCCGCTGTTTTCTCAAAACCTGAATATCTATGTTGGTTTTAGCAAAATTTTGTTAGATTTTCTATTAAGGTCTTTGGCTTGCTGTTAGTTTCTGATCAGAAATCCAGATAGTTGAAATAGTGCTTTTGAAATGTTTGGAGTTTTTTATGTTACAATATGAAAGAAATTTTTAGTGTTTAAATGTTGATAAGAAATGGAGTGGTCGCCACCGGAATAGGTGTTATTATTTAGTTTGTAGAGCAAATGATGATTGATGTTGTTAGTATGTTTTTGAAGCAAAGCCTAAAACTCTGTGGTATCTCTTTTGTGGTAGCATGTCTTAATAAACAATTTACCTTCATTCAGACACCCTCTAGCATAGTTGGTCTCTATTCTGGCTGAGGACTTCAAATAAGAAAACAAATAAGAAATAACAAAATGCCTTGAGGGAGCTATCCTCATGGCATTTGTTAACTTAGCTAAATTAACTCACCATCACAAAATATGCTTGAAGAGGAGAGAAATGGAATATTGTTTGACTGCTGAATGCTGAAAATTCTGCCATTTATAGCTGAGGGATTTGAAGTGTTCAATAAAGAAGTAACCTACTGTAGTCATAATTGCTCACAGCACAGTGAATTATGGTAAAGTGATTGCTCACCTAAAGCTGAAATTCCTAGTGATGCATTACTTGGGGCAGTTCTACTAGGAGAATAGTTTTTATGGGCACATTAACAATACCAGGTACGGGAGCAGCCACAAAGCACCAACACCGAGGATGGTATGCTCTCATAAAATATATGAAGGGGCAAAGGGAGAGGGACAGAGGCAGAAAAGGACCATTAGTTGTGCTGTACTGTTGGCAGAAAAACTATACTGATAGATTCATATGCCTCTTCTTTGCTCCGACGTGAGGAGCAATCAGCAGAATGCACTTTCTGGAAGTGTGCTTCTGCGGTGATAAGTCTGTTAACTTCAAGAAAAAACACCCAGAAGAGAGCCATGATTCAAAACGCTCTGCTGGTGATGTCCCTTGTCTCCCAGAAGCACCATCTCCAACATCACTGCCTCTTTGTTCATGAGGCTATTAAACAGAGGAAAAATCAATACATAATTTATCTTTCCACATGTGGCAGAGCTCAAGAAAGTGAAAGAAACTGATAATAGAAGAAAAAGGCAGTGCTTTTGGTACTGTGCTGGGAAGGAAAAACAGTTTTTAACAGGAGAAGCTTTAATGTGCTTTTGTGCCTGTTGCATACGTGAAGCCTTGTGTGATAGCTGGATTTGTGCCGAGGTTCCAGGAAAAAATTCAGGAACTGATGTGCGCTACTAGGAATGGGAGGTGGTAACAGTAACATGCTTCTAATCAAGGGCGCAAGTCTCAGAGTATTGATCCAGGTTATGAAAAGCACGGACTCGGGTCTTCATCTGTCTGAAGAGGCTTTAAAATTCATGGTTTGCCCTCCAAAGAAAAAAAAAAATCATCTCTAGAGAGGCAAGACTGTAGGATGTTTTCAAATTCTGTTGACATTTTAGTACGTATAAATATTTCCTGGCTATTCAACCAGAAGCTAAGTTTTCTTTTTCAAGGGAGCATTTTGGCCACTAGTTCACAAAGTCATTCCTATTCACTGTCTCCTTCTGATACCATTTAAATACTTATATAAAGCGGAACTACTTCACCAGAAAAAGTTGATGGACAGCCACCTCAAAACATCCCACAGGTGGGTAAGTAAGGCACAATTCAGGAAGCCATAGCATAAACCGCACACACTTTGGCAGGCTCTTTTGGGACCAAGCACTTTTGCAGGTGCTCTGCAGACTCTGCATTCATGCTTTGGCCTTTTTGCAGAGGTTTTCACCTATGCTCCTTACCTTGAGGTCCACTGATATATCAAATTTGCTGTGCTGTGGAGCAGGTTACACGCAAAGAGCTTGTAGCCTGGACTTCTGATCGAAGACTAAGCTTCAGCCAGACAGGAAGGACTATTACTAGATAAATGCTGAAGGGATGAGAAGATTTTCAAAGGTGGAATACTTTTTTTTTTTCCTTTCTGTTTCAGAAGGTTGAAACTTAAACTGTTTTTCTTTCTTATTGCAAAGCTCTGTGTGTATAGTGTTGCATACAAGTTTGGTTTTGCACAGCAATATGTTTTTGTCATGGGTTACACTGTTATCCTTAAAGGAGACTATAATGAAATCATGATGAATTACATCTATCTAACACATACAGTAATGAGTTTAGATATAATATAGGGAGCAGAATGCATTCATCAATACTGTACACTGATTTACAGTCATGTCCTGGTATCGTTATGACTCTTGGCACTTAGAACCATGGAGTCAGTTTAGGTCTGGAAGAGAACCCTGGAGGTCATCTAATCCACTCCCTGGCTCAAAGCAGGTCATTTCATAGTAGATCAATCAGGACTTTATACAGGTGAGTTTTGAAAGCTTACAGTGATGGAAATTTCATGGGTTCTCCAGGCAACCCGTTCAAGCTCTTAACCACTCTTATTGTACACTTACTGCAACTTGTGGCCATAACATTTTGTCCTTTTGCTGTGAACTTTTTCAAAGAGTTTGGCTCTGTCTTATCTCCTCCCCTGCTCAGCCCCGACTAGAACAGCCTGAAGCCTTCTCTTTTCCAGTCTGAATAAACTCAGCTCCTTTTGCCTTACATCGTCTGCTCTATTCCCCGACTGTTTTAGTGACCTCTGCTTGTCTCCTGGCTTGTCGATATTTCCCCTACATCGGGGGGACCCCAAAACTTGTCTTGTGGACTATCCAGAAGTTTCCAGATGTCTTTTACCCTTTGATAGAGCCTAACTGCTAGTAAGAGCTATGTGGTATTTCAGCGTGGCTCCCCTTTCTTTTAGTTCCCTGTTGCTGTTGTTAACGAAAGGGCTTCCTCATAACTGTCTGACAAGGAGTCTGCCTGATGAGTGAGTAGTCCTGTAATTGTGGCTATTGCAAATAATAATTTCACTGCCAGCTGTAAAGGCTTAGGAATGAGTGATTTGTGCACAGCATGTGCTGTGCAACAAGTTGGCTAGAGTCAAAACGTAAATGGTTTGTATTTTATGCAGCTATTTGAACTTTATGCAACAGAAATGTTTAGCTATTGTGAAAAATGCTACCATATTTTTTCATCTTTGCACATCTCACTATGCAAGGGTGTGGGACACTAATGACTAGTGTGTCTTGGAGTTTCTGTTAAAGTTTGGGCAGCTGGTGTCAGGAAAGGCAGATCAGTTTTTCTGGCCATCTATGACAACGTCACCGTACCTTCAGGATTTCCTCATTTATATAAATTCTTCATTGCTATGTGTGCTCTAGAGAGCTCACTGTAATTGTTGCTCTCAAAGACAAAGACCTTGACTAGGAACCTTCATCATTTTCTTGTAAACACAATGTAAACAATGAAGTGTAATAGTTCTTCATATAATATTAAATAATTCCTTTCACCGGTGTTTTGAATACAGATAAACCAACTCATCAGATGGACAAGCTGATGTTCTCAGGTAGGTCAGGAGCATAGAGTTTCTCCTCTAGCTTCAGTCCAGGCCCTGGTTATGACCACATTTAAGTTTTGCAATTGGTCCTTGCTGGTATGGGCTTTGCAGGCAGATATCTGAAGATATTTTGAGGACAAGATATCCAGATCTGGAAATTGTTAGATAATGAATATATCAGTGCCTATACTGCATCATACAGCCTTAAACTCTTCCCCTGAAGGAAGAGTTTCCTGCATTTCTCATATTTCTGTTTAAGGATTTTTCAGGTTAAAATTTTGAGTGACCTGATGCCAACATCTAATTCATATTTATAATTCTGCTTTAACAATAACGTGGTCTCAGTTCAATGAGTGCAGGGTGTTTTATTTGGCATACGTGAGTGATTCTCGTTCTCACTGCTGAAGTAATTTAAACCTTCCAAATAGGCTCCAAATGTTTCCAGAGATGAGATCTTTATTTACATAATTTAGGGCTGTAGTGATTGAGTCCACTTAAATAAGGTATGATGGAGAGATCTTCCTGTATCCAGTCAGGATTGGAAGACTGTAGCACTTCCTTTTGCAATTAGGGAACTTATTGCCATGAAATTATCCAATTGGAATTAATTGTTTATGGAGTGTATCATCATGTATGCCTCCAAACATTTATATTGGTTTTCCTCTGTGTTTAGGTGTCAGCATTTTAAGTAAACAATAGCTGAATATTGATCTCAAACTCTGAGG
The DNA here is from genome assembly GCA_013400035.1 of Rynchops niger. Taxonomy (NCBI): domain Eukaryota; kingdom Metazoa; phylum Chordata; class Aves; order Charadriiformes; family Laridae; genus Rynchops; species Rynchops niger. The sequence continues at coordinate 1,897,792 of VXBH01004946.1, forward strand.
CAGTGTGTACATTAGCAGTCTGTTTTTGAGCACTAATGCATTTCTGAAGCAACCGCCCTGACTGTCTGTGTTTACAGCACGGTGGGCTCGGTTTTCAGGGTGGTCGTGACGCATGTGAACTGGATATCTTCCTGAGAAAACGAATCCAGAATAACTCCTTAGACACTAGAGGCCCTTTGGAACAGCCATAAGGGTCTGAACCAACAAACGTACCACCTCACCATGAAGCACTTAACATGCGGCAGGAGGATCTTGAACCGCTGAGAACCCCTGCAACATGTTGAAGAGGTTCTTGCACTGTATCAAGGACTAAATGTCTTATCTATCAGTCCTTTGCCAGCTCTCAGTGCTTTGTTTCGACTGGTGCTCCTTCCTCATCCATCTACACTTTTCCTGGTGTGTCACCCTCTCTCATTTTTCCCCTGTTTTACCTTCTGTTACCATAGTCCTTTGCTGAACCCCTTTTTTCCTTCTTCACCATTTTTAAAATTCTTTTTTCTCCCCACCTCTACTCTTGCTGTGGCAAAGTCTACTGACTCAAGTTCTGGTGAGGTGCCACTTGGGGTCTTGAGCAGGTGCTGCTGCTTGCTCATCTGTGTTATTAGGGCTGGAAATTTCTCACGTGGCGGAGTCATCCATTGGCTCTATTATTAATCTTATGGCTTGTGCACGATGCAAAAGACATGAGCAACACTGAATAAAATTATAGAAAAATAAGGTGGTACTCTGGGAAGACCTAGGACAGCAATGAACTTTGAGGTGGCACAGATGTACATCTGTTCTGGAGAGCTTAAAAAGATTTTTGGGCATGCTGGCATCATCAAACCTGGTGCTACTCTAGATCTCTGTTCCCTGGCTTCTGAAACCATGATGTAGGAGACAGTCCGGAAGAGCTGCTTTGAGATTCATAACCTTAGATCCTTCACAAGACCCCTGTCTATGGTAACCCATCCAGGGACACTTTTCTGATGTGCATTAGCAACGACCTCTTGGTGCCAGCACTCCTGACTTCACCCTGAGTCTGCTGCTTCTTCTGCACATGTCTTCTAGAAGCACAAAATGCTTCTGATAGGCACAAGGCATGGGGGTGGGAGTTCTGGGTAAGCAACATGCATCACCTGTGCCCTTTAAAAGCAGTTCCCTGGAGCAAGTGAACCATGATAGCAGAATACCTATGTCAGCAATGGATTTTCTGGCTGCTGTCCTGCATGAGCGCACAGATCAGCACTGGTGATCGAATGGTGCACCTAACTGCCATGGTGGTTCCATCCTCCTGTCCTTCCATAGAGAGACCCAGCCACACAGCACCTTCAGCTTCTCGAGAACAACAGTTATGGGCTGGTGCTGTTGTAATGGCATTGTGTACCATAAAATTGTAAATCTTATCCCTGCACCACAGAGAATGAGAGGAGATGGAGCCCTGTTTATCTGACGTGCAAAAAATTGCCTGCTGAAGCAGCAGTCGCTTGACATGACATTTTCCCTGCACCCACACGTGCATGCTCTGACAGTGTTGGATGATCATTCGTCCTCAGGCAGCCTCCGAGGTGGCTGGTTCTGAGGATTTCCTTTGTTATACATGTTGCTAGGTGCAGATGGCGCCGAGTCCAGTCCTCCACACATGATGGTGAGCAGCCACTTCAGTCAGAGGAACTTGGGATCCGTGGGAAGGGAGCAAGCTGTGGAACTGCAAGTCTGTAGGAGACACTTTCTCATGTAGGCTGGCTCTTTAATCCACAAGAGGATCAACTGCTTAGTTATGTGTGTGACTGATGGGGCGCTCAGCAGTTGAGAGTGAAGCTTTTTGTCACCACAGAAGGTCTTACATTCAAGACTTACTATTCTAACAGATATAATGTGGCACAGCCTTATGTCCTGTGCAATACAGGAGCTGAAAACAGACTGTGGTGGCCTCTGCCACTGGTACACCCTAACCTGAATCAGATGGATGTTTTTATCTGCTGTCTGACACGTGGTCTCTCCCCACCCCACCCCCTCTCCCCCAGTGCCCTAATAGGGAAGGAATGATGCTATCGCTGAAATGTGTTGATTGCTTACTCTGCGTGGACACATGCAGTTAAATGGAAGTGCTGGAATCAGATGTGCATCCGTTCTACGTGTATGCAAGAGAGTAGAGTGGTTAGGAGCCCTTCTGCCTTTTGCTTTATCTGAAGAAACCACAGTAACCTTTTCATTTGATTGAATCATCAGTGAAATTCTGGTGTTTTGCCAAATCATGGTCTTGGAGAAAATGCAGCAGCGATGTGCTCCGCTGTAACAAAAATCCAAACCAGCAAATACTGTCTATAGATCCCTATCTGCATAAGATCACATTCTTCTATTATTTCAATCTTTAGGCTTATTAATGAAACCTGAGTAAGAAATTAATGGTGCTGTAACGTCAGCAGCTTCTGTGTCTGCCATGATTAGGGTGAAAACCATAACGACTATTTCCCATGCAGGGGGAAAAAGATTGGTTTGTAAGGGCTTTCTCTGTCAACAAAGTAGAGCAACTTATTTCAGAAACAAGTAAGTTGCACGCTTTGAGATATTTTGTACGCCATCTTTGTAGCCCTTTGATTTTACACAATGGCATGCATCGCTCACAGAGGATAACAGAAACTGAGAGTGACTGGGAAGAGCCGGTGCAGAGGCTAAGTTTAATCAGCTCTGCCAAGCCTGTCAAGTGAAATGTTGTCCTTAGACATGCAGCAGTTTAGTACATGTAAATGAGTTTTGAAACTTTTGGTGTCTCAGCCATGTTAATTTAAGGCATGCGTTTCACGATGATGCTCATGTTCCAGTCTGTCTTAATATATTGTAGAGAAGGATAATTGTGGTCAGCAGAAGAATTTCACAGCCTTTGGATACAGTAAGTTGCAGGGTTTTATTTCCATAAGGAAACTACGCTCATCGGGGAATGTTAAGGTATATTTGCCACGTGGCTGAGCTGCATCATACAGTAGCTTAAGCTGAAGTGGGCAAAACAGTAAGAGGAATGGGAACTGCTTGTGAATTATGGTGAGAAAGTAATGTGGCTCTGTGGCAGCAGGGTCATGAGCAAGAACGACTCCACCTCCAATAAATTCTGCTGTGCCAAACTTTGACGTTAACACATAGTTATCAATAAAGTTATCATTTTGCTCCTATAAAGCAATATGACAATCCTTAATTGTAAGATTGTTGTGAAAAAAATGAAAAAAACACATCAGTGACAGTCTTAAGTACTTGGAGATTGCAAACTATTATAGAAGGTGATGGTTCTGAAGGCTCTTATAGGTTATTGAACCTTATTTTTCCATAAAACTCCATATTATTCTAGCACATTGCTAAATTTTCTATTTACTCATTGATGTTAAGGCACGTTGTGGGAAAAACTAATAGAAAATGGCACAAGTGTTCTTTCAGGCGCACAGAGGCAAATTGTGTCAACTGTAGTTATTACGTAGAAGAGAATTTCAAAGTGTCACTGCTTTGCCATGCCTAAACGGAGCCACCAACATCTGTACGCACACAGATGGTAGCTGTACTCCAGCTTTGACTGATATCAAATGTGCTGTGCTGCAGAGAATTCAAACAGAACTGGGCTGTCTCTTTAGTGCTTGGAGCAAGTTACAAGCTTCTCATGTCGCTCCATTCTTAACAATCTTCTTCCCCCAAAATAAAACTGGAGGAAATTAGAGATTTTGAAGTTCTGCACATCTGCTGCTCTGATAGTGTCTTTTGTATTGAACTTCTTTTTGATGGTGTGTTCCAGTTGCTGAGAATTGTTAGGAGTTGTGATATGCAAAGTATTGTTAATGATCTAATCAACTGCCATGTGAAAATGTGTGATGCTACTGTCTGAGCAGGGCATAGTGCCTCATTTATAGTGCTACATTTTTCTCCCGTGTGGTACTTTTAGGTGTACTAGGGTTCTTTGTATAAAGATATTAATAAGAGAAATGGACAAAATGTTTTTAGACATCAGCATAAAAAGTTTATAGGATATTGATTAAACAAGAAAACAACACAGTTCTTTTCAAGAATAGGGCTTTATTTGAAAAACAAAATAGAAATGCCTTAACTCATTTGTAAATGGAAGTAATTAGCCTTTAAACATGCAAAACTCGTTTATGTACTTAATCATAATCGCACTGCCACAGGGCATGGGATTATGTTTTACAATTCCCTACTTAATTATTTGGATCCAGAATATAAAAAGTACAATGCCAAAACCGGTATAAGTGATAAATGCTCATGTAACTGCCTTTCATATTTTGACTGCTTTTAAGATACACTAACGATGTTTGGAACTAAAAAAGTTCAAAGGTCTGTTCTTGAATTATTTATATTCTCTTTTCTACCAAATGAAGAAGGGGTTGATGATTGCTGTGAAAGCTGTAGTATTCCACTTTGAATCCTATATTGGTGACAAAACATGAACTTTGTTAATATTTAAACAAGTAAAAAACTCCAAACCTATATAAAATTGATGCATTATGTTGACTTTATTAGGCAGAATAACCTCACATTTTTATCTTAAGTTCAAGCTTCTCCATGACTTTTGTTTTTATTTTTATATTTTTATCTGCCTTTTCACTCATTTTTCTAGTTATTCTACATTTGCAGGTCAAATGTTGGTCTACTCTGTCCCACTCTTAACTGTTGTTCACACTTCTTCGGTTGAGTTGCCTAAAACTACATATACCAGTTAGGGAAACTCTCATTATTAAAACAATTTTGTTTTCTTAGTATGTTTCAGGCTTTATTAATTAGGGGTGGTTTCAACTGCTGGAGCTGTGGCCCATAAAACTAGTTTCTAAATTTGCAAGTTGCAAATATCCTGTGACAGTTTTTTGTTTCCATTTTGTTGTTTTATCAGTAAGTTAATCAAGAAGTGTAACGTAATTATGCCATTAGTTATTTAACCTCATATAGTCTATATATTTTTGTATACTCCAGTAAGTGTCATCCATGTGCTTAATTAAGCCTGAAGAGTGAATGTATATGTAAATCTTGGTTGCTTATGCATGACCAACATGGACAGTTTTAATAAGCTATTAATTAAATTTTGTTCTAGCTCTGCAGCAGGTCACAGCCAATCTTGCTCACCGCTTCTCCACGTGCTATTTGAACAAGTATCATTAATGGTTTAGTGCATTTCATTATAGAAGATGTGACTGGGCAAAGGCATAAAATGGACTTGAACTGGGTGTGTTAGTACTTATCCTTATGGACACTTATCAGTTATGTCTTTGATTAATTGTTTAATCATATCTTTCCCTTCTGAACACTTTAATTCATAAAATAAAAATAATTGTGGCTCTTCAGATAAAGAGATTAAGAGCTTGAAATCTCTCCCCATAACAAAAAACCAAGCTACGTTAGACATGAGGAAATCCACTTCCTGCTTTTCTACAGTACTTAAAAAAAGCAGTGAGCTTAAATGACCATTGAGAACTACGTTTTACTAGTTCTCAGAAAAACAGCCAAAGGACAAAGGAATTTGCACTTAGGCAGTCAAAACAAGCCAGCTTTCGAAAAATGGATAACCACTGAAATCAGAGGTCAAATGGGGCTGAGAAGAGATTTTTGCAATCCAAATAGGACATATGAAAACTGAAGAAAAATCAGAGGGAGTGAGGCCACACTCTTCAAAGAATTCCCTATTAAAATTCAATATTTTATCTTGTCCAGTGGGGAAAAAGTGAATTGTTTTCAAATCAAACTTACTATAAAATGTAGGTCTAAGGAGTCTCTATGTTGATCAGCATCATTTTCCCTTATCTATACAGGGGGAAGAAGAGATAGACTAGACACTGCACTAGTCTTCACAGCCCCGAGTTACGTGTATCACCTTTCTTCAGGAGGAAAGAGGTGCCCGAAGGTTGGAGTTCAACAAAATTTCCTCATCAGAGCACAGAGAAACACAGAGAAAAATGATAATATTCTTTAAAAATAGATGGATGTCTCTTCTTCCAGCTAAGGCAGTTCCGTTGTATAAAACAAGTTAATTTTCTTTGAGTAAGTGTTGGAAATTATCCCTAAATATCTCTTGATCTCTGGAAGACATCAATACAAAAGACAATAGTCTTAGACCCAGTATGTTTAGGGCAGTCAGATCTCCAATTAATAGAAAAGGATGTATTTCTGCAAAAAAATGAATTGCACTTCTTTGCTCTACAATGTAAATAATATTAACACGGCTTTTTAAATATATCTATTAATCTTAGAGTGCTTTATCTTTTGTGCCTAGTTGAAGACACTTATAATGTACCCAGAAACATGATGGTGATTTCAGGGGAAAATACTGATTTCTCATAGTGGGGGTGAAAAACTGATTATAATGAATGTGACTAAATTAGTTTAATCAGTATTTACATCATCAGGGAGATTTTCCCTGGGGTGCATGTCAAGACGGAGACACATCTATTTTTTCATGAGAATGGACAGTAATTTGATGAATCATGCATGGTGGTATTAGGGAGGATTCTGTGGCTTAATCAATAGAGCTGATTAGGATTTTTTTTTTTTTTTTAACTTCTTGTGCTGTGGAGAGTAGCGACTTACATTTCCTGCTATTCCAAAATTCTGAGAAGACGTATGTGGCCTTGGTCACTGTCTGTAGACCCACGAATTATTTATGGCTAGCTTATCGCAGGACTAGATTTTTCAAGTTCCTTCTGCAAGTTTTGTGTTTGTTTGAGAAATTGTCCCAAGAAGAGGTCTCAAGGGAGCTAAACCAGCATTTTTCATTCATAGAACCTCACCTCTGAAGTCTTACCGCTGCAGGAAAACATACAGTACTGAGCTAGGAATTAGTGACAGAAATAAAGTATTCCTAAGATTTCTTGTAGCAAGGCTTTCCTTCAGCACTGTTTCCTTCATCATCGGTAAAAAGACAGGGCTAGAACAGACCTCAGGAAGCCAAATAATTCACCCTCTGCCCCCTATAGATTCTTTTCCCCTGTATATAGTTTTCTGCTGTATGTTTTATGCTAATGGATGACTGCCTGATCTCTTCTTGGATGTGTCCAGTACCAGCGATTCTACAGCAGATTGTAGTACCTGAATATCGTTACCGTTTTTCTAATACCCTGCCTAACTCTTCCTTGCTGTAGTTTACTTATTTTACTGTCTGCCGTGGACATAGAGAACAGTTTATTCTGATAATGTTAAGACTGAGGTTATCTTCCCTGCATTTTTTTCCCCTACCATATAGGGAAAAATGAACATGCGTGCATGTGCACAAACACACTTATACATATATGTGTATATATATATGTACAAATGGCAAAAGACACATAATTTAGTCTTTCGCCTGATCATTCTTGCTTTTCTCCAGGGAGTCTCTACCTAGTGCAAAAAAAGTGGTCAATACTAGACATACTACTCTCTCCTTGCCAATTGTAGAGAGAATGGAAAGTTTCCTTTTCTTTCATAGATACATCCACACTGGGGGTGTATCTGTACGCAAGCACTGGTGATGAACTTTTCCCCGGGAGTACCTGTGGGAGGAATCCCTAGCCCATCTCTCTGCATGCGCTACCCATGAATCATCTCTGAGAGGGACAAAGTAGATCAACTCCTCTCTGAGTTGCTCTATCAGTTGCTGCACTGAGAACAAAATTTTCCATCTCTCAGAACTTGACCTGCATCCTAACTTCAGGTAGTACAGACTAATTTTTTTGTTCCAGCTCTTGAGCTTTTAGTAGGAAGTCTTCTTTTTATGAGCTTTGTTCCTTTTCTTCAGATTAAAGAATGTTTCAGCTTTTGTACAGCGAAGGCTGCCGTTTGCCCTGTTAGCTCCAAACGTTGTGTTTCTTGTGGGATGTTGATGTAGCTGCAGTTCCTCCTGCTGTGGTGTGAAGCACATTGTGACTGCTTCACCGCTTCAGACATGAGCTGAGACTATTGGTGACATCCAAGGCATGTCTTATGCAAACCCACAAAGTCTCCTCCTGGGCTAGGATGGTTAGAACTAGCCCTACGCTAACAGGTCATCATTGAAAGGAAGGAGAGATGGTGTCTTAGAATCAGAAATGTGCACTGTCGGTCCCTCACCCCTTGGAAATCAGTTTCTTCCCCTTTGTACTATATCGGCAAATAGTAATTTAGAATTATCTTTCAGGAATCACTGAATGTCACTAACATTACTGTTACCAACAGTGTGATGCTCAAAAGATTCAGGAGACCTCAAGTTTCTCCGAGGAGCTCCAAATTTCAGAAGAGACTCTAAATGGTGGAGGAAAAGGGCTTGTTCAGTGTTTGCAGTGCTGAGGTGCTGCACTTCATGCACATGTCTACATGCTAAGTAGCATCTTTTGAGATTTTGGAAAATCCTCCAGATAACCTCTGAAAGGATATTGACCTTTTGGCTTCTACTTATTGGCTTCCGAGTTTCAATATTATTCTATAGCACCATATTCCTTTTTACATAAAACATATATTTAAAAAAACATATACAATTCAGGATCCTGAGAGACAAGACAATACGTACTGTCTGTAGGGTCACAATGCTAACACAGTTATCTTGACTCTAGCACCTGACAATTATTGCAGAACTAGCTTGCAGTGCTCACACAATGCACAGCTTTGTGCTTTGTAAGTGGTAGCATATCCCTGGAAAACAAAGACAAGACTGTAGCTGTCTTGTGTGTGACACCTGCTGGGATTGCCAAGGTAGGTGATACGGGTGAGTTCCCATCTCTGGATGCATTTCCAATGTATGTCATATGCATTAATTTTTTTTTTGCAGCTCCAGTGGGGGTGGTGGTGAAGGCTGGTAGAGGAGGACGTGGTGCTGTATTCCTGCTTAAATAGTAGCCAGGACATATGGTAGAATGCTCACACAGGATACCTAGGGTACAGATTGCACATTATCCTGTACCTAGACTGGCAAATACATCTTACATTTAACAGTACCTAGATTAAAAAAAATAGAAATAGCCACTGAAAAGGGAACAAACCCCTGCTCTCTCACACTCTTGAATGTGCAGCTTAATGACAAGGCTGAAGAGTGTTGCTCACCTCTTCCCCTCTCTCAGCACAGTGAATCATTTATTTCTGTATGCAAAGTAGGCAAGAGTGACAGTGATCTTTTCCCCTGTGACTCCATAGACAGTGACAGTGATCTTTTCCCCTGTGACTCCATAGACAAGTCTTTTTTCTGGAATATATTGATTAGCTTATATTCCCTTCCCTTCAGCACAAGAAAAGCTGAACTCAGGTTTCTAATATTGGAGTGAGATTCAAAGGAAGAAGGTGCCCTGCTCTCATTGTAATTTAAAGAAAAAATAATCCTTGCTGTGCAATTTGTTATTTGGTATTTTTTTTACTTTTTTTTTTTTCCTCTTTTTTAAATAGTACATCCAGGGGAAAATTTTCAGACATGAGTTCCAAGCACATATTTCCTTGTAGCCTTCATTTGGGTGTGTAAACCACGCTCTTTGGGGTGCTAGCACTTCTCTGAATTCCATTATGAGGACATTTGCTCTCCCTGTCAAATTTATTAGCGATCTGTGTCCATTGCATGGCTGCAGTCCCTGGGCCCCAGCACCTCTCTAGTTAGTCCTTTCATAGTTCTGATGCTCAAGCTCAGTGTAGATACCCTCTTTCGCACAATGTAGGTGTTTACAAGGATAACTGCAGCTAACTTACAGTAGAAGGCCTAATATTTTAAATTTACAGAAAGCTAAATATGAACAGATTCACCTGGACTTTATGAGCAAAGCATAGATCTTCTTTTAACAGATGCGTGCTTCACCAGAAGAAAGGATAGCAATAACAGCAATACGGTATCCACAGTGTGGAGCGTGTGTGGAAATTGTGATAAAAATCAGACTTTTGCATAAAACAGTGTCTGCCAGATATTTTTTCATCTTCTATTTCATCGGTAGCTAGTCCTCTACTGCTTGGAAGCTGTAATGGTGGAACCTGTGAAAGAACAGACTAAGAGCGATTAAGTCATAACTTCATGCCCTTAACCTTATTCTGAATAGCTGGACATGAAAGTGATGTGTTCATATAGATACAAACACAGATACGTATATTCCTATTCAGCCTTCAAACTATGCCAGATAAATTCCGTGTTGCCTATTAGTTCAGCTGTAAGTTTTTAGGGGGCAAGATGTGGCTATTTTTAGAAGAATGTTCTTCAATATGATAAATAACGTAGCTTCTTCCTTTGTCTTACAAGAAGCACATTAATTAAAACTTAAAATAGGAAAGATGATCCTCTCCTCCCAATCCCTTCTACTAGATTTTTATTTTGAGGCTCTGAAAGGCTTTTTGGAGTTTACTGGTTTTTATTGTAGAAATCAGTCTGTTTTCTTGGTCTTGTTGCCAGTTGTTCTATGTGTTACAATTTCACTGGAGATAAGCCTGTTTAAATGCATAAGATTCTCATCCATTTAATTTAAATGCAGTGAATGTTCCCAGGCCCTCCAGAAAGTCTTTTAAAAATGCATAATCATGAACTTTGACATTACTGATATTACATTTGTTGAAAAAGCACATATTTCTTAACACATGCACACGGCCCTTCTTCATTTCATGTCTGAAAGTGTAAGATAAATAAGCTCAAATCTATGTTTGTTTTTTGCATGCCCNTCGTTCTGCAAGTCCACTTCTACTCATCAGGAACCAATGCTTGTTGCAATCTGGGGATAAATATGTGAGTGTGACTGGTGCAAGTGAACTCCTATTAGAATATCGACAGCAAATCACTGACCTGCTTAATCATTAACAAAGGCAGTCTCAGTTTTGAGGAGTAGAGTCAAAAAGAATAGGAGAGAGGTCCAAATGTGAAGGTAAGAGGGTAGCCTTTTCAATAAGGACAGCTGGAGGAAGCGTCTTGGCAGCCTATATAAACATATTATCTTTCTGCCTAAACAAAAGACCTTCCTAACTAAATGCATGGTAAGAAAAAATAGCATTTACTCAGGAGAGGTCTTCATAGATCCATCTCCTCTCTTTCTGTTCCTTTTTGAACTCTGATGTGTGGTTTTAGAATTCTTTCTGTGTTTAATCAAATTTTTGCATTTTACAGCTTGTCGTTTCGGCCCCTTTAAAGAACTTAGACTGCAGAGTAAACAGTATGTAATTGTAATCTGATTTCCTCATGTATCTCACTGTATTGTGTAGTTGCTTCAAAGCATACCTCTGTCTACAGAAATTTCAATCAAGTGCCTGATTGAAGTTTACTGTCTTACCTAACAATATTCCTGAACCAAGTATATAAATATGCAAGATACAATCAGTTTTTCCTTTTAACTGTAGTATTATGACAAAGTCTGCAAATTGCTCTTCATATTCTCAGGTGCACCTTAGCAAAACCATAAGACTTCATTTTTATTTAACTCCCTCATCAAAACCCTTGTTTGCTTTGATGGCATGGAAATCTAAAATTTTGGGGCTGTTGCTACTCTTTGACTTCAGAGCTCACCAAAACTGTAAACACACCTGTTTCACCGTGTTTCCTGATTTCTTTATGTTTTTTTCCCCATCCAAATCCTTCGCCATCCGAGACAAGGGTTTCTTCTTGTTCTGTTTGTATCATGTCTGTCAGAATGGGGTTGCATTATGATTAATTATTATTAATGGTGAACAGCAATCATCAAATAATTTATGGTAATACCAGATTCCAGCAGCAGTGCCTGTTTATGATTGGCAATCCGGAGAGTAAAGTCAGTCGAGTTCAGATCCGTATGATCAGTGCTGGTTTCTGGTGCTAACCTCCAGCACAGCACCGGGGCACTCTGTTCCTCAGCACGTCTACTTCAGCTGCGTTACACATATCACTTCTGGGCTTTGTACTTGTTGTGCCAAGAGTAGGGTTGTGTGGGATGACATTACGGGTCATTTTTGCTTTTGGTGTTACCTTTTCTTAAAATGTCAAATCACCTCTTGAAGCTTTCCACCTGTTAAAGTGATTTATTCTGTTCAAAATTCTAATTATCACTTTTTGAAAATCTTGGATAGTGCCTCCATACTCTTTTTTTCCCAGGTAGAAATCATCAAAATGGTATCTAAAAGAAACTACAAACAGACACTGTACTGAAAACTTCCAAGTGAATGGGTGATATCAGCTAATTCTTTGGCAGGAAACAGGTAGTCCTGCAGTAACGTGTCACATCTCCGATAACAGCATTTGTTCTTGAAAGTACTTCTGAATGCATTAATGTGAAGAGTGTGTTTTATATCCTGCTGTAAGTATTGTATCATAGAAACTGAAGAAGGGAAAAGGATGTTTTCCGTGTATCTTGAATTACATTCACAGAATGGACGTTAAGGTTTGCAGCAGGTCACAAATGTTCTGGGACTTCCTTACTGCTTTGAAGGAAAAGGGCAGGAAAAAGTCAGATACCAGCTCTAGGTGATATGGGTATGTGGATCACTATTTCAGAACAGCAACCTTCCGGCCTGCTGAATATGGCACAAACCACAGTGTGACACTCCAACGCATCTCGCTATAGAATGGCAGTACAAAGCGTTTCTATCTTTTGTGCTTTGGCAATACAAAGAGTAAAATTTGTGATCAAACAGCTAGGTTTGGAGAAAGAAAAATTGAAATTTGTGATGTCTAGTCAGTAACATAGCCATCATAATGAAAATGACAATAAGTAAACTATTAAAAGAAAAAATTCATATGCACCATGGATATTATATTCACATTCAAGTGACAGATGTGACAGGATGCAGCGCAGGGAAAAGATCAGCTCAGTTATTTCATATTTGTACTGACTCATAGACTGACACATTCAGATAACCTTCTATAAGGACTACATTTGTCAGAGTTGTCTGTAAACCAGCTGTCACTTCCCAGGACTAGAATAATGTTTCCAGACCTGCAATAGATTCTCTTCCGTTCCCCTCTTCCATATTTTTCCTGTGTTGACTAATGCAACATGATACCTGCTTGGCCAAAAAAGGTCATATTGCCTCTTCATTCTCAGAATCTTTCTCCACTCCTGCTGGATCCCTGATTATTTGACTCTGCATTTCTTTTGAGTTTGCTGCCACAGTCTCTTTGCAAAACAGGTAGCCAAAAATCCCAGTCTTTAGGTAGTTTATTCTTTTAAATGGGCCTTTTTAGCTCAATTATTCTACAAGGTTAACTATTCCTGATGGATCTGAATTTGTGGATTTATTGAAAGTAATCACTGATGTGATGAATTCATATAAACCAGTATCCTTATTGTGCTACTGTTTACATTTCTGGTTTTGCATTTGAATTACAGCATTTAGCGTTACATTTGAAGTCAGGCTCTGATGAAGTTCATGAGTAACTATAAGAGTAAATGGCCTTTTAGAAGCAAGCACTGAAATGCAATGACTACTAGAACACTGTTTTCATCGATTAGTTGTTCATAGGTTGATAAGCAGCCTGAATAAATTCTCTCCTGCTCTCACAGCTTTTTTCTTTTCCTCTGATGCTTAGCTTACCTCTTTCATAATATTTATAGAATGATAATTCTGAGATGTAATTGAGGCTTCTTAATCTTAGGAGCCTTCTATTACTTACAAATTTATCCTTGGCTTAGCTTTGGTGCATGAATAAGTTTTTGGAAGGTCTGATGTTTGTAAAGGGAAAAAAAAAAACAGTCTCTAAACTTGTAATGGAAATTTCATGCTGTCAAATAAACACAAATATCAAATCTCAAATATCTCCTTTGAAACCTTTTTCTGAGATCTCAAAGTTCCATTTACAATTTCACAAAGGCCAAGTATGTAGGGAAAAGAGATACGAGGGTCATTTGAAATATTATTTTTATTTTTCAGGTCAGTTTGTTAGGTTTTTTTTCCTTTTATTTCCTAATACTCAGATTTTGCTCTTTACTATTTTTTTTTATTTTTCATGTCTTAAGAGAAAAGCAGACTTTATTTGTACATCTTTCACAATGGCATTGAATTCTAATTATATGCTATTTATTCTTAATTGGTGGACGTTCTGGCGGGAGGTCATTTTGATAGCAAGATTTCCAGCAGACATGTATGCACTCCTGTCTTAGCTTCAGTATCCTGAAAGCAAATCAATATGTTTCTGCCCTACTGGCAGTTTATAACGGCTACCAGTTTATAGTGCGTAAGCTGCAAAACTTATTTTCTAAAACAAGAAAAAAGGCAATTTGAGACACCAAATTCTGTAAAAAAAAAAAAAAGAAGAAGTGATGACGTGTGGTTATGTTACTGATTTAATGCTACGACTCTAGTGTGCTGCGTTACATGAACAAATTGAGTTACAGGACTCAAATTTGTCAGTAGGCAGCTTTTGCAGTAACTACTGCTTTTTCTTTTTTTACAGATACATACTTTTAAAAAGCACCAAAATATCTAGAAGACTTTTCGTTACCCAAAAGTTCTCTTTCTTAAGATGTGCTCAGTTGTCTTAAGTGTATATTCAGCACTTCTGAGAGAGGCAGAGGGAATAATACCGAGATAACATAATCCTGAGTTCTTCTAGGCAATGTAAGGAATAGAAGTCTCAATCAAACTCTTAAGACAATTTATCACAAGGGTACTGATTGACAGCAGTGACAGCAGGAGTTCCTGAACCAAGTCTCTTTTGGACTTGCGAGTTGGTTCTTTCTTGGCCATCTGGAAACAAACTTGAGCAATATGTCAACTTTGCGAGCCCAGATATTGTCTGGGCCCTGAGATGTCTGGGTTTGCCACATGACTGTTGACAGCCAACTGTTAAACAGGCACAGAGACAAAACTTCCTTCTTACCCCGTGCCTGTCATCACTCTATTTTTTTTTTTTTTTTTAATCTTTTGGTTTTGAATGATTCTTGCTAAGAACTGCCAGCCTCATGCTAGCGCTCCCAAGAGTGCTGGAGATTCATTTGCCCTCCCTCTAAAACAATGATAATAGGAAGTTGTAGTTTAGGTGCTGAGTAATGAAAATAGCAGCCAGTTGACCTGTCAATAAGAGGGTGCATCTCCTGGCTAGTCGTAATTGGCATAGATGTTTGAAATAGTCCATTTTACGCCACATCTTTTGTTCTCTGGTCACCAAAAATATTAGGTATCAGGGTTGTTGGAGGTACAAAAATTTACTTTGGAAAGTAAGATTCTCTTTTGTCATCTTTTCGTCAACTGAGTTCCTTACACCCAGATTGTCATCAGAACTATGGTGTGAATCTGGAGTAAACTTGGCATAATTTCACCAAATTGGCAGAGCTACTGCTGATAAACAGACTATTCTTTTGGTTTGAATTCCTCAAAGGGTTCAAGACCAGGCCGGATGGGGCTTTGAGCAGCCTGGTCTAGTGGGAGGTGTAGTGGGATGTGTCCCTGCCCGTGGCAGAGGGGTTGGAACAAGATGATTTTTAAGGTCCTTTCCAACCCAAACGAGTCTATGTTTCTATGAATTTGTCCCTCATCTGTCTCCATCCCTTGTGGCCCTTTTGGAGAGAAAAGGTGATTTTTGTTGTTTTTTTTTTTTTTTTTTTTTAAAGCAGACTGTGATTGTCAGGGTTTTACCCACAGAGATACAGCTGATACGCATGCCTTGCCAAAAGCAATACACTTATGAAGCACCCAGCTTCAGACCATTCAGGGTCTGAACACTTCCAATCTGCCCCTCAAACTGGCTTTCAATACAGTGTGCACTCCTTTGCCAGTTGGGTAGTTATTTATGAGCATTGTTATGCTGTGCATACAGCCTGCTGTCTTGAAGTTTTCTCTGAGAATTGTGCTGATGACCTACATTGGAAGGCAACGTTTAATTCTGGATTTTTAAATAAGGCATACAATTTATAAAATTTATGAATAAAATTACATTCTGGATCAATGTGAGCGAGGAGATCAGTAAAGCTCCCATTTATCTCTTCCAAAATAAAAGTGAGAATTAAAGGTTCAAAAGCCTGAGATTTATTATTTTCCATGCCAATTGAAGGCTGTCTTCATGTTCAGTGTACAAAAGGCCATTTGGTTGTTACTGAAACTGCTGACTAAAATACCCAGAGCTGACACGTTTGTCAGAAGACTGACAAGCATCTGATTCAATAAAGGTTTCCAGCCTTTTGTTTGACATTTTGGTGGTTGGTTATCATTGTGATGGGGATTGTTAGAGAATTATTTTCATCCTGTAGTTCATGCAGATATAACTTACCTTATAGCTCTGCCACCCCTAAACCCTAAAGCAACATTTTCTTCCTTTCCACATGCACTTAGGTGAACTTTGTTTTTAGCAACAATACTGCTTTGAGAGAAGATATTTTTTAAAATCTGTAGCCTCTCAACACTGCAGACCACCATCATCACTGGAGGCAGGTGAGAGCTAAATCTGTGAGTCATTTCCCAGCAGTTAATTTTTTAAATAGCTTCACATGACAGGGTAAGTGCTTCATAATTCCCACAGAATGCCTATGACAATTAAAAAGAAGTGCAAACCTCATGCAAATATTTTTCCTCCTGTGGAAGGAAGCTAATCTTTGAGGTCCTACAGATATGGACAGGTTTTAATATATTAGCTAAGTAAACATTTGTAAAGTGATCTAATCCTTGATACAATACAGTAAGGATGCTGGGGGTTGTAACGGGCTATCTTTGTCATCTCTTTATAAAAGATCTGGTATGGATGAAGAGTATTATTGGAAAATGTTCTGACCCATGTTAAATTAAGCCAGAAAGGATAAAACTGATTTCCTAGGTTCTTGTATGGCATTAGATGGTCTCCTATACATTATTTGTTGGCAATCCTTTACTGAATAAAGAATGCAGGAAAGGTGGCGTGAGACCACGGGAAGCATCTGTCTCCAATTGTACAGCATGCTGCATGGACATTCTCAATAGTAGAAACTGCTATTCTGCCTCTGAGTGATAGTGTGGCCCCAGTTTTGACTTTGAACGACGGCCTTCCTTGATTTATGTTCAAGCTCCATATTTTTGTCTCAGTGGTGATGATGGAGATAGATAACCTAGCATGAGTACACCACATGCAATGGACATATTCAGTTTTCCGAGCATTGAGCTAGGAGACTCTATCTTTTGGAGAGTGAGATTAAACTTTCTAATAGACTAATAGGACATGAGACAAGAATCATCCTGACCCTCCTTGCCTGTAAGTGAAGCCATTCTGAAGCTGACCATGTTTCCAAGTCCTGCTTCCCATGACCACAAAGACTAATAATGGAACTGAAGGATGGTCATATTTCTGTATATTCAGCTGCTGCTACCTCTCCTCATGATCACAGACACTTCTGAGAGAGAAAACCAAGGAATCTAAATTTATGGACTGAAGGTGTCTGGAGACTTTGTGTAAGAGTGTAAACGTTTGTGTTCCTTTGTGTGCCTTTCCCCAGGCGTCTTCTGCTTACTGTGAATAAAAGACCCACGTGGCATCTGCTCCTGTGTTCTGGGGAACATGTCATATCAATTTGGTCCTTGCTCAAATCAGCTTTCATAGTTAAGTGCAACACTGAGTTGCCTCTGGTAAACATGACAGATCCTAGCTATATTTGTTTAATCGCGTGAGGGATACATATTCCAAGGTTGAAGATTTACTCTTTAGAATCACCATGTTTAAGGTGAGGATTTATGGTGTCCTTTGTTATTTGAAAAAGGCACTCTGATGTTGCAGAGTGTTACTACCCTCTTTTGTAGTTTCATCTGTTTGCAAAACCCCTTGTTTCCAGTGCCAGACTAACCTTAGGTTCCGTGTTGAGGAAAGAAGATGGATTCCCTCACTTGAGGAAAGAAGAAGTAAGAGATTCCCTCACTCAAGGCCTCTTCTGGCAGTGTATCCACACCTGAGCCCTTGCCAGCTTGCCAACGTCACTGCGAGCCTACCAGAGAGCTGTCACCCATCTCTTCCTTTACTCTTACTGTCACCACCTTCTGATTTACTTGTTACTTTCCTCTTCATTTGGTGACAGACTAGCTCACGTAGGAAGTGTTCCAAGTGTTCTTGGTTAAATTCAGTTCCTTTAAGACTGAAGCCACACCTCATACCTTTGGTTTTAAGAGAACTCTCTCTTATGTTTACAGCACTCACTCCTTCAGATATTGGAAGGTCTATTTGAATTAATAGCTACAGGTCCAAAGGAAAATCCATTTTCACATAGTCAAAGCATTCTCTACCTTGGCAGTACACTCCATTAGAGCTCACCCTATGCCTGGGACCTCACTGAAAAATGTTTTCCATCCCACCATTTGCTTAATACAGCTCTGGGGCTGAATCCCAGTCTTTTAAGTTTTGTATTACTGCGGAGGTATTCACTGTGGACATGCCTGTGTAGGATGATCCTTCAGTTACTGCCTAAATGAAGGACAGCAAGACCCTGGTAACTAAGCCTGAAGTTACTCTGAAGTAACCTTTCTGTGGAAATGGATGTGGGCAGTCACTGGAAGAAAGATGTAAGTTACATTCTAGTAACCGCAGTTTGCACATAAATGGAAAGCATATGTACAAAAGTTTTGAAGAACTCTAGTTACTGGTAAGTAATTTATTAAATATGGACAGTGTCAAGGAATTTGAACAACATGATGTGTGTATACCTTGTCAGAGTTGGAAAAAATCCTAGGGCTACAGCTTCTGGATGCTGCTCAGGAGAGACATTTTGCATTTTTGTGCTTTGATTGAATACATTCAGTCACAACCGCAGGAGTGGGGAGAAGGCAGATATATGCCTCTGACGCTTTCTGATGGGGCACTTGCAATTTCTTGAGTCATAGGGTTCTTTTGTATTTTTGAAAGAGTGGGAGAAGTACTTGCCCTCCTTTCGGTCTCCATGCCTGACTGGCAGTTTCTCCCCTAGTACTCTCTCCCTGGGTGGGTGTCTGGGCTGCTCTCTGCATTCGTTCAATTGTCTCAGAAAGGGGACAGGTCTGATGAAGCAGTGTGATTTAGAAAATCAAACCTCCATTAATAGCAACCGGAAAGTTAAAAAAAAAGTTTGAAAGAAAGGCTGAACCTTTCAAAGTTGTTTCATGATTAGTTAATAATATAATTTGTACATTATAAAACTGTATTATAAAATTTAAATGAATATCATAGAATCATAGGGTTGGAAGGGACCTCTGGAGATCATCTAGTCCAACTCCCCTGCCAGAGCAGGGTCACCTAGAGCAGGTTGGACAGGAACGCGTCCAGGTGGGTTTTGAATGTCTCCAGAGTTGGAGACTCCACCACCTCTCTGGGCAGCCTGTGCCAGTGCTCTGCCACCCTCAAGGTAAAGAAGTTCCTCCTCAAGTTTAGGTGGAACTTTCTATACTCAAGTTCGTGCCCATTACCTCTTGTCCTGTCCCTGGGCACCACTGAAAAGAGCCTGGCCCCATCCTCCTGACTCCCACCCTTTAAGTATTTATAAGGGTTGATATCATTCTTATTTTGCTGTAATTTGCAAAGGTCTCTGGTTTCCAGGGCTCTATGACATGTTTTTTGTTCCTATCCAGCATCATGTAGTATCAAAATGTCTTACAATTTTTATAATTACATATAGACATTTAGAAAAATGTCTAGTGGCTGTAATTTGTGGTAGAGTTAAAACTGTTATATTGTATTGCAGCTTTACCTTAGTCATCCTGTTACTGACCAGACTACAGAATTAAAGTTGGAGTAAGGATTCATTTTGAATTAAATCTTTATGGTGACCTTTGAGCCCACTTGAGTCAGAGATGGATGAAACTTTCTGTGTATGTTTTGAACTATGAGTATGTAGGGAAAAGTGTGTCTTTGGGAAGGTTTCAGAGACCACCCTACTAGCCAGTCAGTTCCCCAGGAGCTGCAGCAGGTCCCCAGAAAACCGGAAATGGTGGGAGAAATTGAAGCTTTGAATAAAAAGAGTGTTTTCAATATAAAACATCCCTGCTTCAGGAAATGTTGGCAGGCATATATAGGCTTATCTCATTTTGAACATACCATAGACTGGTTGCTGTCAAGAGTCCCCTTAAGACAGCACTGATAGGGGTAAGTATAGTTAACCTAGAGCTTCTTGAGACTGTAACGTGAGAGAGGATCTGTAGGAAGTGCTATTTATAGGAAACTCCAACTGGAGTTGCAACAGTGGTCTTGCTTCGTGATGGAGTTCATTTTATATATTCAGTCCTGAAGGGGCTGCTTACCTTTCTCTGCTTCCCTCTGTTTGCTGTTGTTATAGACACCGCTCACTTTTGCTTTTAGCATGTCTGGATGAAAATCTATTAAAAAAAAAGATTGAAGCAGACACTTCTTATATTTGTGCCCATCTGTTTGGCTGATCTGATGCCCTCTAAGAAGTGTGACTTCACCATGTGTTTCAGACAGACATAATTGCTAGCCAAGACTGACTTCAGAGAAGTTTGCAAAACACAACCAACAGAAGCTTCCACAAGAACCTCCTGTGTGAAAGCAGCGCCAGTCTGGGACCATGACACAACAAATTGTGTCTCTCAGTGGAGTGTGACTGTGCCAAAGACACTGTCTTTTTGATGTGTCCTTTACTATGGTCTTATCTCTGAGTTTGGGATGGAGTTCATGATGAGCCCAAGATATGGAGAACGGTGCTGGCCTCTTTTGTAGACACTGGAACTTTTGCTAATGACCAATCCAGTTCTTGGAGTTCAGAATGTAGTTTTGCTGTATGTTCTGTCCTACTGGAAAGAAAAAAGCTTCTCTTTCCTCTTGTTTGTCCTTGGTTGGAAGCATCAAAGCCTCAAATGAATTTACTCATGCATCACCTCTAAGGTGGGGCTTTTGTGTCTGTTGAAGATGATGGAACTATCATCAGCTCAAATATTTTCTTTTTTGTTGTTTTTGTTTCTTTTTATTTCTGACATAACCCCTTCTCAGGATGTGTCTTGGAGCTTTGCCTATGGCAAAGAACTTAGGCTGTTGTCATATCTGACTCTTTGCAGCTGATACAGGGGCAAGTGCTCTTTCTTGTCTTGAATTAATGTGGATTCTAGCTCCCTATAAATTCTCTACTCAGAACTTGGTTGTGCCTGCCACTGATTTAGTCTCTTGTCTCTTCAGGTTTATATTAAGAAAAAATGCCCCTCCGAACCCGTTGGCTTGAACCCTATCCTTATATTTCAAGGAATAATCTGCAAAATTTCAGAAGTTTTGGCTTTCTCAGAAAGCTGTAAGCCGTTACAAGATTTTGGGAATTTGGATCTAATATATAAATTTATTGATACTAAACTGTCTATAAAAAAATCTAACCTTGAAGTTGCATCTTCTCACTGATGAAGAAATGCACCAGAAATAGAAACACTGTGATAATATTGTAGAATTCTTAGTCTTGTCTTCTCACTGCAGTTTCTGCTGACCCAAATGCTTATCAACCAACTAAATTATGTCGATCACAATGCTGCCACCCTGCAATAAGAAAAAAATCAATTTCTTTCATTTGTGTGTTATATGCTGAATGGTTGGCATCAGTTATTTTTCTTTTTATCCATCAGTTTCTGGCTTTCTGTGGTGTTACAAAAGGCAAATTTGCATAGCTTGTGAACAACAACAGATTTGTGAATCTGCCCATGCTTCACATTATTAGCAAGAAAGTTAGTTTTGTACTTATTCTAGAATGTCTTGCACAGAAAACAATGTGTCTTTTGAATTATATGTGAGTGAATAATAACTGAGACATATGCTTACATTGACTGTTTCTCTCTTAGCCCTGTTTCCTATTATACTTCAGGTAGTAACACTACTCCTGCTGCTATTCTGTTCTGCTCGTTGAACAATGCACATAGAATTAGGTCTTGCCATGATTTCACTTTTAGTGAGTATTGTACCTTTTGAGTGTAAAACATGAATGACAGGATTCTAACTTAAAAAAGGCATTTTAACTTCAGTCGGCGTGTGGGACACCTGGGTGAGGATAGTGATATAATTTTTCTTAATTTGGTATACTTTTTAAAGTTTATGTTTATATAAATGTTAAAGGAATGCTTTTGCTGTAATCATCAACCTTGAAAGAGATTATACACGTTAATTTTATCAACGTAGTAATTTAAAAAATAGCTTCAGTACCATTTTTGAAATTTTCTTTATTCGTATTATGCTAATCAAGAATGTAGGTGCAGCTTATTTAGAGACTATGAGCTTCTTACCAATTGTTTTTTGTGGTATAAGCCTGTACTAATTCATTGAGTGAATGCATTGTAGCCTCTCTGAAGGTTTTGTTGGTAGGTCTTTTGCACTTCACTTCTTTTGCTTTCTTTGTAAAACTAGTGGATCACAGGTATTTTCTACAGGAAACATGTAATTTTATGTTGTGGTTTCACACGTTTTTCTACAGATGTGTATCTGTATCCCATACCCTTGTAAAATCGAGCATATGTGGTTTGAGATTATGACTTTTACTGGACTACCATAAGATATGAAATCAGGTAATAAGCAATCATTCCAGAATATAAAATTGTTGATATTGACATTTTGAGTTTCATTTGGAAAATAGTCATATTTTCAATTTTTATAACTAAAGCTTTGTGGGCAAGATGATTTCAGATGGGATTTTGTGTAATGACATAGTGTGAGTACAAGATTCCTCATTTAGACATCTCACACCCTGTCTAGATAGGCATATTATGAAGTTAAATATCAAAGTGTTAATATTGTGTGTGCCTCCACATAATTGCAGTCACCTGTAACATATGAGTGCCAAAGTAAAGGCAAAACTTAAATAAAATCTGCAATTCTTTTTCTCTCTCATTAAAAAGGCTGGAATCCAACGCACTGTCTCTTTTTGCAAAATATATCCTGTGCAAGTGAATTTATATTCTAAGCAAGAAATACCTCTCACCACTTGAACTTCCAGGCTAATGGCCTCAGCAAAATGGATCTAGAATTTTTTTCCTGTAATAGGAATAACATTTGCAGAGATGAAATTTTCAAGATACCTACTAATGCCCCAAATTATATCTTACTTATAGTCTTCAACATGCTGAAGATAGTTCTTGTTATCTTGTATATTTTCTGTCAGGAAATCCATACAAAATATGTGTGCCTTGTTTATGTCTGCCAAGTTGTAGCAAAGGTGCACACTTCTTTCTCTCCATCACTTTAGTAGATCTTTGGCAGCTGGACATTTTTGGTAACACCGTGAAAAAGATTGTTATGCGCATCTTAAGCTAATGCAATGACATCCTGATTTTGGGTTTTATTCAAACCTGTTAAGTAGAAAGGCCCAGTTCAGTACATTTACTTGGGAGCTGTTGACAAGGAGACATGGCAGCAACTGGCAAGTCTAGTGTTGGAAAAAGAAATGGATGCACTGGGGTTATGGTTAGGTACAGGGCAGGAAAAGCTGAGTTCTGTTTTTTTCTCCAGTCAGTATATTGGTTTTAAAGAGTCACGAACTGAAGCCATCTGTAAGCATAATCAGCAACACTCACTACTGACTGCTAACTGACCTGAATTTTAACTGATAGAGGCATATGCACGTAGAGGTTTAGATGTCTGTAAAGCTGACCAGTGACAAAAGGATCTATCTGAGATATTTTCAGTGTCTAGGAGAGCATTGAGGCACCTATTTCACCTCCACATGTCTAGGCTGAAAATCCCTGTGGAAATTTTACCCACTGAATTTGGTGAAACTTTTCATGCACTGAAGGGATTGTGCTAATGAAGTCGAGAGCAGAAATAAAATCTCCGTAGCAGTACGTTGCTCAACTGCCTTCTGTCTGATGTAAACAATTAAGCAGCTTTAATTTTCAATAACTGCAATCATCTGTCTGTGTCTCCCTCTCTCGTGTATTAGGGATGGTCTGGATGGTTCTGATAACATAAATTCTAGTTTAAATCTTTACTTGAACCTCAAGTCAAATGTTAATTACTGTTTGAATAATTTTGATTTATTTTGTCTGACACATCTCTTTCAAAACAAGTGCTGCACTAAGGAATGCAGCTCTTTTCTGTTGCTTAACCAGGCAGAAGAGATATGTGAATTTTTAAGGAAAAACCTTTATTTGATAGAATTTTGTATCCCTTTGCAAGCCTGAATTTTATATGGTTCTGAAAGAGCATGAAAACCAGGCAAAAATTTATGAGGTTTTGTTTGTTTGTATGTTTGTTTGTTTTTTAAAGTAATACATAGAATAAATGTATAATGCTTGGAAGGGAGCAATGTACATATAATGTGATTCAAACAGTGTTGACATTCAGCATTAATTCGTAGTTTCAGTACTGAATCTCCTGAGTTCTAGAAATGTGTATGTGTGCCTTTAGTGGCATGCCTATGCAGGAAAACTTGCAGAACTAGGTTCTTTAACGTTACAAGAATCTCAAGACATGAGTCTGATAGAACTGTACATTTCCAGACAATGTTAATGAAAATGTTAAATAATTCACACAAATCATTGCATAGAAAATACTTAGAATAGGTTTTGTGAAATTTATTTTCAGTTTTATAATGTACCCAATCCCATTTTTGAAAATTGTAATTTAAAGTGTATAATTCGGTAATGCTTATAGGAGTTATTACCCTGAATTAATACTTCGGCATTTTAGAATGTCCTGTGTAAAACTTTAATGCCTTTGCTTTCATTAAAATCATTCCAGAAAAAAAATTTATCCTGCTCTTTGAGAAATCTTCATATCTACTATACTTTTTCTAAGTCATAGAAATAAGTCAATATGATGCAAAATGTTGTGACATTTTACCTTTTCTTGTGAAAAAGTAATTGCTCATTTAAGTTGTATGATGATGCCCTACCAGTTTGAAAGGTATCACTAGTTTGAAAAGTCTTAGCACTTTCAGGACAGGGCTTATTGCACGGGTCTGGGGTGGTGGGGGAGGACTACCAGTACGTACTGCATTTATTACTGTAAATTTAATTTCTACTGGACAGGTCTTAGAACTTAACTCTCATTTGTCCTAATGTAAGTAAGGAGTCGCTCTACTGACAGTGGTATGAAAATGTCTTCAGTTTAATTGCTGAAATGTTTTTAAGCTGATTTGTGCCACAGAGTAGAAGGAAAGCCGTACTAGTTAAGTCAGCACAACTCTTGGTTATAAACAAAGACCCATGTGTAAATATGTGCAGAAATTGAACTAGTTCCTACTGGTTGTATTTAAACCATTGACAAGCCCTGTGCACAGTGGTGTTTCACTTTTGACTAGCTTATTTTAAATTTCAGTGAACTATAGATTTGAAATAGAATTAACTAAAACATAAAGGCCAACCAATTAGAGCATCAAAGGCCAACTGCTTCCTGGGTTGTATTAGCACAAATATAGCCATCAGCTTCAGAGAAGTGATCTTCCCCCTTTGTGGCGCTTGTGAGATTTCATCTGGAGTATGGTGTCCAGTTTTGGGTTTCCCAATATAAGGAGCTGACATATGGGAATGAACCCATTGAAGGGTCGTCAAGATGGCCAGGGAAGTGGAGCACATGATATATGGGGAGAGGACTGTATTTGTTCAGCCTAAAAAAGGGAATGTTCAGGAGAGATCTTACTACTGTCTACAACTGTCTGATTGGAAGATGCAGAGAAGACGGAGTCAGATTCCTCTTGGTGGTGCACAGTGGTAGGATGATATGCAAAGGACAAAAGTTGGAATACGGGAAAATAATTAGATAAGAATAATTTTTTACCATGAGAGTGATCAAATACAGGAACTTGTTTCCTGGAAGTTTGTAGAATCTCCACCATGAAGGTTTTCAAGTTTTGATGAGACACAGCCTGAGCAGTGTGATCTAATGAGACCTGTTTTGGGCAAGTGTTTGGACTAGATACCTCAAGTCTATATTATTCTCTATTTCTATGAAAACATGCTACTTGGAAACCAAATAAGCATCCATACTGGACTCTGCTTTGGCTTCACAGAACTATCTTAAAACTGCTGTAAATTTATGTGTAGATGGGGTCTTCACTGACTTTTTCCCCCTGATTTGTCAAACTGGAGGATAATAAGAAGGTGCTTGCAGGCTAGCCAGCAAGAATGGAGACTTGGAGTGCTTTCTGTCCACTAAAATATCATAGTCCGACAGCATTCTTCATTTAGTGGCTGTGATAGCATGACCTTCAGAAACTGATCAAAGCAAACAGGCAGGTTGGTAGCAGGGAAGTAATTTAGAAAAAACCACAGAATATGGAGTTTCCCAACTTTGTTTACATAGCCTGTGTGATCCTTATGAAAAACTGAATAAGGCCTGGAGACAAAGGGTAAATTGCAGGCATGTGAACCTTTCTTGTGATGTGTGACTTACACAATGCTGTACCAATGTAAAAAATGTTTGGCCTGCTTGGAGAACATGTCAGCCTGGAACCCATGTAAGCAGTAAGAACAGGGGTGTAAATTCAGGCATCCAGTAAAGGGTACCATCCCACTTGCTGCATTTGCATTTCATATCTAGGATCCCAATTCTAGGATCAAGGTGATTAAAGCGTACTTACTAAGTAGTTTTGTGTCACTGAAGATGTATTTCTAAACCTATATAGTGACTCTGGTACCTCTCAGTCTCTCTGTGATCTACAGACGATTGTAAGATTGGGAATCTTCTCTGTGGTTTCAGGCTGCCAGGCTGAGGCAAAGATTACCAGACCTGAGGGAGTCACGTTCCTCTCTGTGTTTCTGTTACTGCCAAGAGTGAGCTTGATCAGGCTGTACCACCAATACTGGCTGGACCCACTCTTGGTCTGTCTTCCACTGGTCCTCACTGAGGTGACACTGTCCTGCTCCACAGCGTGGGATCTCAAGACCATCAGGGAAAACACCACCGCTTTCTCTGGCATCCAAGTAGTCCCTTCTATTCCATGTACTGCTCCCAGTCAATTTGATGTAAATTCTCCTTGGCAGTATTTGTATCATTCCCTGGGAATGGTGTGATGTTGTTCACTGTAAAGAGCTTTTGGTTTTCTCCCAGCTCTAGACCATCCTGAAGTTTTACCATCAAGAGGAATGAGTCTGCCTTTCCCTTTTCTCATTTTTGGTCTTGCTTGAATGAGATGTCCTCTATAGAATACAGGAAATAGGCATACCCCACATGTGCGACTTTGGTTGCAGTAGTGCTATCATCACTTTTATGTGGACACTCTTTCTGGTCCTGTCCTCAATATCCTGGTCAGATTCCTTGAGCTTTGGACTTCACTCTTCGTTAAACGTGCACAGGAATTTCTAGTTTATATTCATTTGTTGGATGAACAACGCTTATTCAAATATTTCTTTTCTGAGGGTGTCTAGATCACTACAGATGATCCCTCAGCCTCATCTTGTAGAAGAAAATAGCCATTTTGACAGACCTACCATTTATCTGTGACCTTGGACTCCTTGCCCGTGGAGAAGAATATTGCTACGCACGGACTAGAAAGAATGTCCTTCATTCAGTTTTCTGAGCTAAACACGAGTAAACATTTTCTTATTTGAACTGTTAACTGTGCACAGATGTATTTTATATGTTATTTCACTGGTCACTTCTGTAAAGGTGGGGTACACTGACTTATTATTAACAATAAAGATGCATGCATGACAAAGCTTTGAAAGGACTTTCACTTAATTAATAGTTCGGTATATTTTGATGATCAACTGTATTTTGGCAATATTTTATGCTGTTTTCTATCCTGATGTCTTTCCGAGATCCAGGGCCAATGTTATTTGAGGTAAGATGACATTTAATTAAAAATGACCTATGAGATTTTTCATTCATGCAGACTTTTCTGGGAGTCGGTTTCCTGTTTGTTTTCACATGACAGAGGTAAGCATTTCTGCTCTAATAAGAAAGACGATATTATAACCAAGAAAAGCAGAAACAAGCGGGTCGTAATAGAAAATGTTTGAGTCAGTTTGTAGTGTGAATTAAACCTTTGTAATATTGCTGACCTTTATCTCATTGTAACAAAGGCAGAAAGCAGCCAGCACTATATGACTCATTTCACCTCCCAGAGCATGCCTGTGGATTTCACCGTTCCCATTTTCAGGAGAGGAGATGGAACATTAACACTTTACAGCGCAACCGTTCTGCCTCATCCTGCAACGGCGTGCAGGACAGGCAGCCCCTGCCTTGTGACTGGTGTCGCTTCACATAAGTCACGTTAATTGCATTCCTGAGGTGACTAATTTAACAACAAGTTCTGATGAGAGAGCAGGAAAAATTGCTGCTGGCAATGATGATCTTGAAAGATCACAGGGGATCTTTGCCATGAGTTTCTTCCTGCGCCCAAGGTTTGAGCAGTGGAAAAGAGACACTTGGACATAACTCAGAGGATGCTGTATTTTAAAATCAATATCTTTTTGCTACTTTCATTTTCTTTGTTGCAGAAATCCACTGTAATGAAACAATAGGTAGAATTTATCTTTCTTAAATCAGCAGATTTATTCCTGTACACTTGAAATAGGCTTTAAGTTTTCTTTGTGCTTAGATTTGTATTATTTCACCAGCAGGGCATGAAAGCATCACTAATAGGAGATACGAAGGTAGAAAACTAAGGCAGTGAAAGCTTAAAAGAAGGAAAGGAAATGTCAGTAATGCCACTGGTGTCTATATGGTAGTGTCCTGGAAATTTGGAAATTTCTACTTTCCCTTTCCTGTGCAAAATGTATTCAGAAACTTCTCCCAAAATGGAGTACTTCACAGAATGCGTTCAGCTGGTATTGGAAGAGGTTTGCTTTTCTTATGTGGTCAGAAGAACTGCAGTCACTATCTCCTGTGCCTTTGTAAGAAAGAGTTCAACCGACTGATTTAAATAGTAACACCTTGAACCTTTCTTTCATCACTGTTTTCCTAATCATCTTTGGTTTCTTTCTTTGTTTCTTACAGCTTTATTTCTAAAGAACAGAAGAGAGTTGTAGGTTTGGTTTCCCAACCCCCCACCACCCCCACCCCTGAAAGATGAACGGCGAATTAGGAACAAGGATTGTGCCTTATTTTGACCACTGAGTCAAAGGCTCCCTCTTGCAGCTTTGGACTAAAGTCCAACCACTGCCTAATCACAGCCCAATTCCTGAGCCAGGTTATTGAACTGGGCTCTGAGACATTGTCAGGTTTAAGCTCAGCTCTCCAGAGCTATGGCAGCATCCAGAGCTGTATACCTGCATTATGTCTAGATGAAGTTTATTATTCTAGTACCTCGTGTTACAGGTGCTTGAAGTTCTAATATGTGGTTTAACCCCAGCCAGCAGCTAGGACCACACAGCCGTTCGTTCAACCCCCAAAAACGGTAGGGAGAAGAGGGAGAAAAAGAGGGGAAAGGGAAAAAAAAACCCTCATGGGTTGAGATACAGAGATCTCGTTAGGTTATACAGAGAGAAAATTAGGAAGGGAAAAGCCCAGCTGGAGCTCAACTTGGCCACTAATATTAAGGACAACAAAAAAAAATCCTTTATAAATACATCAACAAAAAGAAAGCCAGGGAGAATCTCCATCCCTTA
>VXBH01004946.1:1928003-2000618 GCA_013400035.1 Rynchops niger
GAGTGGTCAGGCACTGGAACAGCCTGCCCAGGGAGGTGGTTGAGTCACCATCCCTAGAGATGTTTAAGAAATGTCTAGATGTGGCACTAGAGGGCATGCTCTAGTGGCAGAGATTGTAGGCTGTTTGGTTGGACTCGATGATCTCAGAGGTCCTTTCCAGCCATGCAGATTCTATGATTCTATAAGATAAAGACAGTTTAATAGAACAACATCAGAAAAGGAAAACGACAATAATAACAATAATGACACAAGTCACTCTCACCACCCAGTGAATTGGCACTAAGCAGTGATGGAGCATTCCCCACTCCTGGTCAACCCCCATTTGTATACTGAGCATGAACGTTTGTGGTATGGAATATTCCTTTGGCCATTCCATTGTTCAGTCTATACTCCTTCTCAGCTTCTATGGGAAGCTGAAAACAGTCCTTCAAAAGCATAAACATCGCTTAGCAACAACGAAAACAATGTTGTTGACATTCTTTTCATACCAAATCTGAAATATAACAACACTAGAAAGAAAATTAACTCTGTCCCAGATGAAACCAGAAGACAATACCTTGCTGAAAATGTTTGGATAAACTAATGAGATACTCTCACTTCTTTTTTTTTTTTTTTTTTGAGAAAAGGGCTGAAAAACTTTCTTAAAAGTTTCTAAGCATTTCAGATTAAAACAAATTTGAGATTAGACATCTGCCAGGTGGTTTGAAGCTGTGATTGCACTTAAGTTTTAGGACTTACTTATTGCTGAACTCATTGTTTTTCTTTCTTAAAGAGCTGCTCCAAGGCACTTTTACCAAAAGACTTCATTAATAGGTTGACTTTGTATTATATTGTCTAACTAAGCAGTGAGTAAAGTACAAAAAGTTTGCCAGTTTAGGAATTCCATTAAGTAATATATGTTTTAAAGGTCCATCTGGACCTTTAAGTTAATGGAAAAATGCTTCTCTCCCCCCTCACCATAAAGTTACTTTGCTGTGGAGGTAAAAAAGTTTATATTACAAAGAGAAATTGGAGAGGGAATTGGAATCTCTGTGAATACACCTTTGATGTTTGCTCTTCTAATATTCTCAAAATGCTTCATTTCATGATGAAGAAATGTACTGAGTGTGTAAATTGGAAGGGATGCTGTAAGGGGCCTCAACTTCAGAGAAAAGTAATGTTCTTTTATCATACTTCTAAATTACTAATCGTTTAATCCTGCAAACATTAGAGCAGATGGATAACTTTACTTGTAGGCAGTTCTGCTAGCTCTGTGAGATGTACTGAAACGAGGAAAATTACTTAGGCATAAATATGTGCAAAGGTTGATTCAAATTAATGACAAATCATTATAATAGAAAGGTGTTGACTAGGTTGTACTGGTATGGTATGGAATTCCAATATTTTAGATGCATTTGGTTTTTTCTACTTTTGTTTTACCTAAACAGTCCTAAAACAGAGAACATATAGGAAAATAATAAATTCAGTAGTAGGTAGAAAAAGGTCTGATTAGTCCAGGATGCTGTTGTGTCTTACAATGTATATGAGAAGCTTAATGAGAGATAAAAATTGGGCAAGTATGGAGTAACGTATTGTCCTAGACATTGGCCATTAGGGACAAAAATGTACCTATTCTTCCATTTCCATAAATCTTCTATTTTCTGCTTTGAAAGAGGACAGAGATGATCATAAATACTCTTTTACTTGGATATATGCGCAAATTTTTCTTCTCTCCTCAGTCTGATTTGTGTCTGGACAACACTTATGTGTCTTTTATCTCCTGGGAAGTTTGTTATCTTTCTACATCCTTCTTTGGAAAAACTGAATTTTGTGTGTGGTGCAATTTCACGACTACTTTGAGTACATCTAGTCTTGTATTTGGAAACTAGGTGTGATAATTAACTGTATGGGTAAGAAAGCAACAAAATAATTGGTGAGGAATTTAAAAACGAATAAATATTTCATGCAGCTGTATATGTTGTGCTTGAGGGTTTTTTGTACGATACTATCAGCATGGCACTGAAGACCAACTGTTTAATCCATAGATGTCTATTTCTGCCACTGTGCTAAGGCCATGAGAGATAAAACTTTGGCCAATTAGCAATCCAGTACATATGCTTTCCAGGGATCATATACTGGAAGTATGTCTTGATATATTTATCATCAGAAAAGAGGGGAAGGAACCATCTATTCTTCCTTGTTGGACTGTTTTCTCCTCAGCTTCCCCAAATCATCCCTTTCCTCATGTATTCTGCTAACAGAGGGGAATGCATTAGCAGTATCTGGTGAGATAACTAGATTTTTCTTTCCCTGAGTGCAGAAAGTGTTGACCTTGGGTTTTTATCTGATTTTCAGAAATTCATGACTCTGATGAGAATGTGAATCACAGTAGGAAAAAAAAAATCTAAGGCTGAAGTGTTCATAAATAAGATAATTTGTTAGAAAAATGAGGGGACAAAAATAAACCAAACAGAAGTGATCTAAAAGTGAAGCCTCCCAGCCTCCTCTCTACTGCCAGAGAAAAAACACACAGTGGTCAGAGCTGCAGCTACGGCCCCAGTATTGCACAGTCGCAGCTTCTCGTTCTGAGAAACCCACTCCTGGCTGTCTCAAGGGCTAGTATATTCTCAGTTTATTTCAGTGTGACCTGATGTGAATATGTATTTGTATCTTTGCCACATCCTATACTGAATTTTGGGCAAGAGAAAAAAATTTTAACAGTCCATCACAAAAAACTTAACTACTTTGTGGCAGTTGTGAGCAGTATTCAGTGAAATACCCCACATCACAAGAGCAGTAAGGGATTCTTTATTTCCTCAGCTGAAACTTAGTACTGCTTCTGCCTACTTGCCATCATATAACATAGTATTCTGTTGTATGCGTGTTCTGCAAGATGAAGTTCATGATCCCCTAAAAAATTTCTGTTTCCCTTAAAGTCACGCAAGAGTTTGTGAAGCTTCATTCATAGCAGTCTATTTCACTCAGGTGTCAATGACCCTTGATATTAAATGGTAATGTTTTGTGTGTTACACAGCCACAATTGACATCAGTTCTTCAGCACACGAAAGAAAAAGGAAGATGAGTTATGTCTACTTTTCTCTCTAAAATAACGCTTGTGTATTTTTGAGGTCTGGAAGTCAATGAGAACTGGAAGTAGCTGTTGTATGAAATATGAGGAATACGTACACAATTAACCCTGAAATCTAGAGTGCTGTCTTGTCTCACCTACCAGTCAGGAGTATTTTTGTGATGTTCTACTGTTCCATTGGTAACTACCAGCCACTGATATTCCCCAAACCTCCCACTTGGAAGAACTAGCTCAGCTTACCTCTGGGTATATAGTGTTAAGCAGTATTTGAAAGCTGCATTTGAAAGTGGTTGTTGAACGTTATCAACAGCAAAAAACATACGAGAAGATACCTTTCTGAAGAACAGGTGGCAACTGTTTTATCCTGATCGCCCTAAGGTGCTGTTGAACGATTTTATTACCCATTTTAATGATAAAACATAAATTCTTACAAGTCGGTGACAAGAATCACCCAGCAGTATGTCTCTACTGCAAATGTGTGTTATAGAGGAACAATGCAAGAAAACTTCCTTTTTTGAGTTCTCTGTACAATGCTGAACATCACACCCTATGCTCATCTGTGACCAAAACCCGCATGACTGAAATTTTAGCGCTACTGAAATCAAAGGTAAAACTCCTGCTGATGTTGCTGGAACAGGGTTCGAGCAGTCCTAAACATGTTACGCAGAGCCACAGGAATGTTCCCGCTTCTGAACCATCTGATAGAAATAACGAGCTGTGGTGGAAAAGGAACAAATGGGGAATTCTGTCCAAAGGCAGCATAGAAATCAGTGTCTTTGTAATCGGAGGAACCACAGAAAGCTTAGAAGGAAGGATGTCAGCTGCTTATTTTGGAAAAATGTGAGCTCACAGTTATGAAGGCCTGTTTATGACACTGCATATCCTTCTTGTATCAGCTTCAGCCTAACTGGCAACAGAAAGCCAGACTGAAATGGGCAGCCTGTGGTCTTTATTTGTTTTCTGGCAAAAAACCAGAATTGTGGCAGCACTGTGATGGTCTTCTAACAACAGGTATGCTTCAGAATATGCTTCAGAATATCTGCCTTAATACTGTGGACAAGACTACACTTCTCAAACTTAAGATGTCTGAGTGAGCTATTGATGTAGCCTCCCTTATGGTCCATGGAGAGAAGAATGCAGAATCAGGTGTGACTCACGGTCAGGTGTGTATCCAAGGATGAGATAAACTGTACTTTGATGTGCCTGCTTCTGCTTATTGACCATAAAGGTGCTGTAGGCAGCTAGCTCAGATGCGGTTGTCTGCTTGTTAGACTTCTAAAGGTGAATGACAACCAGTTGTATCCTCAAGACTGACTTAGATCCATTTCTAAATGCTTCCTGTGACCTTGTATTTATGTTTTACCCTCATTTTTGCTGATTAGACCAGTATATTACAACAGAGTGTGAGTGCTTTGCACATTAACTTTGGAACCAGGCTGAAACACAACATAAATCTTGTGTATTTTTGTATTATAGTAGTTGTCTCTTTCCACCGTGGTTTGAATAGAACTGAAACTAATGTGACTTTTAATATTTCAGTTTTCACTTATATTGTTGTAATACTCTAAATACTTCTAAGATTAGCATAGTAGGGATGCTTATACTGAGGATTATCATCCCAGGAATTGCACTTCATGATTGGATGTTAATCACTACTACTTAGTGATATCTTAAGATCCTTCTGAGTTCATTCTTTCCTACAACCCAGCTTGCTGACATCTTTTAATTTAGTAACGATAGATGTTCTATTGCATTATTCAGATGATTAATGAAAATCTCCAACAGTACTGGGCAGACCAGTGCGGAGCCCTGTTAATACACAGCAGTAATCTATTAGTTTTGCATCTTTTGTAGCTTTTGACCTTGGTTTCCTAGCTTCCTTACAAAAATGCTACATGAGATCATGCCAAAATCTTTATAATTTATAAATTCTACTGCCTTTCCATTATTCACAGGACATATGATTCTGCCAAAGATGCACACTACTTTGGTTTGATGTGACTTATTCATAAGAAACCTGTCTTAGCTATAATTTATTTTTGTGCTATCTTTGCACTTACAATATTTTTTTATTCTAGTATATCTCTAGGAATGGATCTTAATTGAAAGTTCCGTAGATTTTTATTTCCACCCTTTTTAAAGATATGGCCTATCTTGTTTTTTGTTTTGTTTTGTTTTGTTTTGTTTTTTTTTCCTAGCCTTTTGCTATTTTGTTTTCCCCTGAGGTCCTACAGATAGTAATTTAATTATTGCGAGACTACTTCAGCCAGGTCTTTAAGTATTTTTACATGAAATTCATCCTAACTCATCAGTTTGAGAATATTTAATTTAGGCGAACTATTTCTTCTCTCCTTTATGCTGAATTCCTATGCTATTAATATAATTTCAACTAAAATTGGGCAATTACCATAGTTAATGTTTTTTTCCTTACACTTTACTAAACTTTTCTCCTTTCCAGTGCCGTATGTCAGTAGATTTCTGTCTCAAGTAATGGGCCCATGCTATACCTCTTTTTCCATTACTAATAATATTTTTTTTTTCTTGTTAGCCTTGGTATTGTCTGTCAGTGGCATAATATTTTGTGTCTTGGTCTTTTTTTTTTTCTTATATGTTTGTGCTATTCTTTCATACTTAGTCATAGCGATCCAGCTTGGTTTTGTACTTTTCTTGTGCTTCCTTTTCATGTTTCATGATACTAAGTCAGTAAGTCACAGAAATCTGCCTTCTTTATGTTGGCTGTTTTGTTTTGCCCTTATTCCTTTTTTCCCTCCAAAACACTGTGAATTTCATTGTTTCATGCTTGGTCTCACCTAGATTGCTTTCCCAGTCAGTTTCTCCCTCTCAACTGGAGAAACCATGTTTTTACCATTGCACGTGATGCTGAAACAGAGTTCTTCCTTTTGGATGTACCCAGGGAAAGGAGAATGCAGGGAGCTTTTCCTTCATTTCACTATCATCTTTTCAGAGCTTAGGCTCAGTTATAGCCTTTGCATTTGCAGAAGCCTTAGTCACAACAAAAGGGAAAGAGCAGCCAGGGCCCTGGCTTTGCTCCTCTGACCTGACCAGCACAGGAGGAACAGCATGTTCTTCTCTTGAAAAAATGGTAATAGTACTCTGCCCCATCACAACCTTGTCAAGGAGCATTCCCTGGAGTTCGGTGTCTTAATTTCAGGTTCAACGTAGATCCGTGGCTCAACGTGCCGGCATCAACTTTCTTACAGTTCAGGTTGTCCCATTAATCAAGTTTGATCAAACCTAAAAGATTTGGGAGTCACTCTGAAATATCTTCTGTGCTTTTAGTGACTGACGTTGTTGAGTTAGCAACTAGCCCAACAAATCTTCAATTATCAATTAAAAATCTGTTATGCTTTTGCTTGTTCCAAATAGCAGAACTCAATAAGGAAGACTAAAACTGAGAAGGAAAGAACTGGCATATGGGAGGCCTGTCTCTTGTGTAAAACACAGAATTGCCATGACAATGCAACTATTTTTATGTTGGTTTGTATGACTTCTGCTCCTGTCTTGCAATACTTTTTCACAGACTTTAATGGTCTAGAAATCAATGGAATTACTCTCATAATTAGCTGTCAATCTTACCATAATTTAGATTTTTATATGAAGTGTATTTTAAAAGAAGGAGAATATTTGGGCGGATGAGAGCCTTAGGATTGATAACATTTAGGTGTTATCTTATTACGTATTTTAAACATTTAAGTGAATTTTGGATGGAGCAGGAAAAACATCTGGGGAAACATTTATCAGTTTCAAGTATGTTCTTGCAATACAAATGTCACTTATTTCTGAGCTATCCAACAGTATCATAATAATTGCTTGCTATTCTGTACTCTGAAGTATGATGTGATTGTTTACGGCTTCGGCCTTCAGAAACCCCAGAGTTTCATCTTGCATTTGAACAGACATTCATATCTTTATAACTTTTGGGGGCAAAGGGAAGAAGGGCACAGGGAACAGTGAATAAAAGTATTGTTTGTGTGCAAGTCATCTCTACATTCTGGCATGTAAATAAAATGTAGCACTCTTGACGTTTTATAACAGTTACTTAGTGGTTTAATGGTGGCAAGACATGCCAGATCTTTTGGAAACTTCTCAATGTGGATACTGTCTGTTTTGCATGACAACTTTATTTTTGATCAGCAGCTGTCATCGTAATGCTACTTTGTACCTTTCTGTTCGGTTGATACACTATACATTTTCTATAGCAAAACTGCGCATGTCGGTGAACAAAGTGTCTTAGCATGGTATAGTTTGCAGTCTAAACACGTCTCTGAAGAAACACAGGTCTCATACTCCGTTCATTTTGAGCAGCAACTCAGGTTTGTTGTATTTTCTCAGTTCTCCATGAACTCAGTCCAGATTGTACAACCATGCCATATGGAATGGTGGAACATAAGTTGTGCAAGAATCTAAATAGCAGAATCTATAAATCAGAAGAGTCTTTAAAAGCTGAGGGAAGAGGGTCTCCAAGTAATGCGTACAGCCAAGCAAAGGAGGTCTGAAATTCAGAAGCATTAACGTTGTGTGGAACACAGTGAGCTTTTAGGTTACATTCAACTGCTTCCCTATATGCATGTGATTTGTGTGAGGACACTAACAGGCCTTAATGGGCCTAACCAGCCTCACCTGGGGTCTTTACCTACACCCTGCGCCCACAGGCCCAGGAGCGTTATTTCAGGTCAGCCTGGGGTTGTTGGTCTGTGCCTGCCCTGTGTTGTAGGGATGCCTGTATCCAGTACTGTCTCCTGCTATTCCAGCATTGTTGGTTAGATTTCTCAGCTTGATCTCAGGCCTGGTTTGCTGCCTCGCCCTTGCCTGGTGACTGCTGGTCTGCTGCTGAAGCTTGGTGCTCTCACCAGCCTAGCTCTGCTTGCCTGCTGTGGGGCTGGGCTGTGGTTGCTTTTGGCTTCTGGCTGGTCTTCCCTCATGGATCAACTGCACGTACTTCCCACCACTCCTGTGTGACCTCCAGATGCTGCAGGGAGCTATGGCCAGACTACAGAGGTAGCTAGCAGCTCTTCAGTCTTCTTTAACATCCTCTGCACCCAGACTGACCCCTGCTCCTTCAGGTGAGGTTTAGTGAGAGTATGAGAACTTATCAGTTGTAGCTAATCCTTGCTTCCTTCCCAATGCCCAGCCTGATGGATATTAGCTGCTAAACAGAAATAACTTCCCAGGTCTAAACGATGGACCTAGACTGACCCATTCTCTCTCTGCAGTTGCTCGGCGTCCCCATGCTCCAGGAGTCTGGTGTCTTATTCAGCACTTCAGAGGAGCTTTCTGGGGACTGTATTCGTGCCACGGTGTCTAAGGCTGCCTTCCTGGAGCTCTAGCAGGGCAGTCAGTTGTCTGCTGACCACACAGGTCAATTCATGAAGTTGACTGTGGAACACAAATCTCTGCAGTTGTAGGGAATTGCTGATTTACACCATTTACACCCATTTTTTCACTTCAGTGCAGACATCTTTGCTCGGGTTGATAATATCATTGCCTACATGATGGCAATTTCTTGTTTCCCAAAAGCGGTCTGTTCCTTTCTCAATGGCAGTATGTTTGATCTAAAGCTTCAGCTGCAAAGCAGAAGGATAATTGTCTTTATATCTCTTCACTCATGGTTGATTTTGTTAATAAACCTTTTTGACTTCTGTTCTTAACTTAATGTGCTCATTCCTGGCATAAAATAAAGCTCTTTGATTGTTTTTGAAATTTCATCATTTGGATAAAGCTGTACAGCCATTAAGTTTGCTCTGATAAAGCTAGCTTTAAACACAGTGAGCAAAGGTACTTGAGCTGTAATTGTGTGATCAGATAGGGATATCTTTATTTTTAGGGTTATTCATTAATTTGCAAGGGCGTTTGTTAAATGTCTTTCCATCATGAAAAATAAAAATTCTAACGATAGTTCATGTCTCTACTGATCTACGGAATCATTTTCCAGTTGCTTCCTGTGTTTCTTTGAACTTTCTAAAAGCAGATTTGCCTAAATGAGGAAAAGTAAGCTCCTTCTAGTACCATATAGAATTTGGAAAGAAGTGGCCAAACTTGAATTTATTCACTTTGGGTGCACATGGTAGTGTCTTTTACAAGCTATTTTGATGTCCCAGACAGTCTTTCTTGGGATTTCCAAGAAATAAGTAGCTTAAGGCTGTAAGTTATGGTCAGCTTCTATCGTCTTGTCACGCGATATTTGGTATTTATTGCAACCCAGCATGAAAATATGGACATTATTAATTACTCAATTTAGTCTGTGAGGGTCACTGAATGTGACATTACATTGCTCATAAAGCTGATCAGTAATTATGGTTCACAATGAAGTGTTTCAAATCTAAAAAGATACTGGATCATCATTTTTTATACTGCCGTGCTGTGTAGTTATAAAGTTTATTAATGCTCAGAAAAGATAGTTTAGAATGTTGTTTTATTCCTATGACAATCAAAGTTAATATTCCTCCACGAGTTCATCCTGACCCAGTAAACCTGTGTGTTGGAGGATTATTCATCATTTGCTGGCACAAAACTGTATAGTGGGACGTGGTCTTAGGTAATAACTGCATAGTACAAAGGAATAACATTGCCTAAAAACTTGTGATGTATTTTATTAATATTATTGTGTCTGACTTAGGCTGCTTTTCAGTACTGCAGTCCGGTAACAGATTTTTTAAAGATGTTAAATAGTGTATTCTTGGACTAATGCTGATTGCTGTCAGGGTTGGCTTTTTTTTTTTCCTTGTTGTTGTTGTTTGTTTGCTTGTTTTCTAACCAATAATTCCTTACTTTTTTTTCTGTAAGACTCTTCTTTGTCTATGTCTTTTCTCTCCTAGTGCTGAAGTAATTTGCTATGTCTGGTCCAGGACACAGAGTGATCACCTACAGCGATGAGGAAGGAACATATTGTATGTCTATTAAAGTTATACGTAAGTAGCAACATTTCAGCAATCACTGAAAAACTGATGTATTTGGGAGTTATGATAAGTTATGAAAAAACTTTGTTTATAGGAGACAGGACTGTAATCTGATCTGGAAGCCAAGCAATAGCTTGTGTTTTTCTGATTTGAAAATAGCCCATAATGGCATACCTTTAAGGCTCAGTAGCTTCCCCCGTCCCCCCCGCAATTTATCCTCCTCACTGCAAAGCAAATATTGCATACATGCGGTATTTTTTGTTTGTAATCTCAGGCTATGGAACTGGATGTTTGGTTTTTTTTTTTTTAAATAATCTAAAATATTCTAATTTGGAGATATGGATCACTGTGTTTCTGTAACAAAGTTGGATTGAGAAAGGTCAAAAAAAGCTTTATGTCTTTTCATTTGCTGTCTATACTATTTTTCTCTTTTTCTAGATTTATTAAGGGCAATGAATGTTATTGCAAAGGTAGTAATGTTCTCTGTAAGAAGGATGCTGAATTTGTTCACTAATAGCAAAGGATGGA
The DNA here is from genome assembly GCA_013400035.1 of Rynchops niger. Taxonomy (NCBI): domain Eukaryota; kingdom Metazoa; phylum Chordata; class Aves; order Charadriiformes; family Laridae; genus Rynchops; species Rynchops niger. The sequence goes on from VXBH01004946.1 coordinate 1,938,516, forward strand.
ACAGGTTCTTCATGTCTGAGTTGCAAAATACGTTGTCACTCTGTGCCGTGAACATTCTGCAAGGGACTGTCGCTTTGTGTAGAACACTAATTGCCTGGCAGAGTGTGCTTTTACCCTTCTCCATGTTCACAGGTATGGGTAAAAGTTAGTACTTTCCGTCATAAAACCCTCTTGTCTGGAAATCTCCAGAAGTGGTAATTATTTGTGGGTTAAGTTATTTCATACTAGTATCAGAGCATGCTGAAGTTCACTAGGGGAGTACCATGCCCTCCTACTAGCTCGTCTTGGATAGACCATTCCTTGACATCACTTAACTCTCGTAGCCTTACACTGTAAATTCCACGTCAGTTCCTGTCTCTATTTCCTTTCCTCCCGCAACATCTTGTCAAACTGTTCTATAAAAGGACAGGGACTTTCGCTAATGGTCTGGCAATTCTTTCTGAGGTGTTGCCTTTTCAGTCAGCAATTTTTAAATGCCGGTTTGTGGTTGCAGTGGAATCCTTGTCTTCTCATCCTTCAAGCAGGTTTGGTTTTATTTTTCTAATTTTTCTTTTTTTTTTTCCCCTGCAATCTCTTTCTACAGCTGGTTGGTGACAGATCACTCATGTCAACCATTCTGGATGACTTTTCCAGTCCAACTCCACCTAGACAACATGTTTTTCCTGTAATACATCCAGCATATATTATTGCTGTGCACCTATCTTAGTTACGTGGCTGGCTCATTTTTGAGCTTCTGGCAACATTTATTATTGAAGGGTTCCTAACAAGTACAGAAGTCCTGCTTTTATCTTATTTAAGGAAAAAAAAGGTAAATATTTATGTGTATTAAGTATAAATAGATATTATGTAAGTATATAAAAATAGATAAGAGCCTTATCTTCTCCTATGGGAAAAAATTTGAGAGCAGCTGATGCATTTTTTTCTTAACAAAGTAGTGTGAAAACTTTTCAATTTGGGGAAAAGTTTGGTGCTTGCTGTGTTTCTTGGCTGAAAGGGATCATATATTTATGTCTCATCTCACAGTGAGGTATACGCTTGTTGCCATGCTAGGCTTGGATAAGGAACTTCTTCCCTCCAGTTGTATCCAGTGTGCAGCAAGGAAGGTGGACTTCTCTGGACCTGAGTGAGTGAAGGAAGGAGCAACTAAACCATAGTAAGATTTATCACACCTGACTTTAGGTGCCATCAAGTAGGTGTTAAATTTAGGCTGGTGTCAAAACTCCACCATAGTCCATGATGGAGTCAGCTAGTCAGCAGTGATTTATTTGACCAACATGTCTGCTGTAGGATGAATTAGTTGCTGTCTAGTCCTCTCTGGCTGTGTTGGTTACCCCCTCTTGACTACAGAGGGAACTTAGACACCTCCATTAGGAGATGAGTCCCACCCTTGGTGCTCTGCTAGGAATGTATGGTCATCCTGTCCTGGCTTCCAGGTTAGCTTCTGTATGTTACCAGAAGCTTGCTTAACACAAAATTTAATATCAAAATCCTGAAATCAAGCAGAGAGCTACAGTTGCCTTTGTAGAGTTGTGATGTTGTGAGCATACTCAGAGGTGGCAACCAGGCTAGTGCTTCAGCAAACTGAAGTAGGGAAAATCCCTGTTTCTGAATCCCATTCAAGCTGCTGCATGAATGAGGTACCAGCAAGGGAGCTGGTACAAGCAAGGCTGCTGTACAGACCTGAAACACTTCTGGGCATGCAGCTACTGTTCCAGAGCTTCAGATCAGACACTGAAGTGCATGTAGTGTTTAGCTGCCTTCAAGATGAGGTGGAAACTGAGTGGAAAGCAGAGAAGGCAGAATTGGGTTGTAGTCTGGGGTCTAGTTGCTTTCAGTTTTGCCTTAGTCCCATTTTATGCGCCTACTTTTTCTTTTATTTTTTTTTTTTAATTTGACCTTCAGAAATACAATTCTGCAGTAAGTAGATTTGGTTTTAAGCATTTCGGTTCCAACACCTTCTTGAAACACGTTCTTCAGGGTTTTTTGGCTGTGAATAGCTTTATAACTTACTTTATTTGTTTTTGTTGTTGTTTTTCTTTAAAAAAATGTTATACAGTTATTTGAGTATTCCTTCGGCCGGTGTCAATTTAAGACATAGTAAACTACAAGTGATCTCTAAATAGTCGTCTTTCATCTCAATTTCATATAGACTAGTCCACTTCTTTCAATTCTCCTGTTCTCGTCATTATTCTTTTATGTTTTTTGACTTTCTTGTGATGTTGTCACACTCCACATTCTCTATTTTTTTTAATTTATATATGTATTTTTATTATTTGGCCATTATTTGTTTTTGAAGCTTTTAACTAAGGTTCCACTTTTGTACTGGTTTTATAATTTCTTTTTCTTTTTTTCTTTTTTTTTTTTTTTTTTTTTTTTTTTGCCTGGTAGGAGCTATAGCTCATTTATTGTCAGTTTCTTACAGATATTTTTTTTTTTCCCCATTCCAGAAGTTTGCTTTTCTAAAGAAACAGAGACATGTGTTTGCATATATTGCTATTCACATTATTCAATCTGGTGGGCATTATTACTGTCAGCTATTGATTAAATCCTTTTTGAAAGTAGTTCCTTTGGATATGTTCAGTGTGATGAAGTACTGTCTAATTGTGATGCAGAATTTGATTCTTAATACTGCTTGTTCTATTCAGAAGACTTCGATCATCTTATTTTTAACTGATTAATTAAATTAAGTAATTTACATTTTTATGCCATCAGCAATTTTTTCTGCCTTGCTGTCTGGCCTCATTTTTGCTGTGTACTGTAGCTGTAAACACCAAAAGAGCCGGTGAGGTGATAGATGGGCAGAAGACCCTAGAAAAATTTCACCCTGAGGGAAACAGTCGTCGTGTTTTTTCTTCTGTGTTTTTTTTTTTTTTTAATTTGTTGTGTTTGTTGTTTGTTTGTTGTTTTGTTTTGTTTTCTTCCTAGGGGGTATGACTGGTTATGCAATGTGAACAGGCTGATTTTAGGTTTGGGAATGGGATTATCATGTGTTCCTTGAGCAGAAGGGTTTCGGCTTGACAGTCGCTGACAGCCTAGTAGTAGATTCCAGCTCCCTTATAAGGGCAAGCCAGTTCATGGAAAAAAAGGCTGAGGACGTGGTAGTTCTGAGTATATGAATTTTCTGACAAACACACATTTAGTTCAGATTTACAAAAATACATTTTGATATGTAAATCAAGGCTGTCTGGAGCCGACTGTAAGCTGCTTTCTGGATGTTATGCAAGGTTTACTGCAGTGATTACTGAGCATTTCCACAGAAGGGTAGCAATTACCACCGCAACCCTTACATTAGATGACACATACACAAATGGAGAAATACTGTAAGAGAAAAATAAACCTAGTCAGAACAATACCCACAGATTAAAACTTCTATGAGCAATGCATAATGAGGGCATCAGTGAAAATGAGGTGCTAGACCTTTAACCTAAAGGATTTCCAGTGCCCGCTTGAGGACTAGAGGACAGCTGTGGAAGGGGACAGATGTCTGGAAGTTTGGGATGTGAAAGCAAAACACACCTCACATGAGAGATTTTAGGTCGTGGGTACTGGCTCCGCTGTGCGGGCTGTGTGTCCTCATTTTCCTCTGGCCATGCCTCTCTTGCAGGAGCAGCGTGTTTCTGATGCGATTTACAGGTGAAAAATGAGAGGCTGGACAGGAATCAGAGCTGCAGGAAACAGCCCATCACCTGCACCTGTGCACTTCCCTACAATTCTTAACCTTAATTGAAGAAGACTGGGAAGGAAGAAAACAGGGGACATAAGGGTGTCACAGATCCTTGTTCTGAGCCAGGCTAGTTAGGTGGGAAGGGATCAACTGGTCTGTGTATACTAGCAGCCTTCCAAGCAGGGCTGGGGAAAGGTCTGAGCTGGAAGCAGGGGGCTCCTTTGATCTGAGTGAGTAGGCTATCTAGACATACTGGGTACAAAAGCAGTTTTCTTCCTGCATAAGTGCCGAAGCTGAGTTTATTGCTCTGTCTTACGTACTAGCTGTGCTTTTGTTCAGCGTGCCGAACAACTTGTTTTACTCCTCTTAGTGGTTATTAATTGACTTCTTCCCAGGTGTATCCTTGAAGATCACTGCTGTGCTTTTTCAGACTTCTGTTTATTCTTCAGAGAAGTAATTATTTTCTTATGATGCTAGGGACAGAAAGACAGAGGAAAAAATGGGTGTTTCTGGTATTTCCCCTTAAAATGAAATTAGGTTTTGATTTCAGCTGAAGCTAAAGCATTTCATTAACTCTGTTTGTAAACATAATCCTATGCATGAACGTAGACGTGAAAAATGCAAATCAAGCAACAAATTTAATTTCTAAATTTCCTCTCACATTTTTTTTCTAGAAAAAGAATTTCATGTTTGGCAACTGAATTTTGGGTAGAGGGGTCATATCTGTTAGCCACTGGCTTTCTTTACAGTTTTTTGGGTGATACTTCTATTAAGTTGGGGGGAAATTATTAACAGTGTGATTGGATTAGACTGGAATAGTCTTTCTTCTGATGTAGCATTCACTTAGAAATTACATAAAATTAAGGGGCTATAACTCTGACGATAGGAGACTGGCTATAGATTTAAGCAGTAAATCTTTTTCTGGTTTCCTTCTGAGAAAAATCTAATTCTGAGCTATTTACCATGACTAATTTATTTTTCTCAATATTAGTTACGTTCTTTTCTCCTATCACACAGTGAAGGTCTTGGGACACCTCACTTGTACTTAGCCTTTTTGCAGAGGATAAAAACTAATCAGGTGAGCCAACTGAAATAAAGGGATGAACAGAAAATATGGCCCATTAGGCAACTGGACAATGTAAGTGTTGTCAGCTCATCCGAGGAGTGTACTCATCTGGCTGAGGAGTCTTGCTCATGTTCACTGAGCGAATAAAGGTAGCTGCTGCACTAATACAGGCACTGTTGCATCTAGTTTGCCATCCTGAAATGTGCCACCCTATCTGCAGATTTGGTAAGACATGTATGCACAGCATCAATAGGTTCAGCTTGTTGTCTGATGTCTTCATGCAAACCATATCTTCATCAATGGTATACATTGCACTGTGAACCAGAGCAACCAAGTCATGCGTTTCCATCTGTTGTGATGTGATAGCCTCTATAGAAGGATGATGTGAAGAGTTAGGGGTGGTGACAGATTAAAACGTTCCTTCTAGGCTTGTCAAAATTTATCTGTCAGAACTCCAATTGATGAGTATAAAAGACTTTTTTCTTTTTTTTTGGAAAAAAAAAAAAAAGCATGTGTCTGTTCAAACTTCACCGCGTGTTTCTATGTCCTCTTGTCTGCTCATGCACATAACACTGGATACATTTGAATCACATTCTCTGATGTACAAGTAGGGCATGAAAAAAATCTGTTCATACTAATTAAAAAGTGTTTTAAATGGAGCTTGATATTACAAATGGGTTTATATGAGGTGACATGAGGAAAAAGCAGAGCACTAGACTTGCTGACCTGAAAATGCTTCTGAGGATGGTTTGAAGACTCAATGTCATCTGTATAATCAGTTTTCCCACTTCGTTTATATAGTTCAGTTACTTCCATACATGTATGTCTTTGGGTCACGCAAACATTTTTTTCCCCTTCAAGTGTCAGCTTGTTAAGAATTAACACCATACACAGTTTTCACTTCTGTTTTTAAAGGAAAGTTTACCAGAAGCTTTTTAGTATTCCTGAGCCCTCTTCTTTAAATACGCTGTCCCAAACCTTACCCTTTGCTTGGGTGTAGCACAACTTTCCTTTTGTATTTCAAAACTTTCTTCAGCAGCTCCTTTTCATTTTCTGTTGAAAAATGTAATCAGAAACACTTGATGTGTCCCAGATGGCTTCTCCCCCCCCAATAGAAACATAGACACCATATCCGCTGGAGCTCTAGAAAGAGTGCATCAAGAAACTCGCATTTGTATCACTGCTTCAGAGAGACAAATTTGAAGAGTGCAATGTCGGTGGCCAGGGCTTCGTGTTGTCCTCAGCCTGGATGCAGCTGGATCAGCTATGTGCTTTTACATTTCTATAGGAAGTAGCACTCCCCCCTGACTCTTTCAGCACTAAGCAGCAGCTTGAACCTTTCACGAGAAATGTAAGCCAAATGTTCAGCTGAACTCAAAAAACATCTGGGAGAGTCTGTGGTGGCAGAGTAGACCTCCCATCTTCTTTCCCTCTGGCTCTGGTGGAGCCTGAGCAGCCGTTTGCCTTCATATCCTGCTGATATGCGCAAGCTGGAGCTGCAGAGTGCTACTGGGGAGCTCTTCCATGGGAAAGGGGAAGATCAGCTCAGTGGGAATCTGTGCAGCAGGCGGGAAGAGAAGGTGTGAAGCAAAGACGAGAGGGAGGCAGAAGAAACAAAATTTAAGTACAGTGTCAAATAGTCCTTTTGAGAAGGTGGTGATTTTGGTGGTTTCTCTGCTCTGATAACATTGATAGCAACAAAGTGTTTTGTAGTTTATTTCAAGATACAAACCGAACTAAATGACCGGCTTATTCACTGTGACTCACTTTAACCACATCTAACCAAGATTTTCTAGAGATCAATTTTGTATTCTCTCTGTAGTAAGATTTTACATTGACTTACGCACTTTCAACAATGCTCCTTTGTCATGATAAAGATGTCTACTCCTCCTGTTTCCTAAATCAAAGTTTCTTTCTTACTTGTGCCTGCGAGTCTAATATTTAAAGCAGTTTAATTCTCCTCACAGTGAGACAAATAGTCTCAAAGAAATGGATAAAAATGACCCTTAATCTTATGTTCTCGCTAAGCGGCCTTATTTTTCTTCCAAAACTTCTGCCAACAAAAGCTAAGCCCCACTGTCTGCACCGACTTTCCCATTTCTTAAAGATAGATACTGTAACTGGCTCTTTGTATAAATAGTGATTAATTCAGAAGAGGTAGTGTATTCTTTGAAGCACAGGTGTCATGGGTTAAAAAGATTGGAAACCATTCTTTATTGCATGATACTCTAAAAGGGTCTGCGTGAATTAAATTCACTGTAGATATCAAAGTGCTTTGGCTGCAAAAAAATCTTTACAGCTGTGTTTAGATAGAGTTAAAATAATACTGCCCATCTGTGTTGTACTTTAATGTAATTTGACCAGCTAGGAAAGCTGGAAGTACATTATTAGAAACGTGTCAGTAATACTGCACAACTTTTCGAGAAACACTGAGGAAGATTTGTTTGATAGGATGCTGCATTAGCTGTTCCTCATAAAACCAAAAAAAAAAAGATCCCCTTCATTCCCTCAGTCTTGTTTTCAGAAGATGTGTCTGTCTTGTGGTTGGATGGGGATACCTCTTGCCTCCTCTTTTTGTTTGTTTTCATTTTACTTCTCGGTAAATCGGGATACGTGTGAAGATATTTAGCCCCACCAAATGCTTCATAACCCGCCCTGCATTGAAAAGTGCAGACTGGTTTAAAACAGGATTCTTACATAATACAGTTCTATAGTGGCTCCTTGGGCTGTGCTTCAAAATCGCCTCTGTCCTTCTCAGCTGCTCTGTTCTGAGACAGCAAAGCTGTCGTGCTCTTGTCGATCTTTGTGAAAGCAGTGGAATCGCTAGTTGAGACTTGTGAAAGAGAAGTTTAAGTCTGAAAGCGTGTGCATGCATGCAACTTGGTGTTTTCTCTTGTTGGTTGTTCTGTTTTGTTTTTTTTTTTTTTTTCTTTTTTCTCCTCTTTGCCTCCATCAGTTTTGCATTGTGATTAGTTCATTTATCTGCAGAATTAGAAAGCGAGTCAGGAAGTGCAGTTTTCATGTCATGGCATGTAAGGTCTAATGAAATTGAAAAGTACAAATTAAGATCCATTAAAGAAAGATTTGTATGTGTTTTCTTTGCGGCAGCCTTGCAGATTAAGGAGACCTTGCTGCGTTTTTGTTTATTAATGGACTAATGGAATTCACTAGGCAGCTTAGTTGCCTAAAAAGCTAATGTACCCTCAGTACCAAAGGAGGCAAACAAAAAGACAGAGCTGAAGCAAAATAGTCCTGTGTAAGAGAAAGGTAGTTCAGGGAAGATTATTTGTTTCTCAAGGCACTGCAGAAAAGTGTTTATACAAATGAATGATCTTGAATGTGCTCCTAGCATGAAGATTTTCCAAGTTGTGTTGCTGTGGCTGTAACTACTGCACAGCCATAGGTAAACAGGTATGTAGCAAGCATTTTAAACAATAGTTATGGACTGTGTATATTCATAAAAATACATACAACTATGGAAGGCAAAGAAAATAGTGCTTCTGACTTCATTGAGTAAGGCGGAAAGTAAATTCAGCTAGTATCACAGTTCATGAGAATATGGAGGGTCAGCATTGGTCAGCTTTTCTTGTTATATGAGGGGTATTTTAAAATCAATGACCTTAATTTAAACTAGAAATTGGAAAAGATCTACTTGATTAGTATTATTAAAACTTAAAATCAAGCCTCAGAACTCAGACTTAGAAACATACTGCTACATAGGCCATCAGAGGGAAGGCACTGCTTGAGGTGTGCTTGCTGAAAGCCTACAAATTTTTCTTTAACAATTGCCTAGAATTTCACAAAAGCAGTAACAGCACATAGTGAAATTTAAAAGTTTAAATGCAGTTCTGTCTGCTCTGGCTGGCGAATCACAACAAAACATACTCTTATTTTTAACTTAGATGCAGTTGCTGTTCTTACAACTGTTGGAACTTACTGTGCTCCTAGCCCAGTAGCAATGCTATTTTATGTAACCAGATAAAAAAGTATCACTTTGTGATCTCAAAGTTGTCTCCTTATGAGGTTGTCCCTTTTGTCTTAGAAATTTTTTTCTTTCTGCAAAAGCTTTCTGCTTTTTTTCCCCCCCCATTGATCTGTGACTTGCAGATTATCTCTTTTCAAAGAGATACTCTGTAACAGAATAAAGCCCATTTCTGCTGATCTACTAGGAAATGGCAAGTAAATTTAACGTGGGCTGAAATGCAGAGAGTTTTGAGAAATGACATTATAAAAAAAAATACGAGAGTCACAATCCTCAGAAATGCTGTTCCCTCCTCCCCCTGAAATGGTAACAGTTACGTTTCTCTCCTCTGTAGGAATCTTCTCTATAAGAAAATAAGAAAAACGCTGCATTTATATTGCTTTTTTCTTGTCTAAGCTGAAAAGAACTATTCTATTCTCAGTGTGACGTTAGAGAGCAAAGATGTTAATCTATGTTTAGCTCGGTGGTTTGGATTCATTTTAACTTACAATTCTGGAACAGGCTCATAGGATAGCAAGCTCTTGAGCTGGGACCCAGTTGTGGGATCATGCAGGTATCAGGACAGCAATACCAAATTATTTTCTGGCCTCCTCCATTTCTTCTGGTTCGTACTTCAAAATAACTTGTGCTCCATTATTATATCTCGTGTAAGGTTGTAGCAAGCGCAGCATGGAGTTGGGAGCCTGCAGTACCCTGCCTGTGCTGTTGGTGCTGTGTTTCTTAGCCTCAGGTGTTTCCAAGGGAGACTTAAGTTGACATGACTGAGTTTTTTCCAGTACCAGAGTTATTCCTATGTATTACTGATAGGTTTTTGTAATCTCTTTACGGTGAAACACACCCTTTGAGTCCCTGAGCTGCTCTTCTGTATTTGGTGAATTCACCCAAGGAACCTGATACATTTTAATGGGGTTGTTGCTTTCAATGAGCATTCAACAGCATGAGTAAGGCTTGCAGTTTTAGGACTTTAAATTTGTGCTGTTTCTGTCAGTAAAGATGCACTTTAGCCTGCTTTCTCCCGACACAATATTAGTCCTTTGAAAAAGCGAATGATGTAAAAATCTGGAGATTATTATCAGGAAAGATGTCCTCAGCAGAAGTTAAAAAAAACAAAACCCAACATTTCCACTAGCACTAATTACTAGTAAAATATTGTTGCTGGTAAAGCCTAATTTGAAATTCTGAGCAAAGTAGAATTGTCTTGTTGTTTTAGGGAAAAAGAGACAAAGTGCATCTATAAAATTCAACTGCAAATGTTTTCCCTTGCTGCCTCATTGATTCGCAATGCCTTGCTGTGATCCTTTATGATTAGGGGTTTACGAACCATGCAGGTCACAGCATTATTCTCAGCTTTGGTTAATTCCTCTCTGCTGAGGGCCCTGGGTGTGCTGAGTAGCAAAATCCTTGGGCTCCTCAACACTGAGAGATTTCTAGAGCAACTTTGTGTGTTTTGTTATACTCTTAAGCAGAAACATAATGGACATTTCTGCTAGCAAAATCAGTTTTACTTTTCGGTGTCCTTCCATCATGACTTGAAATTTTTGACTGCACCATAAAAAATGTTAGGGGAAGGGGAGCTGAAGACATTGGCAGCTTTTTACATTTCTGTTGGATCTTTCCACCCAGAGAGGTGTTAGAGGGAGTTAACTTTGGACCGTGCTGCGAGCTCACTGATAGAATGCTACTGCTAAAATCATCAGCAATAAAGAGGCCAGATTCACAAAAACTGTATTGTTAACAGGCCATTAAAGATGACAGGAGCCATATTTATTTCTCTTGGCTCTGCTGTTTCAGGCTGTCTGCAAAATGACAACTTGAGACGATTTAGGCTGTTTTTATACAAAGCTAATGTAATCTTTAGCTTTTCATTTTCCAGGTCCCTTTCTCTTCCTGCCCCTGCTGCCCCCAGCACACGGACCATTGCTACCGCCATGGGATGCTGTTGCCCTATTAGTTCTGTTAGTTCTGCATATTTTTTTTAATTTTTTTTTTTTTTTTTTGGTGTCTGCTCTCTGAACTGCTCCATGGAATTAGATTATTTAAAATGACCGAGCAAGCAGCCAACATTCACTCTCCATTTTTTTGGGACAGACTGTGTATTCTGTGCTGCTTATTACTGAAGCCATAATAACCATTCCTTTCTTTTCTGAGTTTTTAAATGGAAGAGATTCCTGTTAAGGGGTGATGTACTTTTGTACTGCTACTTCTGTTATGTGCAACAACTCTCTTGTCACAGGACACACATGCACTGAAGGTTCATGCTGGTCTCCATCAGGGTTTTATGTAATGCTGAAAATTATAATTATGGATGCTACAGTATTCTAGCTCCTAAAGGCTGAAGTTAAATGCCTGTGTATCACTTAGCTTGCAATGTAAGATAGTGTTAGTACAGTGGCACTAACACAGATCCTCTCAGTTATCGGTTTGCCAAAAAGAGGAGGAAAGCTGTTCTAGCTTGATAACTTCTGTTTTCCCACTTGCATTGCATCATCCGGTGCAGGTCAGTTCTCACATGAGGCTGCTGCCTACATACATAAAGCTCTAATTTAATAGCCTCATTGAATTTATCAAGGCAATGCTTTGAACTGAACATTTTGAAGGTAGTAGATAGGAAAATGAGTTCCTTCACTGAGGGGAATATCTGACTCTGGTTGAAAATGTATAAAGGTACTAAACTTTATGGCGTGTCAGGTTGTTAGAACCAGATTATTTTTTTTTTTTATTAGAAAGACATAAAAAAAGGGGGAAGAAACAAAATAACTTTATTCCCAAGGAAAAATTGTGGCATATGTTGTTCATGTTGTCTCAGCATATCAAAGCAATGAGTATGAGTAGGCTTGTTTTTTTAGACCTGTATTTGACTTTAGCAATAAAGATAACTTGTTTTGTCTTAAGTTTTTATTTCGGTGCAATAGCTAGATTCCTATGATAAGTTGGTAACTGTCTCACTAGCTTCTCCCCCCAACAAATTTAACAATGAACTTAAATTTATCAGAAACTGAACTGAATAAATAATACCTAGAAGTAGCTATGCAAACATGGGGGGGGAATCATCCTGTGAGTTTTTTTTTGTCCTTTGTTCACTTTTTCAGTTTTTGAAAATTGAAATTTTGTCTTCTGGCTGTACTAGGAAAAAAATATTTTGAATGGGATGTGAATTCCAGAATGACAGGAAGAGGAATCTTTGCTCAAAAATAACTTCTGTCATGTTGGTTTATCACTATTACTTATCACATTACCAGTTACGGTCTGCTCTTAAATGAATTTTGAGGCAACATCTCTGTTGCCTGATTTTGCAGTGGTATTTCTTACAGACTTTTGCTCCTCATCTGACAGTGTGGCTTTCCAAGGGTTTATTTCAAGTTAAGATTTCTTCACAGTTGCTGGAAGGGAAAGGGAAATGGATTATTAGCTACATTCAGCAGAACAAGTTAGAGCTATTGATGAATGCTTGTGGAAGTTGTATTGGACACTGAAGAAGGGAAACCAGTTGAGAAGTTGATGACTGCTTTCAGTGGAAATTCAAAGGAGGGAAAAAGCAAGAGATTGCCTTTTCTTTCTTGAGAACAATGAGTTTTGGAGTTTCTAGGCCAACATCAACACATACTCTTGGTGACCTAAGTAACTTGCCCTCAGAGCAATATCACTGGGTTTCTGTTTAAGGCTGCAGCAAACACAGGCGTAAGTGCACCAGGTGATGTGTTGGCAGGCAGCACTCAGAGTGAGGTGCTGCTGGAGGAAGGCTGGAAGAAAAGAAGGCTTGGTTACCACTGCCTGCACAGGCAGCATGGCAGAGCCCCTGCCTGGCAGCTGGGCACACTGGCGGGGCAGCTGGGGCTGGCCAGTTGGAGCTGGCCCCAGCACTGGGAGGACCTTGCCGATGGTGGACAAGCCCATGGGGTCTGACCACTACAGGCAGAGCCAGGTGTTGCTAGCGGGCTCTGTTGGGAGACCCAGACATGGCCCATGTCAGCCCCTGTTGGTCTCCTCATGGCCCTGACATGCAGTACCTCCTTGGGAGGATGGCGCTCAGCGGGAACCATGTGAACTAGGCGCATGTGGGCATTTTGCTTCCTTGAGTAGCAGCATAATTCAGCCCCTGCTGAGAATGGGACAGAGTGGGAAAGGGATGATGCTGCCTCTCCTGGAGGTCTTCTGGCCCAGCCAAATCATTCACCGTGGACCCAGTGCTGCTGCCTCGGCCATTAACAGGGTTTTGCTGTTACTGGAGGTGACCTCTGGCCTCCTTGCTGACGAAGTTCCCAGTGGAAGCCTGCTTGGTGGTACAATCCCCCTTTTTCTCCCTACTCTTAATCCTGTCCACCAAAAGTGACTGACAGCCCCTGTTCTGCAGTTAGATGCAATTGTGTTTGACAAGTATGGGTTTTGGTGCACTAAAAGAAGTTCGTATCTTATGCTTTCCTTTGTTTTCTCCTTCTGTACTTGTCTGCGGGGCACTAGTCACACTGCTAATTAGAAAATTTAATCCAAGAGTATCTTCAAGCCAGCACAGAGGGGCTGTTGTCAACTCCAGCTGAGGCTGCATCTGGCCCAGGCGTCTCTGCTACCATGAAACAATTTAAATGGTTTCCTATGAGTCATTACCCGAGGTGAATCAATATGTACTTCTATGAGTGTTAAAATTAATGAAGATTGGTCTCTGATGGATTTGTATCTTATGATTACATTCTCTGATGTCTACTGAAGTACAAACTCCAAATGAAACTTCTTGTGCAATTAAAGCACTGAAAACCTCTCTCTGTGCAGGTTTGCTGTTAAGGATGACTGCATGTTATAGGTTTTCCTTTAGTGGAGGCACTGATTGGGGTCTCATTTCTTTCCAGTTCCCTATTTCCATGAAACTTAAGGATATAATGACCTTGGAAATTTTTATCCTTTTGTTTAATGTGTTTGAAATTGGCTAGTAGATTAAAAGATAACTAGGGAATGCAATGGCAAATTATTACATGCAGACAGTGTAATTGCATGAGACTTGCTTCTTCAAGAAGCCGGGTTAAAAAGAGGTGGGAGACGTTTCCTATAGAAAGATTGCCTGGACTATGGGGACTAATCTGGAGAATAAATCTTATAAGGAGTGTCTGAGGGAGCTGAGGTTGTTTAGCCTGGAGAAAAGGAGGCTGAGGGGAGACCTTATCGCTCTCTACAACTACCTGAAAGGAGGTTGTAGCGAGGTAAGCGTCTGTCTCTTCTCCCAAGTAACAGGCAATAGGACAAGAGGAAACAGCCTCAAGTTGGATGAAGGGAGGTTTAGACTGGATATTAGGAAAAATTTTTACACTGAAAGGGTTATTAAGCATTGTAACAGGCTGCCCAGGGAAGTGGTTGAGGCACCATCCCTGGAGGTATTTAAAAGACGGGTAGACAGAGCGCTTAGAGATATGGTTTAGTGATGGTTTTTGTCAGAGTTAGGTCGATGGTTGGACTAGATGACCTGAAAGTCCCTTCCAACCTAGGTGATTCTATGGTTCTATGACTAGAGGGTTGGAGAACAAGGCTGTGATCTATTCTGTTTGTAAATAGAAGTTAAGATCAAATAAACAATTAGGCTTTAACTGTGCACAGCCCAAGATTTTGTTTGCAGAGCAGATTTGGAAAGGCAGGGGCTTATTCCTAAAGCTTTATTCACTAGATTAGGATACTCTGAATGTAGTGTTTTAGTGCACTCATGACTGTCAGTTGCAACTCAGGAAAGAGCTCTTGGACTCGTCATGACTGTCTTGACAGTCCTCTGGAATCCATTAGCTCATTTTGCAGCAGAAGCCAAAAAAAGTTTTAAAAAAGTAAAAAAAAAATCTTGGCCATGATAAGGAAGGGTTTTAAAGACAAAATGGAGTGCATTATTTTGCTGTTGTGTAAAGTCTTCATGCACTCGCATCTGGAGTACTGTGTGCAGCTTTGGCCTCCTGACCTGAAGGAGGTTTTAGTATCATTGCAGAAGGAACAGAAGGAAAGGCTACTAAAATGATAAAGCCGATGAAGCAGACTTTGAGGAGGGACTTAAAAGATCCAGTTTTCTTCAGTTGGAGAAAAGGCTGAGGGGTGAAGTGACTGAAAATTGCAAAATCCTGAAAGGAACAGATAAGGGTTGTTGGACCCCTTATTCATCAATCCAAAATGCAAGAATTGAGGGACACTAGATGAAAATGGTAGTAGATCAATTTCAAGCACTCGAAATAAAGTATATTACACTGCAGGTTGTCGACTTCTGGCATTTACTCCTACAGGAAACTGTGGAGACAGATAGTATCAGCAGGTTCAAGAGAGTTGCATGAATTTATGAACATCAGCTCTGTATATGGATAGTAAAAGCACAGGGGAGGTTAATACTGTCCGTCATTCCTAATTCATGAAGTCTGGATGCTGGAGGAGGGAATAGATTGTAGAAAGTGGGCCTGAGGTATTCCTGAGAAGCATCTCTTACTGAGATGCTTCTGAGATGCAGAGACAGCACTGGGCTCAATGAACTATTGGCCTGAATCGCTGGGACATTACGTAAGTCCTTGTAGTATCCTGAGCTCATGAGTGAGGCAAAAACTAGCACGTGGATTGAAAGTGATGGTGTATAAAACAGCTAATTCCCTAATTTTATCTGGTCTGTGTCAAAGGCAATAATCAGGTGCTCCCAAACTTCAGTCTGGTGTGAATATAAAGCCAAGAAGCAACAGTTGAAACCATGTTGGGATTATTTCTTGAAAAATAGGTTATAGATTTTTCTCAGCCTAGCTTCACATGTTATTTCAAGCTGCAAGTTTAACCATGGCTAATGATAGAACTATATGTAGAAGACAAATGTTGGTGACAATTTTCTTTTACAGTGAAACCTGTGAATTTGCTTAAGCATACACTGTTAATCAGATTTTCTTCTTTGACAACAAAACACCTCCTGTTTCAGCACTGTGCTATAAGATTATGTAGTTAAATGATGAAGTATGTAGAATAAAGTGACCGATTTGAGAGAAAAGAGAATTGTATTCATATGCTGGTAACCGAAATTAGCACAATGCATTTTGTGTATATGATCACAACATTTTAACCTCAAAGTGAAAATGTCTGATAGTCTGGGGGTGGTAAGCTATTTCTGAAGCAATTCTTAAAGTATTTTCTAAATGGTATTGCAAGAAGTAGCAACAAATTAAGAGTTCCTTTCTAAACGAGTTGCTAAAATAAAAAGAAAAAAAGAAAATCTGTGTTCTAATATGATGACTCTCAAGGTCATGCTATTTTCTCAAAGGTAGCAAGAATTACAACAGGAAAAACACCTTCTTTGTGTATGTTATACATTACAAGGTGTTGCTTTGAATGTTTTTTATCATACTAAGTCTTTTCTTTTTTTTATCAAAACAATTTTTTCATCAGCTTCAATGGCCACAGTAAGCTGCATTTAAAATAACATGAACACCTAAAATACTTTGAAAAGTCCATTGGGTACAAGTCTGTAAGTATTTATTTGCTAGTACTTTAAGTGCTTTGGGCACAAGAAAATCCTTTGTCTTTTTACAGAACCAGATACCTTACACGTGTGGACACTTTTTGCCCTAATGAGTGAAACTTTTCATGGAGTAAATTAAGTCTTCGAGAAACATGTTCTTTCAAAAACAGCTGTTCTTTCTGCAAATGTTAGTCTTCCATCTTTTCTTTGCTATCTCTCAGTCCATTTTAGGGCTAAAGTAAACTGGCTTTACACTCAGTGTTTCTTGCTGACATGAATTATTCTTTATAATGGGATTGTTACTAATGTAAATAAGGATACAGATCAGAAAGGAAGCATATGGTTGTTGCTCTATTTTCTTTTTCTTTGATGTGTGTCTCCTGGAAGAAGTAAGGTAAGGAACATGAACAAAGAGAAAGAGATTGTGATGTGGAAACAAGAAAACCCAATATAAAAAATGCTTAGGAAAATAACTCGGGGGGGGGAGTGACGAGGAGAGAAATAACTGTCTGATGAGAAGGGATTTTTAATATTTCTGGTGAAAGAACTTGCAAATCTCGTGGCATCATGAAGAGTAACGTAAGTGGTTAATCTTGCCTCTGAGATGACATAAACCAACGTAGAACATGAAGAGATGACTAATGGGAAGAGGGCCAAGAAGATTAAGGACTGGACTCTGACTGAGAGGACTTCAGCTACAGCAGAGACAGTGCCAAGCAGTAGTTCCTATTGCTAGCCCAGCCTGAAAAGTCTGCAAAAAGCAGATAGCTCCTTACTTCCCTTAAGAAGCTGGGGCCATGCCAGATCTTGGCATGCCACTTACTTCCTTGATTTACCTTAGATCCAGATGCTTTTCATCGGATGTAGCCTATAGATCTGGTCCAAAGTGATCAGCATAGCCCATAGCCAGAGGTAGCAGAGTTAGGCCAGTCTGTCCCTGCCGGTGGTGATGAGAGGTGGAGGTTGAGGCACCTACCCAGGGTGTCAAGTCAGGACAAAAGGATTAGTTAAATACCGCATTATTTCTGCCAAGAGAAACATATTTACTGTCAAGGCCAAACCTCTCTAGCTCTCGATGTTCACGTTGTCAGTGAGAATAAATCTTCTCCATCGAGAGTCTTGTATGACTAGTACAAGGGCTGTCTGAGCTTCTGTTGCTGGTACAGCAGTGTGGGTGGGCATGTACAGCAGAGGGCCTCGATGGTCCATCCTAAATGTGACATAAGGTTTTGAGAAGTCTATACTTGCCGTTAAGGTGGGGGAAAGCTGTGGCCAGGTGTGAGGTTGGTGGTGCTGGTTTGAGAGAGAAATATGGTGGGTGTTCAGGGCTGGTTTCTAACAAGCGTATGTGGGGTGGTTGTGCTGCCTGTGGGAGCTCAGGACAGGGTGCTGTGTGTACCACCAAGTCCCAAGGGTTTCCTCCCCTGGGTGTGTTATTCCGGCATGTCCTCTGCTTTTGCCATGCTGGGAAGCCATGCTACACAGAGGACAGGGTAGGACTGGATGAGGAGGGACAGCAGTATGGAAGGAGGAAATCATGTTCTCTGCCTGTAGCTGACTCCAGAAAGAGTTAATGGTCTCACTGAAACTGCCCCTGGCAGGCAGCAAGCAGAACTTTAGCTTGGGTCCCCTAGGATGTGACAAGTTGGGGGAAAAGCAACCGCAGAAATGGCAGGCAGCAAAGTAAATGAAAAGCCATAGTGGGACATTGCTCTAGCAGTTTATGGAGAATAGTAGTAAAATACATACAGTTAGTAGCCACAAAAAGATGTGAAATAGATGAGGACTGAACAGAGATAAGGAGGCTTGGAAACACTAACAGCAATTTTGGTTGAATGGCTTGACTATATACCATTTTAGACTGCTCAGCTGGTAACTGATAAGAAGCAGAAGAAACAGATTTTGAAATTTTAAAAGCTCTGCCTAATGGTGAAAGGAAGCAGAGAGAGAGAGACAGACAGATGGATAGAGGTAGGGGTAATAGGGGCTGGATTAAGAACAGCAGAGCATGCTTCCAAACTGAGTAGGGAAAAAGAATTGGAAGAGGATGAGACATTACCAGTGAGAGCAGGAAGACATAATAAGGAAAATAATTGAGTAGCTCAACTGTACAAAGCAAATTGAACAGATGAGCTGGATTAGAATTAGCAGTATTATAATTGATTAAGCCTCATTCAGTCAATAAAGTTTCTGATTCAAACTTCTGATAGCTTTAATATGCCCCTTTCCTATCCCTAGTATTTTTAATAAGTATTTGGTTTGCATTTACTGCTCCAATAATGTATGGAAAGTGGCAGAAAAAGCAAGACACTATCTGTCTGGAAGTTAAAAAACTCCATTTCATTTCTGTGACTCTCCCCTGATTGCGCTTTATTTTCTCTCTTCAGTCTTAACAATCTTAAAACAATGGGACTTCTATTCAGATGTACCTTCATCCTGTGAAGGTCTGCAAGCTGCCATGCATTTCTGTTAGAGAGTATTCTTCTGTCTCTATATGCTCCCATGTACCTGTCAAAATGGGAATTTCAGACATGCTAAGTAGGACTTAGTTTCCCACCACAGGGGCAGAGTATCTCTAGGTAAGATTTTTATCAAAGAAATAATAGAAATTATGACATGGCATAGTTTTACAAGTAACGTAAATAAGTTGGTTTTTTTTTTTTTAATTTATTTATTTGTACAGATCAAGTTAAATGGCAAAATTATTTCCTTCCCCACCTATTTTGAAGGTAGACACAATTTCTCTGTGAATCAATGCATCTGGGCAGCCAGAAGAACTAAAGGCCTAATCCAGACACCATCTAATCTACAGGCTCCTGAATCCTATTGAATTCCATTGGCTCTAAATTGAAGTGTAAACTAGAAAGATAAAGTTTTAAAATCGCTCCTCATCATGACCAGTTTTCTATTTAATATTATTCATAGTGTTGCTTTGTTAAGATGTTGCATTGGCTTTGCATGCTGTGGGGCAGACATGAAAACATTTATTGTTGTTTGGATTGGTTTTATGGCTACAACCAAAGCTTGTCCAAATTGTCGATTTTTTGGCATCAATTTTTAAAGTTGTGAAGCCAACCTGAGTACTGATTTTTTTTTTTTGTGTAGTAGGATTTTGCAGAAGTCTGGTGTGTCTGATGTGTACATATCTGTTATGTAGTTATCTCAGTATAGTCATGAGATGAAGGTTTTATGTACGTGAAAACGCATACAAATGATTTTTTTATTCAAAGATCAATGATGGGTTTTAGGCAGGGAAGTGAACCAGAACTGTTGCCAGAACTCGTTCCCTTATGAGTTTTTAAGCTTTCGTGGCTCTGATATGGACAACATCTATCACTGTGTCCCACGTAGCACGAACACATTGGCAATATTTATCAAAGGTGCATCTGAAGCAATCATAATTTCTGCTTCCACTTTTGGATGAAATCCAAACACAGAACATTAAAAATGATGAAATCATAGCTGTTATTCAGAATCTAAAAGTTTGAAAAATGTCTAGATCATTAGAGGTTTGAGATAAATTATATCTGAGTTGTTCTCTTTGCTCGCATAAGCAGTTCAGGATTGGAGGAGAGGAGGAGAAACAGAGAAAGGCAGAAAAGCTACGAAAGTAAAACATGATGTATATGTCAGAGTTAATACTGACTGCTGAAATGCTCTTTACTTTTGTCATTCTTTTGGGGCGTGAACTTTACGTTTCAAAATATAATCAGCATGTATTTTAGTCTTAAAATTTGCAGAGAGCACAAGATGTAAAGCGCAGAAAGAAGGCCATGAGTTGGATGCATTTTTCTGTGGAAGAAACCACTAAGGAGAAAAAACAAGCAGAGAATGCACAGGACAGACAAGTCCTGTGCGTTGCATGTACCTTTTCAGTTCACCTCACGGACAAGTGATAGGGGGGAAAAAAAAAGGCTGTATAACTTGTGCTGTCATCACTGTAGCCATCATGGAAGGTGTTAGGAACAGGACTTTGGTCCATATGGTCACATCAGGAACAGCTGTAAATGCTGCTTAGTCTCCTCTTTCTCCAGTCTTTGCTCAACCAAAAGGAGAATTTTCAAGTCGCTGTGAATCGAGTGGCCAGCACCAAGCAGGTCACTTAGTGTGTTGCAAAATGGAGCGTCAGGAAGGGAAGAGTGCTCTTTCTCATAGCTGACGGTAGATGGGATCAAAATGAGAGCTAAGAGATAAAATCCAGGAAGGATGATGGTAGCATATTTCTAGAGTTACCTATAAGGCAAGTAGTACATTTATCGAATTATGAGATGCATTCAATGGGTCCTGTTTTAGGGGCTGATTAATGAAGCATATAAAGCTGGAAGGAGTATTATGGATCTCTTGTCACAGCACTGCAATGACATGTTGTATTGGCTTTCTGTAAGTGGCCGTAAAAATAGGAGAAAATACCCTCTGTAAAGGAAGGAGATGCTTTGCACTAATCCTCGCTGCTTTTGAAACAGTAGTTGGTAAGCTTAAGGCAGTTATCTGTGCGAATGGATTCAGTTAGAAGGGTACACAAGTAAACTCTCAGAAGAGCTGAGCTTGTGTAGTTGGATACAGTTTCTTAAGAGTCTCCATAAGTTATATAGGAATTTATAACTTATATTTCTTACAGTTGTTTACTGATGGCATTTTCAGCACTTATTTGTGCTGCAGGTAGTATATCTTCAGCAATGTTTTTGTTAAGATGCCTTGGCTCAGCTGACCTCCAACAAGAAGAAAACATGCTATGAAATAATTATATAACTGTTTTTAAATTCTTCTTTTCTGCATTCTCTAGGCCAGAAGTAGGGTATTTTATGTGGCTCTGGAACAGTACTTCTACCTATTATATTAATGATTATTTCCTAGAAATCCAGCTTTTTCCAACCAGAACTACTTCAAATTCTATGTGAATTAAAAAATAATTTAAATGGAAACTTTTGTGGGAGCCATCTAGATAATGAAACCTGAAATGCTCCTTTTAGTCAGTGGCTAGCTCATTCACCGGTGGTATGGAAAGACTGTCTGAGGTGATCTGCAGTCATGTGGAGGGCACCAGTTAATGGTTTCAGCAGTTTACTTTGGTTAAATAAGCTAAAATCAGTGCTTTAAGGTGGTCTGAGGAAGTAGAAGTATGTTTTGGGGCTCAGCAGAGGTGTGGAGCCCAAGTTACAAGTTATAAGGTACATCAAGGCACTCTGAAATTGATGCTTAGTGGAGACTAGGAACCAGCAGTCCCATACCTCAGCTGGAGTCTTCTGGTCAGAAGCAGTGGCATCAAAATTGTGGCTGTAAGTGACCTTAGAGCTGAGGAGGAGTTCATTCAGAGACTGTTGAGGTAAGACAGATTTGACGCGCTATCCCAGGCTGAGGGTGAAATTAAACAGTCCTTTTCTATTGCTGTCAGGATTTGTCAAGGAAATCATCCAGATATTTCAGTTTGAATCTAACTGAACTGAGGTCTTTGCAGGCTAGTGCTTGTTGATGCACGCGTTGCCGTGAGTTTAATCACATCAACTATCACCTAATCTCACAGGTGAGTATTGTGCCACAGTCTCCAAGCTGGTACTTGACGCTTGCTGGTGAGTCACCTGTTGCAGCCCTCTACTGCGGGGTTGAAAGTCCAGCTATCTGTCTGTGACTTTATAGTCCGTTTTCCCGTACCTTCTGGAATTGAGCTGGCTCATGCAGGGTTGACTTGAATGACTCATTTTTGAGGTGAACTCTTGTAAAGCAGAAGTGTCTTTAAGGTTTTGTTTTTCCGTAAAAAAGGTTTGTGGTTTTTTTGTAGGTCGAGGTCCTATGCTGGGTACTACTTGAAACAATTTACAGAGAACCTTTTAGTCCTGGTCACTTTTTTGGTGATTGATTCTTTACAATACCTGTTATCACTGCATGTATGCCTGGTGAATATTTAGAATAACAAAATAATATTATCATTGCTTCATGGTTTTGTAGCCAGGTTCATGTCATCTTACTGCATTACAGAGAGGATGTAAACAAAGCCCTACCTAACACTTGTAACTCTTCTGTTTGGGTGTGAGAGAGACGAATCCTGGGAAAACTGGTAATGCCATAAATGTCTTAATTTAGAGGTATAAAGCCTGCAAGATCTGAAAATAGATACATTTTTGCTCTGTGATGAATTTTGGCCCAAATGTGTGAATTTTTCCGTTAAAACTCCATAAATAACTAACCCGTTATAAATAATAAATTCAATTAAGTACATTTCTGTATGATGACACTGATTTTAGTAGCTCTTTGACATTAAGCAGCTGCATGAATTAAAAATGAAGTGCTCGCACTCCAGTTTTCTCCACTTTCTTGCCAAATTTTTGTGTGCTTTTTAGGTGAAACCTACAAAGTAGTAATTTGCTTGTGAAATAGACAATAAGCATATGTGTTTTGAGAAGCAATTTAAAAAAACCCAAAATGTCTCTGTTTTGGAGCAATAGTACATACATGACATGATTAAAAGCCCATAGAAATTAAAGGAAAGACTTTCACAGACTTACACAGGCTTTTGGTGAGACCCTTGTGTTGATGGTCACTCTATGCAGGACAGCAAAGGGTAAAATGATTTTTTTTTTTTCCCTCAACATGCATAAAATGAAGACTGAAATTAAAATGCATGGTGTTATCTCAGTAACTCTGTGCTTTGGTGTCACATACACTTCCTTGTCAATAAGCAGATGTGACACATGATGCAATGTTTAAATGGTGCCACGCAACTGTAAACAGTACCCAGAACTGTATTACCTGTTCCTCGTTATATTTTAATTAAATATTGATGGACAGTTTGTTTACATCAGGCTTTTATTCTGTTAAAAGTAATGCTAATTACTATTGTTAGTGAAATAGCTGGAGCAGCAAGTTGGTGATTAGTGTCAATTTCTCTTGTGACCTGAGAAACTTGATATAAATAAATTAATTTGTAATTGTCAGTTGAGCTGTTTTGCTGGGCTGGAATAGACTTAATATTTTTTTATCTGAAACTAGATGAATAACCCAAAAACACTTTACTCTATGTACCTTATGTGTATTGTAATGAGTTGTGTGAACCGTGCTATATAGACAGTGCATAATAAATAAAAAAAAAATGCAGACCTTATGCAATGCATAATTTTAGGTACAAGTCTGGGCCCAGGGACACTGCTTTTGATGTTGTCTTAGTTGTCCTCCTTTTCTCTGATTATGTTGCTTTTTTTTTCTTCTCTGACCACCTAACACATTCCTTACTTTCGTGAGCTTTGTATCTTAGTTCTTAAATTACTGAAAGAATGGAATAAAAGGAAAAAATTCACCTAAAATATACTACAGAAAATACAGTTGTAATAGCAATTTGAACTGCCTGTCCTATATTTTTTTCTCATACCTACTTTTTTTAATAATTTTGCAGGAAATAAATCCTGATCTCAGTATAATGATTTAAGTGGTAGCATGGAATAAATTGAAGTGCAAGAAAAACAGAGAAACTCAAATCAAATCAGAAGAAACTCTAAAAACATAATATTATGAAGAGAAAAAGAAGCATTTGTACTGGGTAGATGAAAGCAGTGATATAACTGAGAGTAGTTTATAATACAGAATATCTTTCAACTTCCTCTAGGATGACATTCCAGACACTGTTGTATGTAGAAGTATATGTATTGATTGTGTGCTAGGCTAACTAAATATCTTGTTCCATGTTACAAAATGTGTAGTAAATAATGATGAAAGGAAGATGAATTTTGAAACAGAAACTCCACTTTCAGCTTTGTTGAAGAATTATTTTCTCAACTAGCAAGGCTTCTCACTGTGCATCAGCCATAAATCTCATAGTCATCAATAAAGTTACTTAAATATGAAACAGTTGCCTGTCCTTCTTAGAATAGCTTCAAAGCTGTAGAAGAATAGCTTCTAACAAGCTAAGTCACCTTTACAGTTTAGTTTTCTCTCTTAAGTAATGACCTAATTCCTAGGGAGCTAGTTTCCAGATACTAACAGGTTCCTTAGATGTCAGAGAGGTGCTGTTAGCTGGCATGCCAGGCAGCAGAATGTTTCTAGCCAAGCAGATTGGAAAGAACTTTTCTGATATAAGAAGGTGTTTTGAAGTTTGTTGTAAGAAACAAAAGAAAAATGAAGATATGGGAGGGTGTTATTACGTTTGTTGGATCTTTAAGTGAAGAAAGTAAATGGAAGAACAGTAAAGCTTTTCTTTGAAAGGAAGGGTGTTCTTTGGAGAAATAAGAAGATATTACTATATTGGTATCATTATGTAGAATCTCATACCGACGTTGATTAGAAGGGACCTGTGAAGATCACCTGGTCTAACCCTCACTCAAAGAAGGAAAAACTAAGGTGAGGTTGCTTGTAACAGCTTTGTCTAGTTGAGGTTTGATTATCCCCAGGGATGGAGATTCCACAGCCACTCTGGCCAACTGTGCTAGTGTGTCACTGACTTCGTGGTGAAGAAATTTCTTAATACCTGATCGGGCTCTTAATACCTCTCAGGCTCTCCTCGGATGCCACGTGCTCCAGTTCCCCACTCTTCTCAGTGATCATCTATTGGACTTGCTTCAGTGTTTCAATGTTTTTCAGTATTTCAATGTCTATCTTGCCTTAGGAATGCCAGAACTGGACATGGTACACCAGGTGCATTGTCACAAGTGTTGAATAGAAAGGAGTGATCCCTTCCCTTGACCTGCTGGCTGCACTGTTGCTAACAGAGCCTGGTCTGTGTTCAGACCTCTTCACCACAAGGGCAAATTGCTAACCCACGTTCAATTTGTGAACCTTTCTTTTGTGCAGAACACCTCCCTGGCCAGTGGGTGCCCAGCCTGTGGTTATTCTCTCCTGGCTGTAGGATTTTTGCTTTGCTATTGCTTTACTACTGCTGAGCTTCTTGAGGTTCCAGTCAGGCCTTTTCTCCAGCCTTGAGGTCTGTCCAAAGAAGAACCTTGCCCTCAAGGATCACTCCTCTGAGCTCAGTGTCATTTGATGAATAAATCCCTTGAGAAACATGGCTGATGCCTTGTGCTTACCTGGATTCTCAGTTACTTCTCCTTTCTTAGCCTTAGCAGGGGTCCTGTGTATTATAAATGTTTCATTCTTCTACTCTGGGTGATGAACTGAAAACCAAAATGAAATGCCTCATCCCCAAAGCCCCCACCACTTTATTCTTATTGTTCTAAATTAATCTTCCTCTGAAAATCTACCATGCCTTTCTGAGGGTGTCTCTTCCTGCCTGTAACTGCCCATCACAGTAGACACATTAGGCCTAGAAGAAATGATGGTTGTTATTTAGATAATTGGGCTGTTGTTTAAGGGATTACAAGGCAAGGATGATAAAGCTCTGCAGGATTTTGAATTGAAAACAGGAAAAAAAATCTGGAACTTTTCACTCTGGGATTCACTATATCCTTTTCCATGGCATCTCAGCTCAGGTTTCAGAATGGGGAAATAAACTGGTGGGTATACTGAGCCCTGCCTGCAATGTGAAGTTTGTGCATGTGGAATATCATTTGAAATAAATTGTGCAAGATAGATTTGTTTGGGCTTTTAGGGTGGGTTTTTTTTTTTNAAATCCCAAGTGCTATTTGCACCCTTTGTAACTGGGATTTGTCATCATAAATCCTGTTTGCTTTGGTGGGTTTATACAGAATGCTGCCCTTCGGGGACTGGCACTGGGCCTCTGTGGCTATGCTGGCCTCTGCCAGGTTCCTTGATTCATTTAGGAGAGAAGAAACAGAGTCTTTCATTTGTAGGAAAATGTAAAGATTTTAATCATCTGATACTGCTTTTCCTTCCATGTCCTGACAACCATTTTCTTCAAGCAAATTAAACTAGGTTACCACCCACCTCTTGTTCAAACTGCTCATGCTAATCTGCCTGACTGCGTACCCTACAGCTGGTTAGAGGGTGCCCACAGGAACCTCGCTGCTGACAGTGACGTGGTACGGCTGACACAAACCTTCATGTCATCAACGAAATGGGTCCCTGCTCTCCAGCCACCTGCAAGTGCTCTCTTCTCGTTCAGGTCCATCATCGCAGTGCTCTTGCACTGCTGACACCGTCAGTAACTACACCTCTCTTGTGGAAGCTGTTAGTGTGGGAGCTGGTGAAATTAAATCAGATGTGGCAGCACAAGCTGCAGTCTCGATTCTTACTGCAGTACAGATGCTCCTTCCAGGTGGAATACAATATCCACACAGGGAGTTCGTATGCAACAGCTGGGGTGTATTATTCATGCCCTAGTTCGTTTTCAACAGGCTTCTAGTTTAGGTAAACCCTAAGATGCTGCAAACGCAGGCATATTTAGTGAAATCAGTTACAAAGAGGTTATTCTGAGGCTGGCACAGCACCAAAACAGCACAGCACGTTGGCCTTGCTTGTACAGGGTTAGTGCAGGTGGGATGTGTGTGACTCTATCAGATTAGGTACTTCTGCTTAGTTCCTGCTGTTGCATACAGCTCTTCCACAGTAAGAGTGACTTGCTTCAAATTAGTTTAATACATTTTTGAGGAAAGGTAAGCTACTTCTGAACAGGCGCTCTTAATCTGCAGTAGGTCTGTCCTACTGGGAATTGGTCAAATATGCAACCATTCCAAAACAAAGCTGTGTGGGAAGGGTCTCCTCTTTTTTTCAAATAGTGCATTCAAGAGAATGGGTGAGGTGTCTGTGCCACCACGCACACACCTTCTGAATTAAGACCAAAACAACCTGGTTTGTAAATGTTTGTTCTTTCCCAACTTAATAGGAAGAAGTAACTTTTCAACCAGCCTTTCAACTGTCCCTTCCGAACCGTACTGTAACTGACCCCAGCAGGGCCAGTGGAGATTAGTGTTGCATGGAATGTTGTGAGGTGGTGCAGCAATCAGCATGCATGAAGAAGAAGAAGCTATTGCTGAAGCACTTGTACTCAAGTAATTCTGCGACAGCAAATCTGATTTATATTTCTCCCAAACCAGTGTGCGGCACATCTAAGAAAGGACCGAACTGTTCTAAAGCACACGAGCTGATGAGGGATGTAACAAACCTCATACCTGCATAACCAGCAACGTATCACACCGTCAGCTCTGCTTGCTCATTCATGCTTCTGTTCGTGTTGACTTAGCTTGCTGTGGAACTAATGATGCTTATGTGGTATCACACTGTTGTCTTCGTAAGGTTTATGGTCAGGACTGAAGCTACACACACAAAATATACCTGTTGCATCCCCACCTGGTAAACACAATAACGCCTGCGTCAAGAGGGAGTCGAATAGATGGCTGCACCCTGTCCCAATAAGACAGATGTGATATCAGTTAGCAAGGTACAGCTATTCACTATTTAATGTGTCTGAGCGCAGTCTTCTCAGCAAACTGATTTGCGATATTAATACCTTCCTCAAATTTTTTTTCTTTCTTAAAGAAAGAAAAAATGTAATTTCTCACATTTAAATCTAGTCTTAACTGGAAATATAATCCTCACAACTCTTCAGGTGAGTTATGCCTGGGGACTCCTAATGATCACAGCAGGCAGAGCGTGTGCAGTATGTCTATTTTAAAACTTATGGTCTCAGTCCTGAAATTTATTTTTATTACAGCCAGTGGTGGTCTAATTATCATTAATTTACCAAGTACAACATTAACTGGAAAAAAAAATACTTTAAAGTCTTTTTCTTCACTTAATCTACACTAAAACAGAGCCAGCACCTTTCCACCCCTCAAAAATACCCTTGTACATTCAGTTCCACTCAGTATTGTTTTATTTGTATTATAACTTACTTTCCTGATTTTAAAATTGACTGTGTTACTGGGCATGGCTTCATAGAGAGCAGTGCTGCTTATGTGAAGCAAATTGGTAAATGTCACAGAATAGATGTGATCCATAAACAACTTAACAGCCAGTTTCAACCAAGCAGTACTTGATAAGATAATAGAAATTGTATGGTATAGATCTTAGAATCAAAGAATATCCATGCCCTTTGTAGCTTGCTGGAGTTCTATTTTTAGAGAGAATCTAAGTCCAGTATAGTTAGAGTCATACTTCAGAAAACATTATTTTAAGTGCAATGGAACCGAGCTGGCCAAGGCTTTGAAGTGCATTTGCCTAGAGGTTCACTTATTAACTGACTCCCCAAAGACAATGACCATAATGGCTTTTAAACCAGAAAGAGATGACCTTTATCAGAATATTGCTTAGGAGGTACTTAGATTTTAAATGGAGGGGGGGGGATGGGTGGTGGTGGTGTGAATAGAATAGAAACAGATTAGGAATAAGAACTCATAAATAACTCTCCCCTTGCCTGATGTGTGGGGGAATCCTTGCTTTCAGACTTTGCTCCTGTGAGCTTGGTGGTGGTATGGATTACAGCATATTTTACAGAGTCTCTGTAGTGTTTAAAAATATTTTTTTGGGCTTTTTTGTCTACGTTCAGAGACCTCTGATGCTTCACAGCTCTTCTTTTACAGATCCCAGTTGCTTACTGTAACACTGTACCTGCTTTCTTTTTTTCTGTAAGCTGTCCCTTGGAGCCTGGAGACCACTGACTCTGAACAGAGTCCATTATATCCTAAAAAAATGAGCTACTCACCCCTTTTTCTGCTGGGTTCCTCCGAGACCAGTCACTTCTTTTTAAAATTATATGTGCACAGTCTAAGAGCAAAAAACTAAATGAGTAGTGTCCATCATAGTAAAATTATTAGAAGTAGATATTTCTTAATACAGTATGCTGTTGTAAATCCCATGGGTTATTAATGTTCTAGGTCAAACATATTAAAACATAGTATCAGTAGGATTTAAGTTGTCATCTCTGATAAGCATTCTGCACTAGACTTTCAAATATGACTATTTTTTGGTCGATTTAGGTGAGCTGAGATTTTATTTTATTTTATTTTTTCTTTTAAGCCCTTGTGTTTCTCTTCAGAGTTGAACTGACAGACCCTGTTAGCTAGACAGACAAGTTAACTCACATTACTTCTCATGACGATTTCAGAGGAAATAAATTTACCTATGGCCGCTATCTAAATATACTATCACTAAACGTCCAGATAGGTTTTGTTCCAATAGAAATGAATTCTGTTATATTTTCTAGGTGCATGTAATTCCTTATTGCACTGAAATCAGTGTGTTTGCTTTTGGATAGTGCTTCTTAGCCCATGTAAGTCTAGTGATTTTGGGCTACCTTTGTCGTGGAAAAGACAGTTTAAATTAATAGCCTTAAAAAGAAATAAAAAGCACCCACCAGTCTTCAAAGCAGACCCTCGAGTCTGCTGTAGGTCTTCATAATCTCTTAAAATGTATTTATGCTTCTTTTCATATGACCTGGGAGAGGATACTGTGTACTGAAGCATAGGTATATAACCTAACAAGAAGTGGAGAAACAGATTAGAGATAAAGTGTTTGCCTTTCATTGTCCTTCTATTTGGGTCGGCTTAATAAAGTCATACCAAGGTGAGTCACAGCACTGTGTGTCTGGTGTTATTTAAGGAAGCTCCATGTTGAAAACCGAAGTGGACATAGCAAGCAATATTTTTCTTAAAACTACTGCTGCATTTTCAATATCAATGACAACTTAAGGTCAATAAGTTTGATTTGAAGGTCTAGTGTAGATGCAGGCAACAGAGCCTGTGCTCAGAGGATGTAGATATTGGGGGCTGGTGGGTGGTTTTTACTTTAGAGTTACTGCCCTTCCTTTTACTTTCTTCTTCTTCCTTATTGCTGTTCAAAATACCACTGCCAGTTCCAAATGAGCCATTGTTGTGTGGGGGTGAACTCTTACTGGAATACCTCATACGATAACAACCACAGTGAAACTTGAATTCATTCTTTGGCATTCAACCTATGATTGAAGGTAAGGTAAATTTGTTTCATTTTGTGGGCAATCTGGAATGTTTGTTCTACATATACAGCTGCTGAGATGTGTCATCAATTTGAATTTACTGTTCAAATTGATTCTGTGTATTTTCATTTGTCAATGCAAGCATGCCACATTCGGGCATATAAATTCACTAGCGTTGTTGAGTGCACACAGGTATTGTCCTGACATAGCATATTAACAGTTTATATTTCATAAGCTGTCTCATGTTTCATTTGTCTTACAAGTAGAAAATATAAACACGCTTGTTTTAATCATATTTGAACTATGGCAGGTTGACTGTTTCATACTGGTATATTTCTACCTAAAAAGTGGTCACCTTGATAGATCTGTATATCAGGAGTTTGAATGACATTTTTTTTCTACACTTATATCTAAGGATCCAAAAAACAACATTGGGTGCACTACATTTTTCAAACTACAGATCTCTTACTGTTTTAATTTTTATGAAGGTTTAAGCAACATGCCTCAAGGCGATATGTGACCATAATCTGACTGGGTTTTGTAATATGTTTGTTTCGTTGTAACATGATTCTCCCAGTGCCCTGTGGGCTAAAAGTACACACATCACATGGGATCTGTGGGTAAATACGTGTTCCAGAATCAAATATTCTCAACTGGAAACACCCTGCAACAGGTTCCAACACAGTAAGGTTGCATGACCTAGCTGTTTGTCACAGTAAAGGGGGAAGAATGAGTTATCTCTTATAAAGATAAGTCATAATATACAGAAATATGTAAAGGTAATATTAACTCTCTGATTTGTGTGTACAAGGAATAGACAATGAGCAAAATCTAGAGGGACCTGGTGTAATGTTGTCGTTGTTCAACCCTCGCTTGCAACTAAGCCCCATGCAGCTGCTCACTCACTCCCCCTTCATGGGATGAGGGAAAGAATCCAAAGTGTAAAGGAGAAAACTCATGGGTTGAGATAAAAACAGTTTAATAAGTAAAGCAAAAGCCACATATGCAAGCAAAGCAAAACAAGGAGTTAATTCACTGCTTCCCATCAGCAGGCAGGTGTTCAGCCATCTCCAGGAGAACAGGGCTCCATTGTATGTAACCATTACTTGGGAAGACAAATGCCATCACTCCAAACGACGCCCTCTTTCTTCTTCTTCCCCCAGCTTTTATTGCTGAGCATGACGTCATGTGGGCTGGAACATCCCTTTGGTCAGTTGGGGTCAGCTGTCTCAGCTGTATCCCCTCCCAACTTCTTGTGCACCCCCAGCCTGCTCACTGGTGGAATGGTGTGAGGAGCAAAAAAGAACTTGGTGCTGTGTAAGCACTGTGGAGTGGTAACTAAAACATCCCTGTAATATCAACACTGTTTTCAGCACATATCCAAAACATAGCCCTATACTAGGTACTATGAAGAAATGTAACTCTTTCCCACCTAAAACCAGCACAAACATCAACGCAGTATCAGGAAGGTCACACTGTTCTCCACGAGTAGTCTCACAGTATTTAACTAAAGATACAGTTGTGGAGTATTAATATGATCTAGGTTAACAGAAATGCAAACTACTTTTTTTTGTTTTAAACAAGAAAACCTGAAAACTATCAAAAGTGTATTGTTGCATACAAATGGACTTAAAATATTACATTTAGTAGCTAACAAAGTTATCCTTGGATTGGCTAGTAGCTTGGTAGAGGACAAAAGCTTATTATTAATAGAAACTTAAATCTTGACATTTATGTAT
Source organism: Rynchops niger (assembly GCA_013400035.1). Taxonomy (NCBI): domain Eukaryota; kingdom Metazoa; phylum Chordata; class Aves; order Charadriiformes; family Laridae; genus Rynchops; species Rynchops niger. Next base: position 1,970,203 of record VXBH01004946.1, read on the forward strand.
TCTCAAGGCCTTACTTGAACAAACAAGGCATTACTTATGTAGTACTCAAGTACCTAATACTGGAAAATGATTTTAAACAAGTTACCATCATCCTAAGAAAGTATGGGCAACAAGTCATCTGATGGAAATGAGATGCAAGTATGACCATTCTCTCAACAGACACCATCCTAACAGTCTCCTTCCTCTATCATCTTCCCATTTTCCAGAGAAAGGGGGTGTATGTATGGATCTAACATTCATTAAAAGCTCAGAGAATAATCTCCTAGAAATCTTGTAAAGGGGCTCATCAGGAAAATGAATAAAGACATTGGCAATGCACAGACTCTGGTAAAAGACACCTTTTAGAGATGTTCTAATGTATAATTATTCTTTGTTAACCTCTGCCAGATTACTCAAATTAGTCTACCTTTGTCTCCAAATAGGGCTGCTCTGTCAGGTTCATTTTATAGGCTGACGATCAGTAAATGAGCATTTAATTCATAGATCTCAATAAAATGATTGTTTTTGTAAATATTTTATTTCTGTTTTATAGGTGAGATAATTAAAGCAGAAAGGATGGAGAGAGTTACGCAGTAAATCAGCAGCAGGGTTAACAAGGGGAGGACAAGGTTCTCTTGATTCTCAAAATAATGCCCTGGCTACTGGGCTATGAATTATTTTCTATAGAAACTGTGTCCTGTGCAAGCTTTATATGAACCATAAAGGGGAAGGCTTTTACAGTACCCCAGAATTTCCTCCTTACTCCCCTTCAAATTGTCTTGCCTTTACTCTGTGGGAATTGCCTGATGAGGTTTTCACATCTCCTGGTCTTTGTTTCAACTGTGGAGCAAAAGTAATTATAAGACCAGTTGTGCACTTTAGATTTCAAATTCAGAATATCACGTGCTTCCAGACATTATAGAATCATGGAATGGTTTGGGTAGAAGGAACCTTAAAGATCATTTTGTTCCAGCGCCCCTGCTGCGGGCAGGGACACCTCCCACTAGACCAGGCTGCTCAAAGCCCCATCCAGCCTGGCCTTGAACACCTCCAGGGATGGGGCATCCACAACTTCTCTGGGCAACCTGTTCCAGTGTCTCACCACCCCCACAGTAAAGAATTTCTTCCTAATATCTAACCTAAATCTACCTTCTTTCAGTTTAAAACTGTTACCCTTCATCCCATCATTCTACTCCCTGATAAAGAGTCCCTCCCCATCTTTCCTGTAGGCCCCAAATCCTGGTGGATTGTTGTAAACTTACAAAGAGAAGTTGTTTGCAGTAAATTTGTTTACTCCTTCACAATAAATCCACTATACAGTTTACAACGAACTACTGTAAGGTTTTACTGAGCCAGTGTTCATATCTCTTTGTGTTTCACTGTTCAAGATGGAATTTTCTTCCATTAGTTTGCCTAAGGCTTTTTTTGAACTCATTTGTAATATTCTAGAAAATCCTAATGTAACCAGGTTGTTTGATTATACTCGGTTAAAAGAATGCTTATTGCTGTTTGATTTGAGCCCAGTGCCTGACGTTTTTCATCTGATGAGCCTTGGCACTTATCAGCAGTGAATAGTCACTCCCTATTCATCCACTGCCTCCTGCTCTTGTACCCCTTTTATCATTCCTTTTCCTCACTGTAGCATCTAATTGTGTTCCCTTATTTTTTACACAGAGGTGTTGTTATCGTTCTTTTTTCTTTGGCTAGTAATGGTCTGTTTGTGAAATGGAGAGGAGCAGATCATTCTGGATTTGAGCACATTAATGATATATACTATGGCATAACGATCTCTGGTTTGTTCGCTACTTATTTTCTAATGTTCTATTGTCTTTCGGGTCACTAGTGAGCATTTTGCCATATGTTTCCACAGAACTATCTACAGTGAATATAAGACCTCTTTCTTGAGGGTAGTAACCTCATTTGTTACTGTACGTGCAGTCAGTGTTGCTCGTTACATGTGTTTATTGTTACTGAATTTAATCTGCTATTCTATTGCCTGGTTGCTTGTCATCATGAGATCCTTCTGCAACTGCTTGCAAAACTCATTAATATTAGGACACAAAGGAAATGTTAGATGCAAGTAAACTATTTACTTTCTTAAATACAAAGATCATACATACAGTAATGTGTCTCCTTTCATGTCAGGTTTCCTACAGAGCTCTCTGGATGTGGGCAGAGTTCTTCTTTAGCTTCCACTACTGCCGCACAAAGTATTAATTTTTATTTAGTTCTGCTGTAAATACAGCTCTTTCTGGATCTCTCTACCGAGTGTCGCAGAGAGGTTTGAGACTGATGGGAGAAACTTAGTTTAACAAGCATAGTTACTGGCCACCAGGTGGAATATTTTGTAGCCTCTGAGGAGCTCTGGGAAGTGCTAGATCCATGTGCAAATTGCTGTGATCAAGGCTGTGGACCTCACTGGCTCCCACCTTCCTTAATAACAAAGGGAGCAATGACGTGTCAGGCACCAGAAATGAAGGTGAAATATATCGTGATAACAAAGAAAAAAGAAAACAATGGTGTATGAAGTAAACTTCACTAAATTGAAGGGTGATGTGTCCATTGTTGCTTTGGGGGAAACTGGTAATTTGGTAATGCCAAACAAGTGTCATGTCTCACAAGCTCTCCTTACTAGGAGAACTTGATATTGCTACTGATTATACTAATATCACATTTTAGGAAATAAGAGTAAGAGATGCTTTCAAGATCATCCTGTATTTTATCATGGTTCATGAAGACTGTGAACGTACTTCTTGCCAGTGGCTGTTACTTGGGGATCCTGTCGTGTGCCTGGACATAGGTGTCTTGTGCAATTCTAGATGTCTTCTGATATCCTGCTTAGTTCCAGCTGCCAGACCAGAAGGCCTCCCGTAGATCCTGTGTTACATTTGCCTCACCTAGAGGTTGCGGGTGTCTAAAACAGTGCTTCCTTCACGTCTTTGTGAATGGCTGTGGAGACTGAATGGTTATAATGGCACACTTGAAAAAAAATTATTTGAAAACCTAATTAGTTGCGCAGAAGACTTAGACAGAAAAAGAGCTTGATGATGACTCCACAGTAACAGCAAAATATAATTCAGGGAAAATTTTTAATACAGGGGATTATTTCCATGTTAAAGTGGATATTTAATTTACAGGAAGCAGCATATATTTGGCAAGAATGATTAGATTTAGTTAGTGTAATTGTTATCCTCTCCAAAAGACATCTTCTGACATATTTCCTTTGGCAATTTTCCTTCCTGGCCCCAAATCTTCAGCTCCAGTGAGCAGTTTTTCTACTTTACTACGAACAAGGAAAACAGTCCCCTTACTTTGGGCAGGAACTGACATTCACTTGACTTATGTAATTCTTCTGGATTTTCAAAGTAATCGTTCTTCTCTGAGCATGATGCAATATTTTCCATCAACTGCCATAACAAAAGAATCCCTTTAGATTTATTTCCATCTTTGTGTAAGTTCAGAAAATGCATATCTTTGAAGATTTCAATGTTTTGCTGGTCAGAACAGTGGAAAAATCCCCCCAAACTAAAACACTTTATGATGGCTCCACTCCATTGCCAGTCAGAGGACTACCATATGTAGGATTGCAGATGCCAGGGTTTTTTTGGTATTTTCCCAACTTTGTGAGAGGTGATAACTTTGATTAATACATTTCAGTGGTTGGTCAGAAGGCTTTGTTTCTAAACTTTTTAACTAAACCAGACAAAAAAGGAATTCTGTATTACAGTTTGTTGGATGCAGTGTGTTCCATTGGTTCCTACTAATGGACAAACAAGATATCATTAGAAAAAAATATTGTGACTGAAGTTATGTAAACTCTCTTCTGTAACTTCAGCTGTGACAGGGAATGTTTTGCAAACATAAAGGTTGTCACAAAACCATCTTTTTTTCTTTCTTTTTTTTTTTTTTTNNNNTTTTTTGTATCAGTCTCTGCACAGCACAAACCGCTTAATGGTTTGTATAAAACCAAGCAACAAAAAGAGCCTGGGTTATGTCTTCTGTAAATCCTAGAGATAATTTAGTTTGCAAAGAGTGGTGAAAGAAGGGCTTACAAAAAGAAGACCGTTGCACTGCTTTCTTGCAGAAACTGGTTGTAAGGGAGTTAGCAGGGCTCCATTTAAGTTTACTCCTTGTCCGAGTGTTTATGCAGAACTCCTGGCTACAGCATTAGTTTGCAATTTTATGGAGCCTTCCCTTCAAGGAAATGGAGAATTTCAGTAAATGGATAACATATTTTTGAATCTAAGTGTTGAAAGTTAAGTTTCAAATCAGACTTCCCCCCAACCCCCAGAGTCTTGAGAATTAGGCATGAACTACCCAGATATATTTCACAGAAAAGTAAGCTGGAGTACTGAGAGATTTGAGTTCCCAGCAAGTCACAAAGTTAAAATTAGAATCTGTTACTCCAAACTTGTGTTTTTGTTCAATTTATGGTAAATATTGAGATTGATATTAGCAGCAAAGAATAACAACAGTTACTCCAGTGTCTTCGTTTACTGTTGTTGATAAGAACCTTTGAAATTATAATTCTAGGATATTCACTCGTTCTGCCCTTGTGCCTTTGTAATTTTGAAGCTGCTCAGTGCAGAGAAGGAAGAGGAGGACTTTTTACTTTCGTTTATTTCGAAGTTTTTACTATCGTTTCAGGAAACAAGTTCTGACAGGTGTCGGTCTTTATATCAGTAACTTATTACTAGAAGCACAGCTGAAGGAAGGAGCCATTCTGAAGCGAAAGTGGCAACCATCAGAACTTTATGTCAGCAATGAAAATAAAGTGTATGTTCTCCTTTCATAGCACAGGGTGGGAGTTTATGTATGAGTACTTGCTTTTGCAACCAACAGAATCTGGCAGGGAAAAAGTTTATAATGGAATCACATCAAATTCTGCTTCAAGAACACCTGACGTGTTTGCTGGAAGGATTTTATTTTTTTTTAAAGTATTCTTGTAAATGACTGATTAGCTTCTCAAAAAATAAAAAATGCTCATAGAAATAATGGTCTATGCCACAAAGTGGAACATATCCTATATTAATAATTTTAGGATGAATAGAATGAGTAATTAGAGGTGTAAACAAATTATATGAAGTATAAAGTTTCTATGATATAAAACTATTTAATGGGCTGTGAAAGAAGGGAGGTTATAATGTGATTTTTTTTTTTTTTTTAAGAGATGCAAACAAGCAAAATTAAGCCAATTAAACTAAAGTCAAGATATGGTGTTAAGGATAAACTCCTCCAATTACAAAATTAAACAGCATACAGCAAAATGGTAGAAATACATACAGATGCAGACACAATACATTTTGTTCTTGATAGTGTCTTGAAACTTGAATTCTTTAAATGGAATTTAAAGATTGCTGCTGTGAAGGATTATAAAATCAGTTTAAATACCTAGAAAAATCGATGCCTTTTGAGCCATCTAACCAGCTAATAACTTCTCTGCATATATTCTATGAAAAATATTAGAAATCATTTATTTGTTAAATAATTTAATAACCTTATTTTATATTAGTGTCATTTTTGAAGGAAAATTTGGTTTGGTAAAGCCAAATTTAAAAAGAAGGATATTTTACTTTTTTTTTTTTCCCCACCTGTACAGCCTGATTAAAAATAAGTATTAAGGCTGAACAGTATATAAACCAACTTAAATCAGTTACAAAATATATGTATTTGCATATAGTCCTTCCGGGATCTTATCTCAGAGGTTTGTCTCAATCTAATGCTTCTTTTTTCTCAGGTACTCAGCCTGTTTGAGGAGTGGAAGATAAATATCCTTAAGCAGAGAGTGGGCAGTTTTCAAAGTCGGATGATACACCCACTGTGTAGGTGGAAAGTCATACCCAAGAGCTGTGCTCTCTCTGCATGGGAGCCATCTATTGCCAGCCTCTGAACAGATGCTTGGATGAAGCCTTTTGATTCTTGAAGTGTGTCCTGCTCCACAGTCTTAGAGATCACTAAGGACTAATTTTCCTTAGTCACTAGGAAAATTAATTTTAACCTTACCTCAAAGTGCTGACAGTTCAGGTTCTTCAAAGCATGGTTTTGAAAGATGCTGCACCCTCTATAATCTCTTCTGAGTACCATTGCATTGCAGACACTACTCCAAGTTATAATCCCTTTCTGATACCTTCTAGAAGTCAGCTCCCTTTTCTTTGACGTTTTTGCTTTGACTTTTGTATTTTTGAGACACTGCTTCCTTGCCAGAAACTTAATAGCTGTGTTAGGTTGGTGTGTGCCATTCAGCTTTAAAGAGGAGAGTGATGCATTGTTCTCAAATTCCTTCTCTTTGGAGGAAGCGCTCTCAGGCTTCTTGTTGCCACTAAGAAATGGGACCAGATTCCTTCATACTGTACATATCAGGATCAAGAGTAAGCTTTTGATACTGTGGCAAACTGTTCCAGTCCATCCATTTACTCTCCCCATCCTCCACAAAGCAAGATAGGCTGTAATTTCAGAAAAATGGAACCTGGAAAGAGTTTGTAGTCTGCTTGTATTCCTTGGAGCCCTCAAGCCACTCTTCCTATGTGATGCTCTTTGACAGGTGTAGTAGTCTGACTTGCCAGTTGGTCCTTATTCACCCCTGGATAAAGGAGTTTAGAGCAACTTTCTCCTCTTCTCAGAAAAGAAAAGTGGCTAGAATCTGACCCCAGACTTCAGAGGTGAATAACTTGACCGTTCAGCCAAAAAGTAGGAACAGTAGCAGTCGTGCCAGGGTTCATAACAGAGAAGGGGATGGGTTCTGTGTTGCAACAAGGTCTTTACACTGGGGGTGGGTTTGCTCTATTGTAGGCTGATGCGTTTCTGATGTAATATGTTTCTACCTTTCTGTCACACTGTGGCCATTTGCTTTTTCTCAGAGATGCTGGCATTAGATAGTGTGTCTACGGAAAGAGCGTTATTTAGCGTGTGTAGATAATTAGTTCTCAAGAGACTGTGTCTCAGACTGAATTGTAAAGTCCTGCCTCTTCATGACTCCATAGCTCAAAAGAAGCATGCAAAAGTCCTAACAGTCCACTATTGTTTATATATTGTTCAATTATTTTTCTGAATCTGAATACTCTTTCATGTTTCCATATGAGAGTTCTGCCTCTCACAGGGTGGGTTCAGCATCTGAATGTGGATATTTAAGACTCGTTTTCTCCTTTTCTGCTCGGATATTGTCATGTGTGTCCATGCTCAGAGACTTGACTCTTTGCTATTTACCTGATAGGCAAACTGCATGCACAGGGTATCTCCACTTCACATTCAGCACCTGAGTTGACAGTGACAAATGTTTCTTTCTTTAGCTAGGAAGTTCAGTGAATCTGAATTCAGAGGCCGTGATGCCCTGCTGAGCACAATTTGAAGTTAATGTTCCTGTTTGTTTCTTCCTTTCCACTTCGCTGAGGGCAACCTATGAGTATTGGTGATCTCTCTGGCAAGGGCAGTTTAGGACTCCCGGTAACATGTCCAAGGACTAGGTTCCTGTTCCCAGTAGGCTTATTTCAGACTTGTCCTTCGAATCATCCCCATGCTTGGTGCTGCTGATATTCAGTAGCTTTTGTGCTTTGTTTATCCCCTGTAAGATACCTTGCTATTTCTGTTGGGGCACAAAACTTTTTATTTCTATAAACTAACAACTGTTTACAAAGGCAATTACTAAAATGATGACTTATGTTAAAAATAAAGTTGTGTGACCTGGATGATTTGCAGGAAATGTTGCAGGTAGGGTCTTGTACAGTGGCCAAAAAAGTTGGGAAACAATCTGTTAAGACTGTGTCAAAAGCACTTGGGCATGGTTTCTCTCAGACTGAGTAGACTCTAGTTGATTGCAAAGCGATTTTTATATTGGACATTACAATTCAGAAGAGCTACTGGAACAATGATTTTTATGATACAACGCCCTTTTACAACCCCAAATATGGTTGGTTTTTTTTCCTTAAAGCAACATTTCACCTGTGTATTGATTGCCCTGGTGAACAGCTGATTTGTAGCAGTGTTACTTGTGTTCTCTCATTCTTCAAAGTGTTGAAAAACCAGCTTTGTCACTACTTCAGTAACTACATAAATCTTGAATGCAGGTGATTCCCTTAACTTCAATGGATTTATTTACTTAGTTAAAAATAGATATTTGCTGAGGGCCCTGTAGGGTTTTGTTCATTTGTTGGGTTTTCTTTGTAAAAGAAGCAGTTGAAGTCGATCATCATAACAATAGAGCTGTTAAATAAGGACCATGGTTTCATCTTACAAAGATTAATGATTTTTTTCTCTACTTTTTATGGAAGATATATGTTGAAATAAATTTTCATTAAAATATAGAAATATTTAATCACAATATATAATAAGATAATTTTATTATTTTCTATTAAAGAATTTAGAACTTGCTGACAAATGAAGCAAGTCTAATTATACAGCAGGTAAAATAGTAATACTTTTAATACAAATAACTACAGTAATGCCAAATCAGAAAATGATGGCAAAAGATTTTTCTTAGCGAAATTAACCATTCTGCAAGGCACACATTTTTAATCTTGGTAATATCATAATTAAGCAATTTAAGTATGCATAAATGCTAAGCGAAATTCTATTTTCAGCTGTATTTGTCTTAGTTTAGGAATAATCTCATTGATATCAGTAGTACGCATGTAATCATGTGCTAAAAAACCCCAAACACACAACTCAGCTACTTTCCAGCAAACTGGGATATCCTCGAAAAGGTTGTATATCTTTGTAATACCATAAAGACTAATTCAGCAGTGATTAACAGGTTAAATATTATACAACTAAACCTATGTAAATATTACAAGAACAGATTCTTTTAAATTTTATAAAAATCACAGCTGAACAAGATATTAATCAAATAAGAAATCCTTAAAGGAATTCATATATTTTTGCGAACCGTAAAAGCTGAACTCAAGACACTTATCCACAGAATCCTGACGTAACATTTATTGTTCCTTATTTCTATTCATTAAGTTTCATTTCATTAGGATAGTAGCCAGCAATGAAGTGCTGAGTGGTTATAACAGGAGAAGCATGCACAGGGTCAAAGTGTGACCTCACCTGAACTAAACGAGCACTCAGGAAAGAACTGATGTTCTTTACCAGTGAAACGTAACTGCTAGGATGCCATTACAGCATTCATATCGTTAATTTAGGAGAACTCTTTGTATGATAATCTGTTCATTAATATCTAGCTATACGGGGCTACAGAGACAAAATACTTAAACAGTTCTATAAACGGTAAAGTGAGTTAAAGGGGTCTTCTCCCTTCGTATTGGATTTTTTTACCTCACTGACTCTGATGGTGCATTGCAAACTCCTTTCCACAAATGCTGAGGTTTCAGATCTCCTTATTCAGATCTCTTCGTAACATTACTTTATTTTGTTTACTTAAGGTAATTGTTTCCTCACAGGAAACACTGAATTATTGTAATTCCTTGGAACGAACTACAGAAAAGTTATGAAATGCCAAATAAAACAAAAAGATTTTTTTAAAGAATATTCATTTAGGGAAAAAAGTACTGTTCTCACTAAAACGACTGGCAGATTTTTTTTCTGTGGGTCCTAGTCCTGGAGCTGGGTCCTTGAGGTCACACCTTGAAGGCTGCCTGCGGTTCTGCTCCCTGTCTCTCCAAAGGAACACTCTGTCTGTGTATCCACAGGGATGGGCTTTCCCCTGTGCACTATCTCCCTCTTCACATCAGGGATGTTCCTGCCTTTCTGCCATCTCTACCTTACGTGCTGTGCAACCTGCCTACCCAGCCTTTTTGGCAATTTACGCTCTGCTTTGCCCTAAGCTAGCTCTGCTCTGAAAGTGCTGTGCTGAGTTTAATATAATAAGCCCTTCTGACAGCACAGCACTTTTAAAATCAGAGCTGCTTCTGTCCACCTTAGCAAGATTTCCCGAAAGGCTCAGTCAGCCCAGCTGTTTGTTAGTGTACACGGCCTGAGTGTAAACTTCATTTAGTTATTTCAAGACCCTGTTAGAAGGGAGGAGAATTCAAAATTTGGGGTGCGACAATTATTCAGGTTTAGCTTTTAATTGCATTAACACTGCTGTTGCCATAACCGGTTTGGATTAATTGCAATGAGATTGGGCAGCAGCAGGGAACGTGTTCTGAACAAGGTAAAGCTTCACACCTTCCTGCTTGGAAAAGGCAGGGAATCATAGAGAGCTATAAAATCAGGACTGGCACAAAGAATGTGAGTGAAATAATTGATTCACTGTTTCTCAAAATCTAGGGACTCAAGTCAGCCAATGGAATTATTTGATTTAAAACTAAATTAAGTACTTTTTTCCACAATGCACAATTATGTTTTGAATTCATTCCCCATGCAACCCTGCAAGGGCTAGAAGTATAAATTGCTTTCTAAAGCAGGTCTGTGAGTTCATAAGGAATAGCTCAATCGGTGATTAAAAAACCCGCCTGGTCTGCATGCAGACTCAGAAGGCCCATGTCTGGTTACTGGGAGGATATACACAGACCTTTTTTAAAGCAACCTCCAAATATCTTCATCTGGTTACTTTCAGAAGATAGGACCTAGGCTCAGCAGGCCGGTGCCTCAGTGTTGTAGTTGTCCTTGCATTTCCCAAGTGCCCTGCTGGTCTGGCTTCTGCTGTCTGTCTGCCGCTGGTAGGGACTCAGATGAACACCCCACAGCAGAGAATAAGATGTAGGGCTAGACCTGCCTGTCAGGTTTTGAGAAGTTCAATAAAATCAGAGCCTGGCTGGCCACTCAGCTTCTCAGCCTTTTAAGCTGAACCTTCACAGAGAGGCTTTGGTGAAGCGTTAAGAGGGATCAGCGATGCGAAGGATGGCATTTGATTTTGACCCTCAAACGCTGGTGGTTTCATTTACGTGTTGGCGACCTATAACATTGCTGTGCTGTGCTAGGCTGGGAATTATGATGCCATTTCTTGTGTGCTTGGAACCGTACAAAGCAATGTAGTCACTGCAGACTTCCGGCTTGCTATCCATGAATATAAGTAGCACATAACTGGATAAATAAATTCACTGTGTATAACTTATAGACCAGCTGCCTTTATTCCTCTAAACATACAGACAGTATAGACAGATGACTGTCAATACTAGGTGACTGAAATCTTAGCGTTTGCAGAATAAAACTTGGAAAAAGAAAAGGTAAACAGTAATAACAAAGCACATGTTTATACAGAGAGCCACGTGGACTCAGAAGTGTAGCCTTCAAGATCTCTGGGGAGGGAAGCTCAAAGTAAACTGTGATTGTGCTCTCATCCATAAGCATAAATATCTAATGAGAAAAAGCCATGTTATGCCACCAGCTTTGTCTTAGGTCTCCCTACTTTCACTAGTAAGGAGTGGGTTAAAAATTGATAATACGGAATGATTTATTAATAGCAGTTATAATTTCTATATTCAAGGTGTGTATATTCAAAACTAGTATGTTCGAGATATATCTCGCCTTGATTTCAAAGCATGCTTAGGTCCTTTTGAAATCGTCAGTAGACACCTTCCTTTGTAGGTACCTTGGAAAAATAGGGTCATCACACATTCGTAAGTGAAGATTTCTTTGTGGGAATTTATTTTCTTTACTGTGCATTATTTCTTTTAGATTGTGTAATATTTTAAGTGTCTATAATTGTGTTGTATACATCATGAAACCTAATCAATATTAGACCTGCTTAGGAGTACCAGGGACGTTAGAGTCCCTCACTGTGATTTAGATACTTCTCCTTGGTGGAAAGGTAATCTCACAAATATCTCAGTTGACTAGTTCTGTCTTTGAAGAAGCGACAATTCTGCTGATGCTAGAAATCTGTGTTAGTCTTATAGCCAGAGCTGCTTCTCTCCAATCGGCGAGATTCCTGCCTCGCTGCCCTGGTGGGACTGGGACGCTGAGAAGAGCAATGTCTATCCTGATGTGACTTCTGAGCTTGCCGAATGTGTGGATGGCATTGGGCCTCTCACAAGCTCTATCTGGAAGGTGCAATGGTGTGTGTGTGCATGTCAATGCCTACCACGTACCTGACAGCTTACTGGTTACAGAAGGTTACCAATAAGTTACTGGTTACAGCACGTAACCAGGAAACAGGGGGTACAGGCCATGCTCCTCTCTTCAGCTTGAGGGTACTCCTCACGCCTAGGACAGCGACCCGTACTGAATGGTGGTATTTTACACTTCTCCTGACAAGCTGGCCCACTGGAGGGGGAAAAATTAAAAAATCCCTGTCACTGTACCAGAAGGCACAGGGCGCCGTGGTCCAGTGTTTCAGGCAGTTGGTTGGGTAATGTGGATCTTTGGACTCTAGCCACGGTGCACAGGGTTCTTTCTGTTTTCTGTTTCTAGAATTTTTATGCATTTTATTTTAAAGCATCTCATTGGATAAAGACCTCTCAACGTTTCTTAGACATTTGATGCAAGCATGGAAAGTAAATTTGGAAATGTATGTAAAAAGAATTAGGGTTATTCTTTGTAATACCCAATACATGAAAAGTATGTGAATACATGTCTTACTGTCAAAATCCAAGTTTACTGCAAAGAAATATGTTTGCATTTGGTTTTCTGGTTTACTAATAATGAATTAACCTATTAAGCTGCAGCATATGGCACTTATAAACAGTGGAATCATATCTCTTTTGATAGGAAATCTACAGTCCTCATTTTGCAGCAACATGTGTCCTTGTTCAGCAGTGGATACAGAGACCATGCTAGTTAGAGAGAATGATGGCAGAAATATATACAAAGTCTGCTGTCTCAATATTTCTAATGATGTCTAGTGCAATAAAATAGTGGCAGGGCCCCATGAAATGTAGATACATGCACACCTTTGTTTATGATTTCAGGAAACCTGGAGCTTATCTTCATTCTGGCCTCAGTCTTTCCAGCTGTTGGCCACCTGGATATAAACCAAGACAACTGTGTCCCTATCGCATACACTTGCATATTTGTATAAGGACATGTTAGGTATGTATAAAGACCCATTAGATCAAGTCTTGTCTGTGCCTAGTTACTTGACATATTTACTTAGTTTCTCTGGAGAAAGCAACTCCGGAGAAAGAAATCACACAACACTCTTGTGTGATTCAAACACACAAAATGAAGCTTTTTAAGTTTTATGCTTTTAATAACATGGTCTTGGGCTTCTGTCAGTTGAATAGTTCTAAATAAAAGCAGAATGAAAGGTGAGCCCATAAAGAAAAGGTCTGAGACATCAAAAGACACCCTTGTAAGCAATAGATGATACTGTTGAAGGGAAAATGATATTACATTCAGAAAGATCAGGCACCATTGCGAGAAAGAAAAACAAATACTACAGAAGACAATGAACTAAAAATACTAGAAGAAATTTAAAAGGAAAAGTGTATTAAAGGTAGCAAAGAAAACACTTATGGAATAGCCTTTTTTTTTTTTTTTCCACTTTAATTCTGTTTAGGCAAATAAAAGGAGTTGAGACCAAAGCTGAGATAGGTTTCGCATTATCCGTTTTGAAAAAGGAGATGGAAATGCAGATGAGGTCGAAGACCAAAGAGAATTAGGGCAGTAGAAGACGCTAATAGAGAAGAGAACATACATAAAATGGAATAATGATGAAAAGGTTGGGTTTTTTTTTCTTTGATATTTGAGAAGAGTATTTAGGATTTTTAAATCGGCTCCATAACTAGCAGTGAGAGCAGTAGTGAGCCGCAGTAACTGAGCTTCCCCATTGTTTTGAAAAGACATTAAAAGCAATATAGTTCCTTGACTCACTACTTTAATGCATTATATATCTCTACACAGAAATACATAGCCTACAGGTGATTGTTTGCTCATAGAATGAGGACAAAAAAAAATGGTTCATGGCTCAGGTTATGTTATCAGAGAGAAATAGGGAGACAGCAAACATCAGCTCTAGCCGATACAGTGGTGTTTTTCTGGGCTCTCTATGTGTTTCCTTCTCACAGAAAGTTGATGTGGAGGGATGGGATACACTTCTCAGGAGGTTTACATGAACAGAAACAGGGACAAACTGAGCTTGGACTATTCGTTCTTTAAAGGCTTCCAGTCAGTCCGTTTTTGAATGAATGCTTAATTTGAAGTATCCTTCTTAAAACTAACATCCTGGGGAGAAAAGCTAAAGAGCAGAGCAAGGGGTTACTGGGAAAGCAGGCAGAGAACAGGAGAGCAAAGAGAAAGAAGCTGTATCACGTGGCACTTCAGGGAGTTTGTTGGAACTGGAGAATAAATGCAAAATACAGTGCAGTCCTAAATAAGTCTTCATGAAAACACACAAGAAGCTGACAAGACTTTATTCCTTGACTTTTCATTCCTTTGAAAATTACTTTTCATTTCTTTGAAAAGTCTTTACTCTTCTTTACGGAGGTGCATAGTGTGAGAATCAGAGACAGTGCTTATTAAATGAAATGGGACTCTGTGCCTGGATGTAAGGTGGTTTTGTGTTTTGTTTCCTTGTGTATTGTTGGATACTGGAACAGGTTGCACAAAGGCGCTGTGGAGTCTATGATCCTGGAGGTTTGCAAAACCCTGAGATACTCGATGTGAATTCAATGTAAATCTTGCTGTGTGAAGGAAGCTGGACCCACTGAGGTCCCTTCGAACCTGAATGATTCTGTGAGTCTGTTAAGTCTTCTGTTTTCTTCACCTGCTAGGATGAGAATAGGATGTGGGGCCTCGTGGTTGTGTCCACACCGAACCTTATATATGGAACTTTAAATGCTACCAAAACCAACCAAACAAAAAAAATCAGGGGGAAAAAATGGGTGCATTCCTTTTCCCAGTAGTTCTGATTATTGTTGGTTCTCATGTGTAAAATAAATGCAGAATTAAAGAGTATTTATTGCTTAGGGTTGTTTTAGCCAGATCCTTAACCAACTGCAGTCCAGAGAAGTTCTTCTTTGGATAGCTTCTCTGTAAAGGCCTGTTACAGCAGCCTAACAAAATCAAAGGACACCAATTATTATAAACTTTAATAGCAGATTTGTGGCAGTGCTGGTTACACATCTGGCTGGTTACACCACTGCTAGGGAGAGCTGTCCCATCTGTCCAATGACTGTTTTCTTTCATGAGATATCAACAGTGCTGCAGCACAGCACTGAACCTGGCAGGCTCAGATGTGGTTGGGAAGCTGTTAAGGGTGACAATTGGGTAGATTATCTTGTTATAGCTATCTGATTACATAGACTGTTGTAGATATGGTGACCCTGATTTAAGAGGATTGTTCGGTAGTGCATATCCTTGGCGACATGTCCATGGAGCAACAAGCAGAAGATAATATTAAAATCTCCTGCAAAAATCTTAGAAAGAGATGAATGAAAATAATGTATGCATTCCTTGTTGTGTCATGTATAAGGATCTAGACTGGATAAGGACTCTGAGACTGTCACATGCAAAATGTCTCAGCTGGTGAAACGTGACGCTGACTTTTCTAAAGAGCCAAGTAATTCACTAAGTGCTTTCCATTTCAATATGCGTGTTAGTGAAATCACATGCTCGCTGTCATTAGCTCTCAGCGTGTAAAAGGGTTCTGTTCTTTATGGCAGGTTAACATATGTGAACAACTAGGCTAAGAAAGAAGGGTAAGTGTAGGTCCCCAATTATTTCATAAATTTTATTACAGATACAGCATCTAGATAGTTTACTGACAAACGCTTTGTACCAGGAGTACTGCTTAATTGCATGATGGCTTTTGTTGAGGACTGGCCCAGAAATGCCCCCATATTTGTCCTGGGACAGTTTCAAAAGTTGTTCCTCCCTCTTTCCATCAGTTCCCTGTAAAAGTCTCTCCACAGTTTGTAGCTGCTCTTTTATCTGTTTACCTTTCCCTCACCTTTAATTCCCTGACTAACACCACCACTTTGTATTTACTGTTGCTAGCGAAAGCATCATCGTATTTTTCAGTTGAAACCTAGAAGACTTCTTACCAAAAGTCCGGTTTTTCTTCTAGAAAATGTTTTGATGAAAAAGCATTGTTCAGCTTCAGTTATTGTCTTTCTTTAAAGCATCCAGTATTGATTGGCTACTGGTGCATGCATCTTGCTTGACTCTGTAGAGGAATATCTTAGGCAAAACCTATGTTCCTTTATAATGGAAAGGTTGCCTAACACCAGTCAAATTTCAGATCAAAGTTTTGCAATTCCTTTTTGGGAACAAAAGAAGAGTTTGATCATGGGTCAGAGGCAGAAAGCAAGAATGGCAGGCTCAAACAGCAATCTTTTTATCAAGGGGATAAGTTGTCTTCACTCCTACTGAAACTACAGTTATTTCTCTTTTCCTCCCTAAAATATTGCTAGTACATTCAGGATCACTCCACCAGACAGGCAAAACTACATTCACTGTATAGAAGACCCTTTGCCAGTGATGTTTTCTGTTTTGATAAGGTTGAGGTTACTTAGAGACAAGAGGGAATGATTGTCAAAAAAGAAATCTGCAAGCAGTTCAGCATTTCTCACCATACTTTTTTCCCCCTCTTCCCTTCTAGGAAATGTAGTTGCAGTGACAGATGCTGATCTAGCTTTTGACACAACTTTTGGTTTGCTGCTAGACTGAATGTTGTGGGTTTCTTAATGTGTGGTGGTGGTGTTTTTCTTCCCACTAATCACGTACAGTTTCTTTTGGCAAAAGGAAGCACTTCAACTAGACTGAACTTCGGGATATGTCAAAATGTAAAGCCTGGGGAGGGCCTTTTGCATATTTATGTTGCTTTTGCAAACATGCACCATGCCAGCTGTGCAAAATGTCCCCTTCTGCCTGAGGCTGGGCAGGAAACTGCACCCACCCCGTCTTCCTATGCTTGGCTAGGCTAATCCACGTTTGTGATTGCCAAGCGTGATTACTGCAATGTGTTGCACTGAAAAATCAAATTGCTAGCCAAGTCAATAGACCTAAAGGGACAAATGGAAGTTTCCAGAGAGGTCTCTGGGCTTACTGGAATGCAAGATAAGAATCCTAGGTCCAATGTTAACAGGAGGCATGTCTACCCCATAGCAGTTTCCTAAGTTTTGCATGAGCAGTCTTCCACAAATCTAAAAAAAAAAAAACCCAAACACAAAACCAAAAGCAAACCAAAAAACTCTAGTTCTGTTAAATAGATTCTAAGACACCACAAATTAGAAGAGAATTGTTGGGTATTTTCATGCTCTGTAAAATGCAGCAGTGAACTGTGGCATTCACTGCGGTTGCTTTGTATTTCTGTTGCTCATGGATGCCTGTGAATATTCTTCCTGCGCTGGTAAGGTTGACTGGTCCTCAACTGGGCTGTGTTGTTTCTTGGTTGGTGGATTCAGCAGCTGAACAGTGCATGTGAAACCCAGAGGTGCTGATGTCTTTTTAGCCCCTTACCTTTTACACATAATGCAGTTGCTTCCTGACTCACCCTGTGCAGTCGGTCTGCTGTAGCTCCCAGCCATTCCTGTATTCCACGTTAGGAAAGACTAAGCCGTGTCCTCCCACACAGTACTGTGCTTTACCATCAAGCCTTGATAAGCTTTATACTTTTAGCTATCTGAAGTTTTCTTTATCAGGAGAATAACATATATACTGCAGTGTCTCGCTTCTGTCAGTGAATGGATTAATTATTTTTACATATCTATATCTGGACATAGAATCTACTTTGTCTAAAAATGTTTGCTTGAAAGGGTGTGCAAATAATCTTCCCAGTGTGAAATGAAACGGCAAGAAAGAACACTGAGAAACAGTTAAAATAATTTCTTGACCATTTGAAATTTTGCATGTCACCAATTTATTTGTGACCATTGCTCTTCTGTTTCTTTAATGTTCTGTGAATGATTTGTATTTTTCCCTTGCTGCTGCCAGGAACTCAGTTCCTAGTGCCAGTTCCTAAACTAACAGACCATTTCAACTTACTTTCTCTCATATATAAAATAAACCTGAACTAATGAATATCCCTGTTTAGTTTCTCACTCTAGAAAGTGGCTTAAAAATAGCTAAAGAGGGCTCATGCAGCTACTAAGGAAGCAGGTTGGGACTTTGAGACTGTATTCAACTTAAATTGCTAAATTGCTACTTTTTCATATACTAACTTCTACTTACCCACTGCTTGTCTTCACCTCCTAATCCCTCTAAAATACCTTTATTTTTTACCCTTTAAGCTTTCACTTTCCTTCACAATCAGCTACCAAAAGGGAGTGTGCATAGAGGTGGTTTACACTGACATGGTATGTTTGTGGCGCATGGTATAAAGTGTATATTAAAATGTACCATCCACTTAGAAGTATTGTGGTTTTGTAAAGTTAGTGTCTCGGGAACAACTGCTGAAAAAATGACACTGGTTGGCTGAGAACCAGGCTTGTGTTGTGTAAGAGTCAGACAGTTATTTCTCCCAGAGGTTATTAATTTTGCCTGTGCATATTGAGGCACTTCATGTTTTTTAACCTGAGGTTTCTTTCACTTGAACAACCTTAGAAGTTGAACAAAAATAGAAGAGCACACACTTTAAAACAAAATTACCGCCGTGGCAATCAAGTATGAAGGAGCATATGGGGTAAAAACCATCGAAACATAGTCCATTTTCAGTTTGATTCATGCCCAGCGATATTTTTTTGTTTTCTTCAGTAGGTAACATGAAAGATCACAGAATGGTCAGAGTTGGAAGGGACCTTTGGAGATCACCTAGTCCGACTCCCCTGCCAAAGCAGGTTCACCCAGAGCAGGTTGGACAGGAACGCGTCCAGGCGGGTTTTGAATATTTCCAGAGACGGAGACTCCACCACCTCTCTGGGCAGCCTGTTCCAGTGCTCTGCCACCCTCAAAGTCAAGAAGTTTTTCCTCATGTTGAGATGGAATTTTCTGTGTTCCAGTTTGTGCCTGTTGCCCCTTGTCCTGTCGCTGGGCACCACTGAGAAGAGCCTGACCCCATCCTCTTGACACCCGCCCTTCAGATATTGATAAGCATTGGTAAGGTCCCCTCTCAGTGTTCTCTTCTCCAGGCTGAACAGACCCACGTCTCTCAGCCTTTCCTCATAAGAGAGATGCTCCAATTCCTTGATCATCTTTGTAGCCATCCGTTGGACTCTTTCCATTAGTTCCTTGTCTTTCTTGAACTGGGGAGCCCAGAACTGGACACAGTACTCCAGATGAGGCCTCAGCAGGGCAGAGTAGAGGGGGAGGATGACCTCCCTTGACCTGCTGTCCACGCTCTTTTTAATGCACCCTTGAATACCTTTGGTCTTCTTGGCCACAAGGGCACATTGCTGGCTCATGGATAATCAGGATAATAGTTTTGTTTTTCTATGTAGTGAAAATAAAGGGTAATACCTATAGAACAATTGCTATGGACATATGTTTCAAGAAATATTCCTCTAGAAGTGAAAAATGAACTGAATATCAATGGGACTCTCTTCTGCCTAGGGATTGCCCTTCAAAGATTTTACCATTTTTCCTCCTGTGATTACTCATTGTAGACGACTGGAAATGGGTATATTGTTTAATTAAAGTAACAGCAGTAGCTACTGTCACTACCTTTTGAACATTAAATCGAAGGCCTTGTTCCATGTCTACAGTTTACATGTGCCCACAACTCCAGAGACCTCAGTTATTTGGCTGATGTCTGAGGCCTGGTATCTTGGGAAGAAGACATAGCTATCACAGGAAGAAAACAGAACAGGAACACCAAGAGACAAATTATTTACAGTTTTTCTCTCTCAGGTTTGGTTATTTGGTTGGGGTTTTTTCATTCTAAAAAATACTGTTTAACTCCTTTAGGTCATATTTATTTTAGAAAAAAAATTTATGAGTTGTAAATGTTCTACTCATCTTGCCTTGAGATGGGCCCCAAGATCTCTTTTTCCCACATTCAAGCAAAGACAAGTAAAATGAATACAAATCCTGAGGCTGTGTGTGAATGTCAATGCTACAGCCAGAGGTATGATGGTAATTTGTGTAAAACTGTCTCAACTGTGAATTTGCCAGCTCGGGTACTTCCAGCTGTGCTGCTGCTGCTGTGGCATGAAGTGCAGTGCAAGCTGCAAACTCTCCAAATCTGGGTAAATAATTAAGGAAGGCTAAACTGCACCCATGCCTTGGTGCAATGGCTGCAGGGCTAACAACACCCAGTGCACACAGTGCAAAGCTACTTTTCCAGTTTCTACATTAAGTATCTTTTATTACTGCATAGACATACTCAAAGGTGTTGCACCATACATGTAGCTTGTACAAGCTAAAACAGAGAACATCAAACTAAGCATTCATTATGTCTGTTGGTTTGGTTTTTCTTGTATTTTAGACATTTAATTCCATATAAAATAAGCTGCTGTGGCAGCTTGTCTCTGTTTTACAATGTTAAAGTTCAAAATAATCATCATGAGATAACTGAAATGAGATCCCTGCATAAACCTTTGAACCTGAAAAAAAAAAAAAAAAAGAAAAAGTATTTATTAAAAGATTGCATCCGCTTATTTCTCTAAAATCTGTGGTGCCTTGTGTACCGTCCTACTCTTCTCTCCCTGTCAGTGCTGAAGGTCCAGATCGTCATCCTGGGAAAGGATGTAATATTTCTGTAACATACTTTTTTCTTCTACCTTTGATGACTTAGTTCTTTGCTCAATACCTGTTATTAAAACAAAAATGTAGGGAAGATTGAGATGATTCAGTCCAAGTGCTTTCCTGCTGAACTTTACTTGCTGGAGATGACTATTTTATACTGAGTTCTTTGAAACATGTATTTTTCAAATGTCACAGATAAAATGACCTATTTCTGTTCTGCCAAAACCTTTATTGTCTTTAGACTTGTTTGTTAGTTTATTTTTTCTGCTTGACCTTCAGTATATAGATTGCTATGAATGCAGAGTAAAAGGAGAGACCCCTTCTATCACTATCTATCCCACATCTTTCTTTAAGGGAGGAAAAGATGTTGATCTCAATTGTTATGCTTATATTTTTGTTAACTCTGATAAAGTCCAATATACAGGCCGTGCTCATTCATGCTGTGCGAAAGAAACAAGTTTTCTTGATTGATCCCATTATCTGACTGTAATGCACAAAAGAAGGTTTTTTAGTTTGCAGCTACCTAACCATTGCCATTTAGATTCGGAGTGCACATTACATTCTAGAAATATATTATTCACCATGTCACCTTGAAATAACACTGCAGATGCACTGTTATCAAACACTCTCTTTTAAAATATTTGCATGATTCTGATGGTGGTTTTTCTCCACATTTCACATATTCCCGGTGCATGTCCTTTCTGTGATGTTCTTTCCTATGCATATTCACATTCATTTTCTAGCTCCATGAAGATAGGGTAAGCTATGTTCTGT
Source organism: Rynchops niger (assembly GCA_013400035.1). Lineage (NCBI taxonomy): Eukaryota > Metazoa > Chordata > Aves > Charadriiformes > Laridae > Rynchops > Rynchops niger. The sequence goes on from VXBH01004946.1 coordinate 1,991,416, forward strand.
TAGCTTTGCATGGTGATTCAGTGGAATCCTGTAATAATTAAATGCTCTAGACACACTAAAGGCACCTAATATTTTTGTAGCAGCACCAAAGTAATAGGACGCAATGCGTATGAGGTGGCTTGTGACAATGAGTTCTCATGCTCTTGCTCTCTTTACATTGTTTTTTCTGTTCCCTTGCACTCTGATGCCATCTGTTATGGCTTATTAAAATTTATTTCCTATAGGTGCTATATTACTAACATCCCCTAATATAGTCAGTCTACTGTTGTTTTCATACCATCTTTCATTCCAGATATTTTAGCTCTTCTTCCCTAATGTTTTACAGTGTCTTTCTGTGAACTTTGTGTTCTCCAGTATTTCAGTTTTCAGCAAAACGATCATTGACTATCTTTATATTTGGTAAACTAATATATTCTGTTATAATCCAGCATAGACTTTTCTCTTGGCTAACTGAAGGCCATTCCCCCGAAAAAAGTCTTCTTCAGTAAAAAGAACTCCAGCTGCCCCTTTTCTAATTCTAAGATTGAGACAGTTAAAGTGTCTTCATCCACCAGTTACAAACCTCTAAGGATGAGGTATTAGCAGCCCACGGGAGAGTGAGGAGACAACAATATCAATCCAGGGAAAGAAAGAGAAGGGTGAAGTGACAACGATGTCAAAAAAAACAGTATATAGTTCCTGCTACAGATTTATGGAAATAACTAAGACTTTTTTCAGGGCCAGGACCTGGTTTTGAATACAGCCTTAATGCAGCTGCTTAATAACAAGAAATGAGGAGCCATATTTGAATACAAATGGAAATGTCATGAAAATAGCTATTAAGGGCTTGTGACTTGAGTAGTTGTAAGTCTGTCAAAGAATTACATGACAATGGCGCTCTTGCTAATATGCCCACACAGCCTGACCATCTGTTCTCTGCTGAATTAGTATTGATGCACAGCAGGATACTGCCAAGAGAAGGCGACCTGCCTGAGGCTGCTCCAGAGCAACCTTTCTTATGTACAGGAAGTACTACAGCCATAAGTGTTTGTCAGTGGTTTGGGGGAGCAGATATTTTTCCACCTTCAGACCACCAGAGTTTCTCACGGTGTCTCTGGACTTCTCTGATTCTACTTATTCATCCAGGACAGGGTGGCAGATGGCATCTCCCTGTTTGTCGTCTTTCGGGATTGCTCTACTAGCCATTGGTCAATGCTGTTTGTCTTCCATGCTTGAAGTTTCCATTTCACTATCTACATTGTTACTCCTTACGTGGCTGGCCTTTGGTCAGCTCCTCTTTTCTTTCTACACTGATGCCTTCCATGCCCGTGTTGGAAAACAGCACTGATGCTGCTATAAAGGCATCTTCCAAGGTATGGACTTACTCTGTCTTGCTACATTGACATTTTAATTCTGCAGACTTTGGCACGTTCCCTTTGAAAAAAAAAAAAAAAAAAGTGGTTTGAGAGACTCATCCTAAGTCCCCAGTGACCTTTTATGTGCTCCCAAAATATCCTGTCATTTCACACAATAATTATTGAAAATTAAACCCCTCCTCACGCAATTTATTGACACATTTTGTCCTCATGAAGTTCATATAGAAAGGCTGTTCAGGATATGGCGGGTCATTCTCTCAAAGACTTTTCAGTCCTCCGCATAATTCAATTCAACCAGCACATTGCTACCACTCTGGGTTCCTTTCTCCATCATAACAATGATGTCCTTCATATTTGCTTCACACAATATAAACAGGCAAACTGACAGGAGGTTGACAAATCCAGCCTCTCCAAGTCTCTGAACTTGAAAATGAAGCCAACATTTCCAATTCAATTCTCCTCGTTATTTTAAAAATATCTCTATAAGTGATTTCATCACAACACACAAACTGGAATTACTTGCAAACAGTAGCACACAGACACAGTACATGCATGCATTCATCAGGTGTGGTTTGATTTTTAAACCCCAATGAAATATACTAAAACACCCTTGAAGAGACTTGGTTCAGTGCTTTCACAGTCATTAATTTTGACAGCCTATTCTAGCAAGTCAGATTTTAAAAGTCAAATCTCTCAATTGTGTTTCCTTGACTATGCCTAGTAGCCTATGTTTAAAGAAGCTTTTTAACAATCTTTTTGGCAGCCAAGGGAATGAGAATGGAGACGGAGAATCTGAAGAGGAGCTTGGAGCTGAACTGCTGCTGAGAGGAGGTGGTTGGGTCTTCTGACCTGTGGCCACTCGTCAGGAGAGCTCTGTGTGTTCTTCTGAGTGTTTGTCTCAGTAATGATTTCTATGAAGCATTTTCTTTTTAATCTGTTACTCCTCCTCCATTAAATGCACTAAAAAAGCTCCCATTTACTACAGTGAGACTAAAATTGAACCCTGAATTAATTAATTAAATTGATTTCGATGTTGTTCAGAATGTTTTCTTGAAAGCTTTGGTTGAAAGGTCTTTTTGACCTCCAGGAGGATATACGGCACCTTTCACTGTTATCGCTAGGGTAATAGAATTACCTATTTAATCCTTTCGTGAGAAAAATTGCTCTTCAGACCATTGGTCATTCACATCTCTGAGCATCAGTGAAATAAATAGAATGAAATGGACTCAGGAATGTCAACTTGCTCTCATTATGTGCTTCTAGTAGTGAAATGCATCATGATTTAGTTTGATGTGGCAAATTAGAAACCCAAACCAGGTAAAAATGACAAAAAATTATGAACTATTTCATTCAGAGAGACTCTTTCTATTCCCTAGATTTTATGGAAAGAAAAAACAAACAACAAAGCCAAACCCACATTTAAAAAAATGGGAGACCCTGCAGAATTTGGAAACATAAATAAGGACATACTTTGAATGTATTTCAAATTTTCATGACTGAGAGAATATAGATCCATAAAAAAACCATTTGCACATACGTCTCACTACTTAGATTATCAAAAGCACTTATATATCTACCGTTAACTGTTTTTGAGTGCCCACACTTATGTGTGTTAACAGTGCTAAACAGTTAGATTTCTAAGACCTAACAGTGTCTGCAGACAGACATTGTTTTGCTGGCTGGTCAGGCAGCCCAACCCAGTAGGTCATTAGAAAATATACTTGGATCACCATGTAAAATGCTGCTGGCAAAGGGGAAGATGGAGAACGTATCCTCTATTTTAAATAGTAAGGTGGTATTTGGAGAGTTCATCTGCTGTGTTGGAAACCCTGCTTCCTTTACCTCTTCACCCCCTGCAGAGATTTAAACCCGCATCTCCCGTAAGTGCTTTGGCTACTGAGTTCTAGCAATCAAAGTAGTCCTAACTGGGCTTTGCAAAGAGCCATGGTACCACCAGCCACTGTTTCCTCCTTCTGTGTTTTATGGGATATGGTTAGGCACTTACCTCTTGAAAAAATAAGGAATCTTCAGTAAAAGCAGGTGCTTTCTTATTTTGAGGAATTAGATGCCATGGTCTCTGAGGGCATGCCAAGGCATAAGCTTCAAGTTTGCTAATTTAACTGTCTCTGCACAGATGGCTTTCTGTGGACCTTTTTCTGTCCAGCCTTCCTTTTGCAGTGTGGCTGCAGGTTCTACTAGACAGGAAGGTACTTGGGTTCAGCATAAAAGTAATTTTCTGTCTAAATTTTAGTCTTCATTATTGAGCAGTTAGGGCTGACACCCATGGAAGTTCTTGCCTTTTGAAAACACCTACCACTTCTCATCTCCTGAATCAATTTTAAATATGCCCATAACATGCTATATTCATGCATTTAAGATAGATATATTGAAAGTCTTGCTATAAGATTTAGAAAGCCCTCAGGCTTACCAGCACTTACATCTGGCAAACACCTGACAGTTTGTATGGCCTGGGATATAAACTGCCATGATAGCTCAAGGGTTTAGAATAGTACCTGGCAAGACAGGCTAGAGCATTTGAACTGAAGATTGGATCGTTCTGTCTGACAGGAATATGTGTCCTTTGTTGTAACCAACCCCAACAGGGGCCTATCTTATTAGTGGCAGATAACTGAAATGTGTTTAAATATTGTTGAAATAAAAATGTGTCAGAAATGAGCACTGAAGTGAATATTAGAAGTACTGTACATGTAAATTCTGATAAATTTCTTTCTGGTGGGTCATCTGTAATTATTCAGATACAGTTTTTAATTGCTCTTTGCAGAAAGTTCATTTTGACCATAACTCCCCTTTTCTGCTCCCACAATGTGCCCTTTGCTACATTTTCTTTCTTATGATTAGCGCCTTTAATGTATCTGTTGATAGTTTTCTTCCTGTAGTTCATATGTAGAGTCTTCCTCTCAGTAATTTAATTGACTTCAAGTTTTTCAGGTGCTTTTCTAATGTGACAGACAAACAAATACTGTAATTTTTCAGTTTCTTCCAATTCTGGTTCCACTCAGACAACGAGGATAGAAAGCAGCAAGGCTTTCACAGTGTGAAAGCGTGTTCATTAAATTGCATTACACATCTAAGTTATATTGTCTCTTTCAATAGTACTGCATGAATGATTGTGATTGTGGGACCAAAGGCTTAAAGCTTTGTGTATTTGCAAACCAAGATTATGTTTCTTTCCTAGAACACCATAAAAATCTAAATATAAGATTCAGTGGCTGATGGATAAATAATTTCTAACTGCATGGATTTAATGTGAGGTGTTCTTAAAACCAGGCAGAGATTATATTCATTTTCTGTGCAAGAGTCTGATGTGTGACATTGATCAAGAGGAAGGTGAAATAATTTCCCACAAAGTGGGGAACATATGCAGTGAAAATCTTTTACACAAGACACCAAAGGGCATGCAGAAGTATAAAAACCCAGTACCAATACCTGCATTGCTTAACTGGAGCAGGAAACATTACTAGCACCCTTTGATACTTGCACCCATTCTCTTTGGGGCAATCGTGTTTCTGCACAGAAGAAAACATAAGTGAATGATTACTTGCCCAAATCAAGAAAGAGGATCTGGGTTAGGAACAGTTAACAGCTGACCCTAGCATGTCAAAAAATACTGGAACAAAGAATATATACTACAGGACTAAGTAGCGTAAGCTAGCAACTCAGTAAATTTTGTGGAGGTAAGGCCCTGAAGTGCTGCATGCTAACAAAATTGACTGACTCAGCAAATCAGTAGCCCCAAGTGAATTATGTTTTGACTTAAAAGGAGGTAAACGTGATTAGCATTTCCAATGTTTAAGTTCTGATTACCCTACTCTAAATAGGTTCATAGATCTCAATTGTGATAGTAAATACTACCTATTTGCCATTGTTTAGGCTATGCTATCATAGACTCAGAGAGTTTAATGGCAGAAGGAAGCATTGGACTACACTGGCTGACCTGTATATCCTATTACACTTGTCTTAATAATCCAGAAGGCCCAGAGCTGTGAGTCTGTGTTGTGCGTGATACAGAAGCTTTTCCATCCACAATAAATCCAGTTCATTAGGTTCACCTTCTGCGTGAAAATCAGGGGTGTGTGATGTGCATCAGTTTCATGAAACTTATCACAATCAAGTGTCAGACTGCTCTTTGCAATGCAATCCCCACCCCTTGATGAGCCCATGCTGTAAGATGGCCCCATATTGGCACCCATTCTATTTCACCATCTTCTGCATCTATTGACCGGAAAAACCCATGTCTGAGGAAATTTACAGTTGACTAGGATATTAGGTAAAAGCTGTGCCTACTTTCTCTTTTGAATTTGTCTGATGTCAGATTCTGCCCACTAGTGCACCTACTTTTCCCCTTTAGTTTCGGCGCTCCATTAGTATTCACTAATTTTTCCACAATAGAGATAGGTGTACTGTGAGCAAGTCACCTTTCATTTTTTGCCTGTAATGAAGTGACGGTTCGAATTATCAAAGAACCTTTTCCCCCAAACTACAGAACGTTTTTGTGGCTCTTGATCATCTTGAATTGTCAAAGCCCTTTTTAAAATACAGATATCGATACTGGCTGTGTTATCTGAATTCTAGTTTCACTAAAGTTGCGGCCAGAAGTAATTTCAGCCTGCTACAACTGATCACTGCTTTCTGCTATCTTTATCTGTCCTTTTGGCATAGTATGATGTTGGGAGTTACTGCTGAGCTTTTGTGCTCTCTCCCACAAGAGTGATCTGATGTCACTCGTTAGCCAGATGACTTAGTATGAAAAGGCGTCTTGTTTGAATGTCCCTTTCAGATGTGAGTGTGTGATTCGGTTTCCTTGGTATGATGAACCACTCTTCATTTTGTGTTCAACAGCTTTCCTAGCCAACACTATGAGCCAGCTGTCATCCAGTCAGCACTTGCTACTCTGTTCATATGACATTTCATTAGGTGAAGTATGGGCCAAAGAGACCTCACGTGTTCTAGCAATCACGGCAGAGTATGCATGCACCTACCTACCCTATACCACGCAAACGTATCTATTGTTATTTGTCTTTTTGCTGATTTTTGTTTCATCTGAGTTTATTACAACGGTCATCAGTATAAAGTTTAACAATGTGAAGCAAGGTAGTTTTGCAGTGCTTCCCTGGCAATTCTCTTAGGGAAAGAATGTACCCTGCTATTCCCAGAGATTTCTAGGTATCTCTGTCTCGTTAGATGTTTCTCAGTAAGCTCTTTTTTGCTTGATAAAATATGCATAAAATGATATTGTGTAGCACTGGCCCTTTCATTAGTGTGTCAGATGGCACTAAATAAAATGCCTTACAGTGTTCTACATTTATGAGAGCTTGGCAGTTATCTCTACTCCCCAGACTTTTATCTTCTTAAAGTACAAAATGAGACCTGGGAAGGGTGATACTCCACAAAAACCCCCTAATCTCTCTCCTTCAAGACTCATCAGTGCCCTCTCCTTACTTGCTCTGGCATCAATGTCATATTCAGTAGCCTATTGTAGTGTAGCTCATAGACTTTAACAATGCAAAAGGGAAGTTTATTTTTGCTCTATACACTGTGGCATGATGGATTTGTTGCCCTTTGTATTAATGTTTTCTAATCCTTTCTTTTATTTTGCTGGGAAATGAATAAAAATGATACAGAGAAGAAATGTAACTTATTGCCAGGAAGCTTGAAATCCTCTTGTATGTGCTACTCTAGAATTGTAGCTAATTACTGTGTTGAGTACTGTAGCAAGCACTGTAATGCTTCAGAAATATCCTGCGTGCGTTTCTGGTTGCTTGATGTGCAACAGGCAGCTTTTAGGAGAATCAGCGCAGAAACTATACAGACACACGAGAAGCCAGCGTTTGTCTCATCCTGCTGTGAAATGTTGTGATGTAAAATCAATGCAGCTTACAAAAAGCATTCCCATAACAATTACTGGCTGCATAACATCCTTTGCTCTGTATTGTCTGAGACATACGTTACTTATGTTACAGGTAAATGTTCATTTTCCTATGTAGATAAGTATCTCATCAGAGCAAAATATAGCCTACTTGAAGCAGACGAGTATCTTGTTCATCCAGAAAGGCTGGCAGGAACTAGCTTTGCAATCTGCAGCTGTCAAGGGTACCAGCAGTAGAATGCTCGGATGACAAAAGGGCACGTGTTGATCTTTACTTCAGCAATATCCTCTGTAGTTCCTACTACAGACATTTTTATGATGTGGTGCATGCCACCTTTGGATAGTGCATGAAAAGCTGGATGAATACGTGGCTTGCTTTCTTGTCTACTTTTCTAGCCAGGAGAAGCTGAATGGATTTGAATGTAGATGAGAACCTTTATAGAAAATCCCCTCTGTGGAGGACAATGCTCTTCCAATACCGCTGTTAAAGATCTCTGTCAGCTAGTTCTTAATCAATAGCATGTGCATAAAGTGGGATTTGGCCTTTATAAAAAAAGAAAAAAAATATTAAATTTGCATTTGAAATTAGTGCAATACATCAAGCATTTTCTTATGCCACCTTTTCCCACTTGGATCACAGTACTTTGTAGTGAAGGGAGATTAAACGCTTCTTTTGAACATTGGTTTGGAAGGGGTCCTTGTGTTTGAGCTCTAGATTAATATGCGGTCTGTCCTGTTGAAAATGTATAAGAGCCATGCAGCAGCTGTGGCAAGATCAGCATCAGGGAAGAATCACAACAGGACTGAGACAGACAGCTCATTATCCCAGCACAGCGGCAAACCCCTTCTCCAGCATTCTGAGGTACCACAGAAAGGGAAGGGGAAGTGACGATCCCTCTGAAATTTGGCTATTAACTCCTGTCTGGACTTTGTGAACTCCTATGAAGAGAAGGACTTACCTCAGAGGAACTTGCTCCCCTGGAGCGAGGTGCTGATGAAAGGCATGAAGCTCTTCGGGAACTTCTCTTTGCATAAGGCCTCATTTACACAACAGAAAGAACCTGTAGCTGATGGAGGGTCAGCAACATTGGTAAGCCATACTGCATGCTGCCTGGCTGCAGCTGCAGACACAGGCAACCTCCCATCAGTGCTCCACCAAATATGACACCTGAGACCTGTTACTGAAAGGTGCCGAGCAGATGCTGACCATGGTTTGGGCATTTCAGGCTCCAATGCTGACCTCCATCTAGTGCACGTGTAGCAGTCCCTGTTGTTGGAGTCAGTTGCTAGCCATGTGTTACGCTTGTGTAAGCTCGGTTAAGAGGGGAGAATCATTTTAAATTACTTTATTAGACCTGATTCCATTGTACATGAACAGGTGAAAAGACACAAATATTTACATGAAGGAATAAATGTATTTTCCCTTGGTAAAGGAAAGTCATGCAGCCTGTTCCACTGCTGGGGTAGCAATGAAATCACAGAATCACAGGATCTTCAGAGTTGGAAGGGACCTCTAGAGATCATCTAGTCCAACTCCCCTGCTAAAGCAGGATTGCCTAGAGCACATCACTCAGGAATGCATCCAGGCGGGTCTTCAAAATCTCCAGAGAAGGGGACTCCACAACCTCCCTGGGCAGCCTGTTCTAGTGCTCTGTCACCCTCACCGTAAAGAAGTTTTTCCGTGTATTTGAACGGAACTTCCTATGTTCCAACTTGTGCCCATTGCCCCTCGTCCTGTCACTGGGAACCATTGAAAAGAGTCTGGCACCATCCTCCTTCAACCCACCCTTTAGATACTTGAATGCCATGCCATGATAAGGTCTCCCCTCAGCCTTCTCTTCTCCGGGCTAAAGAGTCCCAGCTCCTTCAGCCTTTCCTCATAAGGGAGATGCTCCAGTCCCTTAATCATCCTAGTTGCCCTTCGCTGGACTCGCTCCCGCAGTTCCCTGTCCCTCTTGAAC
>VXBH01004946.1:2001034-2025393 GCA_013400035.1 Rynchops niger
GTCTCATTCATCAGTGGGCCCACATTTTCCCTAGTTTTCCTTTTTCTATTAATATACTGAAAGAATCTCTTCTTATTGTCTTTAACTGCAGTGGCCAAGCTGAGTTCTGATTGAGCTTTGGCCCTTCTAATTTTCCCCCTACATAGCTTCGTTATATCTTAATAATCCTCATAAGTTGCCAACCCCCTTTTCCAGAGACTGTAAGCTTTCCTTTTTTTTCCTGAGGTCCATCCAAAGCTCTCTATTTAGCCAGGCTGGTCTTTTTCCCTGTTGGCTCGTTTTTTGAGACATGGGGATGGCCTTCTCCTGTGCTTCTAAGAGCACCTGCTTGAAGTATGAGCAGCCTTCCTGGGCACCTTTGCTCTTCAAAACTGCCTCCCAAGGGACACTCTTGACCATGCTCCTAAACAGGCTAAAGTCTGCCCTTTGGAAATCCAAGGTGGCAGTTCTGGTGGCTCCCCACTTTGCTTCACCAAGAATTGAAAATTCTACCATTTCATGGTCACTCTGCCCAAGACGACCTCCAACCTTTACATCCCCCACAAGACCACCCACAATATGCAGTAGATTTATAGCAAAATAAAACAATCCTACAATCTTGAATCAAAGAAGCATAACTCAACAGTTAAATGTCCTCATTTGTGAGTCTATTGTGTGCTATTTACATCAACAAAACATAAACCTTGCAAATTTTGCAAGCTTATGAAAAATCCCTTCTCTGATATAAGGCAATTATACAGTATGAACTGAGGTTTGAAATTCCTCTATTGTCTGTATAGATGGTTGCTATTGCTTGTTTTGGCAAGTAAGAGAGATGGAGGTGGTCCAAGTTACTTGGACATATGTTCTAGGTCATTGAATACATTTCAGAGAAGCTTGGCCACAACTAAATAATATAGGTGATTTTCTTATTTACGTAAAAATAAGAAATGTTGCTCCCCTGGGAGCAACCCCCTCCACTCACTTGTATGCAGCTTTCTCAGAGATATTGGTCTTTTGGCTTTGACGTGAATAACGGTAGCACAGGAGTATCTGATACTCAGTCCTTATCAACAAGCAGGAAAATGGGAAAATGTGGAGTGGGCCAAAGAATTTGGCATTTGTGCTCTGGACATGCCAAGCATCAGTTTTTAGCTGGAGGACTAGGGATGAGAAAGTTTAACATATTTTTCAGGTATATCACAGTCTTGTAATAATTGCAACACCTTCCTTTTCCTAATCTGGTGTAATTAGTTAAAATTGTCCAAGGTAACCTGTCCAGTTTTACGTGATGTGTGCAATCTACACCACTAGTGAGGAGTGTCCATAACTTCTGTAGGTGATGGTGACAAGTGTCTGGGAGAGAAGAACCTCTTCTACAGGCACCACTAATTGGAAGAGGATGTCTATCTGCTAAGATTGGGCTTGCACTAGATCATCGTGTCACAGGCTTATCTTTTCCTATATATACTCTTTTTTCAGACCCTGCTTCTTATACCCTCTAGCTTATGATGGTGATTAATATTTCTTTCTATGTATTTTCATATATGTGGTGGGTGGGGCTACGTGTAATCACTAGGAAGTGCCTTCTGGGCGCTGCTATACTGCACCAGATCATTTGTGTGTTATGCTTATTTTTCAAAATAACTAGTGAAATCTGAGTTCCTCAGAAAGATAATTTATCTTATCTACTGAATGTCCTGTAGGCCAGAAATCAGACTGTCTTTAAAATCTTTTTATATGATTCTATAAAAATGACAAGCAAGTCTAACTCTTAGACCTATTTAGTGCAGGGACTTAAACTGTTTCATTTGGATCACCAAGTATTTGTCCAGATTAAAAAAAAAAAAAGGCAAGGCAAAAAAAAAAAAAAAGGCAAGGCAAAAAAAAAAAAAAAGGCAAGGCAAAAAAAAAAAAAAAGAAAAAAAAAAAAAAACAAACCAAAAACCAAACCAAACCCCAGCAATGTGTATTCCCCAAGTCGATATCAGAAGAAAGACTGGCTCAGTGACTGACCTGTCAGTGCTGAACTCAGTGATAAAGAAAAAGTATCTAAGCTTTAAAGCTCCTGCTCTCTGAACAGATGCTATTAACTTTGCAGAAGGACCTTTTTTGACCTTTGTTTTTATGACTCAGAATCTGTGGTTCTTCTATAAGTGCTCATCTGTATGGAAACCACTCTAGCTACATGTGGGACACTGTATACCACACTGAAGTCTTCAAACAGTACTGTTGATTGGCCCAAGTGTATGATCAGTAATAGAAGTTCTTTCAGCCCTTCACGCAATGAGGATGTAAAAGAAAGAGTGACAGCAGTTATCTAACTCCCTCATACTGCCTCTGAATGTCTGCTCGTCTGTAGTTCATTCTGTAACCTGTCCTTCTCAAGCCAGTCGGAATTAATCCCTTGTAAAATCTGCCAATTTTCATTATGATTTTATTTAAAAATATTTCTCAGCGTATTTTGCATCACAGTGATTTCAAAGGTTGGATTCAAAACACGAGAGGCTCATCCTCCCCCCAGAGGGGGAGAGCCTCAGTCTGCATTGTTTTAAGAAAAACCACTCAGCTGCTCCATCTGTCAGTCATCCTCTTCCAGGAGAAGGAAATACGGACACTCAAAACAAAATGAGATTCTCTCTGAAAGCAAAAAGTAAGAACTTGAAGGTTTTCTATCTCTGATTTCTGTGATCTGTCTCTTGCTGTCAGCAAGGATGTAGTTCTCAAGGCAGACAATAGCAAGTAACTGGACCAGCTTGGTTCTTAGTGCTGAACTTCCTGCGCTGAGGTAGAGAAAGTGCAGAGGGGTTAAAGAAAAAAAAAGAAAGAAAAAAGAAAGGAAAAAAAAAAAAGAAAGATCCTGTTTGCCTATATTTCCTGATTGAAAACAGACATCAAAATACCATTTTAGTAGCAACATCAGTGAGACTTGTTCCCCAGCTATCTCAGCTTTTAAGGGCACTCTAGTCCTTACATGTAATATAATTTCTTTATCCCTATATATAGCAGTGGCAACACTGAAACAGGCTCTACATCATCATCCCAAACTACAGTCATAATTCTAAAAATGATTGTAGTTAATTTATTGTTGGTGTAAATCATCTCCTCTTCAGTAGTATCCAGAGTAAACTTATCTTTGAGTTTACTAAGGTGCAGAAGCAAATTTACTTCCCACTTTATCTGCAGGATACTGCTAATTAAAATAACCTAATAATCCTGTGGCCTCAGTTTCAAGAACTCTCAGGTAAGTTTTTAGACACTGAGACGATGAACACCCAATAAACAAAGATACAGATCTTGAATCACAAGGTCATACACTGCAGCTTCTCCCAAGAAGCCTTCATCTTTATCATCGTGACATCAGTGCACATTGTTCTGCTCTTACATTGCTCCCAATTGATCTCAGAACTTTGCAAGAGGTGACATCTATAGTTGGTACTACCCCAAAGACTGAAAAATCAATGATCGGGGTAAAGGGCCATCAATCATCAATCCATTTAGGTCCTGCAGACAAGGTAGTGATGTTTATTAGAGAAGACATCTTGAAGTAATTCAAAAATGACACCAGCTACCACCATTCCAGATGCTAAGAAAGCTAAACAGCTTTTTCTAATGACAGCTGTTCCCAGGGATAAAGAACTCCAAAAGCCAGATTAAAATACGTAAAGTAAGTACTCCACAATTTCAGTACAACTGTGCCTAGCAAACTAACATTATTATGTAAATACTGCTTACTGATAGAACAAAGCATCTGCCTTTGTAAACAGATTTCAGTGTCAAGCTAAATTATAAAAGGCTAAATTTTCTGAAGTATATCTAAGTTTCCATGAGTAACACTGGAACTTCGGTCCTTACAATTACTTATTTTTCCATATAATTTGCTCTAATGATTGTAATGATGAAGGGTTCATGAAAAATTCTGAAGAGATGAGAACTCAGTGGGCACAAACCTCTTAAACAACCAAAAACGCTGACATGCAAAATCCTAGGAAGAAAATCTGCCTAAATATATTGTGGTCTTTTGGTGGAAGCCCTTCAAATACCAGGGCGAGACAGCTACCGAGTAATTTGCATTTGCAGTGATAACCAACCAGTTATGCTTTAAGAAAATAATTTTCTTATCCTTTTAAAAAGCTAACATCATTTACAAATGCAACCAATTTATGATATAACCAAGATAGCCCAAGGTTGATATGCTGAAGAAAAGTGACAGTTCTTCCCAAACGCTGTCTTCAGATATCATCTTTACCTTTTGCGTTAGGTTTGGGCTGCAATAATCATTATTCAGGCCCTAGAAGTAATCTCTTTTGGGTATTCTCATCAATTACAGATTCTTTTTGTGGCTTTTCTCATCCTTTTCATGGATGTCTCTCATGAATAGCATGTGAAGAAAAATGTAGCCTTGCTTTATTGGATATCTGATTGATAAGAATCATCTTTGGAAATCAAGGGAAAAGTCTACTACTGACAATTAATTTCTCCAAAATAAAGATGAAAGTATTTTTTCTGTCTTTGACTGAGAAAACTGGACTGCCTCGGACTTAAGATGGTAACTTTCCTTTTCTTCATTTCTCTCTCTCTTTTTTAAAACCTTAAGGACACTTTTTAGCTTCCTTCAGGATGCATGCTTCCATACTGTGAGCTCTTTCTTTCCTATCAAGTGATTCACAGCACTGTGATTCACAGCAAAGTAATATTCAGACTTTCACCAGTGCTAAGGAGGTTTACAGAAAGTGATCATCAACTGGTTGTGCGTATGGAGTTAATGCAGTTATGTCTGTTCACTTACTCAAAGCCATAGCTTTCAGGACAACACTACAGTCCTTGAACTTCTGCTTTGCTACAAACAGCTGAATCGGGTAAGAAACTGAAGCAAATTGTCACTCCCTGGAGCTCAAATTGACTGCAAATAGCAATTGCATACCTTCCAGAGGAGAGATTTCCAGTCCATCTGGGTGGTCATCTGTAACCTCCAGATAAATCTGTCAGCCACAGATTTCAGACTGTTTCAGACTGTTACGCCACATGTCAGCTTGCACTTATGCAATGCCTGAAGCCAGACGTCACTCTTGCTCCATTACAGAGCTGGCAGAGGTTGGTATATCAAGCTGTGGAATGTCAAACAGCATGTCTCCTGTCTCAGCCTAAATCAAGGATGTTCGTAAAGATGCAACTTCCTCACAAAACCTCTGTTGCTCGTTTGTATAAAGGACTGCTCGCTGGGACCATTGGATGATCCTTGGTATATGAACCCAGATGGAGATGATACATAATGTGGAAAGCAAGCAAATGAGGGTAACCTGGATGACATTCCTTCTTTCTTTAAAGATTTCCATTGACCAGATGTTCCCAGACATCTCTAAGTCATTATATGAACAAGTATGGAAGAGCCCATTTGTTATTTTCCCAGCCAATGGCTGGCAACTATTTATAACTTTTTTTTTTTTTTTTTCAGGAGACAATCTCTCACCAGTCTTAAATTCTCTCTTTCATGGTCTATGCTTGGATCAATGTTTCAAGGGTGAATAAGTCCAGTTAAAGACTTATTCACCAGCAAAAAAAGACCTCAGATTTTTTTTCTTGTTTTTTGTTTCTGGAGAAAGAGTCTAATATCAGAATGTTTGCAAATATCAGGCATGAGGCCTCATGCAGGAGTTTCCTCTGATCCCCTACCCAGAGTATAAGAAAAACCAGAAAGAATTAAACTATGTTGATCCTAATAGCTTCTACTTGTCTGAGGCAGTCGTACTTAATGGATTCCTTGCAAGTCATCTCAACCTCTATGAACAAGAGCGGAATATGTAACTTGAGAGGAAAAAGATATAACCCTGAGCCTTCATTGCTTGAGAAAATCTCATCAGTGCAGTGTGAATCAGGCCATAACACCAACCACTTAATCAGGAAACATCTATCAAGAAGTCACAGGGTGTATAGTAAGCGGGGCTGGTACCTCCGTCCTTATGAGCAGATTCTTCCTTAATGCTAACTCCTCAACAGCTTATTCTTACTGTCTTTTTTCCTAATTACTAGTAATCTTCTTTGAGATGCAGGGTACCCAATGTACATTTGCTTTTATCAGCAAAGTATATGCGTTTGCTTCTAGAAACCATGGCGCCTAACCTTGGAAAAGTAGGTTTCGGGTTTATGTCACTATATGAACAATTGTAAAGGGACCTGTGTATGCGTAGAAGCAAGTATTACAGTCTGAGGAATAATAAAAAAGCATTGGTAATGGAAAATATATGAAACTGTGAAGAGAAAAACGGGATTTCATGGCAGAGATAATGGGTAAAATACAGGGTCTGGATGCATTTCAAACAAGAGCCTGAACCTGCGGTGGATGCCCACTAGATCCAGGCTACTGCAGTTCCTGCAAAAGAAAGCTTATGGAGAGCATGGAGAACTGGGAGTACTGAGATACAAAATGTGATTAGGCTCCTATTCAGTAGCATAGACTTGTTTGATTACTTCTTGTACAAGACACATCTCACTCAAAGGTAAAAGCTGGAATAAAAGTTTTATAAGTAGGTTTAGGCTTTTAAGTTTTCAAGGCAGGATAGAAACCACAAATGACTTAAAATATTTACTCCATATTCAAGGATTAAGGAAACATTTAGAATTCAATACAAACAAACCCCGGCATTTTTATGATAGAAAATGGACGAAGTCAGACTAGCAGAATTGCCTAGAAGGCAATACTTAATTGGTAACTTATGTACTAGTCTCCGTACAATATGAGAAAACAGGTGGTCTTTCCAGCAAGAAGAGAGAAACTGACTTCACTAAAAAGGACTTCACTTTTATTTGCAAAGCAATGGTGTACAACCTATTGAGGATATGCAGTCCAGGAAACATCTGGTTCTGTCCTTCTGACATATTTTATGAAGTCTGCCAACATCGTTTATATATAATTATACTAGTTTTAGCAGGACTACTGCCTCTGCAACTCTAATGAGAAAAAATATGTTGCAATGTTGGCAGACGTTTGTGCTTTTCTAAACTTTCTAAATGACAATGTTTGTGCAAGATCCTAGCTGAGGAATTTATTTGCTGGGTAGGATCGGTTCAGCTTCCATATGGTACAATATAACTATTAATTTTGTTACCATTATTGTTCTCGGGACACCCAAGCACAGATCAGGCACTCACTACTGATAAAGAGGATATTGTCCGTCCATAACAAAGGGTACAAAAAAATAAAGACAGACCAGCATGTACAAGGAGGTTATGGGACAATGCCAATCAAATGGACTTCCACGCACTAGCAGATCAATCATTATCAGTTGGGTTTTTTGAGGGGGATTTTTAGGCACTACAGTGAAGAGGTCAGCATGAAGGGGGGCATGGAAGAGAAAAGCCTTAAGTTATGCATGTCCGTGGGGAGTTCCATGTTGGCTTGAAGGGTAGCATTTTTGAACAAATAAGCAGATGGGCAATACGTGGACTAATTAAAGCTTGAACCTCATCCCCAGATAATAAATGAAAAATGATTCATAGAATGAGAATTAGCTGTCAATGTCTTCAAAAATGATATTTTTTTTGTTTGTTTATTGTGAGGGGAACTGTCAAAAATGCAAAGAGCTGCATGAGCTACTCGAACTGGTGGGTTTTGAAGACAGTCTTGGCAGCAGTGTATAAATAGATATGCCTGGGACGAAAATGCCTTTGTCAGGGCCAAGATGTTACAGTAAGTGAGCTGTAAAATAACTGTGACCTTAATGAGAATTTTAACAGCATGAGTGGATGAAAAAGGCCAAGTTTTAGAGATGGTTCTGTGGGCATCGCAGAGAGTCTAAATTAAACCTGGCACTCAGGTTACGGGTGTTTGAGACTGACAGGATGGGAAGAGTCTTTTGAGAATCTGGAGAAGAGGCAGGGAAGAGACAGCTTGAAGGTGAGACCAAGAACTCTGTTTTATCTATACTGAACTTGAGACGGCAGCCAGGCACTCCCGAGGGCATGTCAGCAAGGCATGCCTTGATCTCACCCTATGAAGGTAATGTTTTCAGGAAGAGAAGAGAGGTCTGGAATGAAGCAGTATCTGAGATCCTTCAGATAAAGACGATAATGGGTGTTGTAGGTGACACAAAACCAGGAGGGAATCAGGAAGAGAAGAACAAGAACTGTTGAAAGGGTAGAAAATGTGACCTATAAGAAAATGATGAAGGAATTAGGATTTTTTCATTTAAAAAAAAAAAAAAAAGAAAGAAGTATGATTACTCTCTACATAAGCAGTGCAGATAGGTGAAAAATGGGGAAAATCAACTGCTCTCCATTGCAATTAGGAAAAGGAGGCATTGGCTTATGGTGTTACAAGGGCTATTTAGGTAAAGGAGCACAAAACCCCTGTAATAATACAGGTAGCAATGCATGAAGTCTGTGATGCCCTCTCCACTGGATTTTTTTAGGGACAGTTACACACCGGCCAAGAAAAGCAGGTATCAAATCTAGGTAGCAATTGCTTTGCCAAGGGTTGGGAAGATGGTTCTAGTGATTTCTTGCAGTCTTTTCCAAGTTTACACAAACTCAAAAATCCATGAAAAATCTCATAATGGGAGACCTAACGTGTATTCTCCACCCTTTAAAATATTCATATGCACCCACTATTATATGTGTTTGTTTCACTGATACGTAACACTTCTTCACATCTAATATGATTTGAAAGGCTGGCAACACATAGGAACTCCTGTAGTCATTAACATGTAGGCCAGTAAATATGGTTTTTTGCCATCAGCAGCACAAGGCCAGAGGCTTGGTGGCGAGCTGGCAGCGCAGGGTCTCAGGACGGCTCTGGCCCTGCCTTGGCCGGAGCTGGTTTCAGCCGTGGCAGCAATTGCCTGGTGGCCACGTGCCTGTGGCCTCCCTGTGCTGGCTTCGCTCTGGGAGCGCCCGGGGCAGGGGGCCGGCACCCCTACGTAGTCACTGCCGGACAAACAGCCCCTGCGGGGTCACGGGGCTGGGGGAGGGCAGCCTGCGGCTCCCAGACTTTGCCTGGGAAGCAGGGAGGAGGAGGCAGGCTGTGACAGGAAATCTTAAAAAAATAGCCCCAGGGGAGGTGCTCCCACTTACCAGCATTGACCTAACCCTGATGAAAATCCTGGGATGCTGACAACTGGCTGTCATGATCTTAAAGGTCCTTTCCAACCATGAAGATTCTGTGATTCTGTGATGCCCTTTCTTGCCTGAGGAAGCCTGGTGCCATCAACCTGAGGAGCTAGAGGGAAATGAGAGGGCGATCATGACACCAGAGAAAAGGGGTAGACTTCAGTAGGCTTTCTTGAATAGCAGTATTTTATGAGTATTATTATTAATGAGATTTTTCTGTATATTTTGTGCTGTAAATATTGGCATTAGTATAACTGGACTCATAGTAACTTTTACTTATATTTTTACTGGACTATTAAAATAACAGTTAAGCTCACTATAAATGCTTACTTGCATGTACATGGTGTGTTGCCTCCTCTCTTGCCTGTAAGTGCAATCTTTTCATATGAAAGTTTGATGCCTTACTCTTAAATAGAATTGCTTAATTTATTCAATGTGCTATTATATTAAAATTGACAGGGTACTTATGTATGGGATACAAAGTTGTAATGCTGTATTTCAAAGACAGGAAATAGAAATTCTTTGAATACTAGAGAACTGTGACCCAGTCAGGGTATTTTCTGTGATAGTGATATTTGTGCAGAAAAGCCTCTGTAGCCTAAAATAGTGGCGTTAATAGCTGTGTGAATTGGTGGAGCCTTTACAGTGTGAAGTTTTGGTGAGACAAAACTCTTCTACAGAAGCCACACTGAATTAAACTGATATAAGGAAATAACTTGTCTTAAAAGTCCGGCTCTGTCCTGTGGCTACTTCTTAAACATGGTCTTTGAGTACAGTATTCCCGCTCTTCTGTCTCCCAAGTAGCTACCTGTTCAGCTTTTTTCTTAAATCTCTGTATAAAGGGGAAGGAAATGCAGCCAGCTATGAACCTGCTGCAAGCACTGGGAGCGATGACTCAGACACGCTTTCATATTCAGCATTAATTGAATCCCTGAAAATAGGAATTATCATAACAAAATCAGGTGCCTTGAAAGGATATTGATCCTAGTTTTTGTTTGGTTTCAACTATATTCTGTTTTTTTCTCATTTTAACATTTATGTTTCTCTTTTTGACTGCAAAGATTTAATTTTTTTCAATGTATTCAGAAGCCAGAGAGGCATATTACATGAAGAATATAACTAAGCTTTTCCACAAAAGAGTTATTTCTTCATCCACCTTTTTTTTCACCACAACCCCTCTTTTTAGTTTTCCTCATTTATTGCAGATAGTATTAACGGGGTCTTTGACAAATGTATTTTTACATCAATTAAGTTATTAATATTATTTGTTTTGTTAAAATGAGGAATAAAAAGTAGGTGGGAATGCTGGCCAACCTATTATCTAGGAGATTTGTGTGTTTGAAATATTAATATGTTTAGCACATCTTGACTAAAAGCATTAAATTCTTTACTGTGAGGGTGGTGAGGCACTGGAACAGGTTGCCCAGAGGAGCTGTGGATGCCCCATCCCTGGAAGTGTTCAAGGCCAGGCTGGATGGGACTTTGAGCAGCCTGGTCTAGTGGGAGGTGTCCCTGCCCATGGCAGGGGGGTTGGAACTAGATGATCTTTAAGGTCCCTTCCAACCCCAACCATTCTGTGATTCTATGATTCTGTGATTAAATCATGTATTCCCTCCATGTTTTAAATTGTGGACAGTTATAGCTGTAACTAGACGCCGAAATGAGCTGCACTGATGCAAGCTGTGAGCTAGTTTGGTGCTATGCATTCACAATTAACTGTCATCGTATCTGCAGTTCCTAAGTAACCATAGCAGAGCTCTAGAAATAACTAGACTCACTATCTGACTGTCGTTTAAAACAGTTGAATGCCAGTTGGAATTTTGGCTTGTATTTTTTAGTTACATTGAGCTCAAAAAGTTCGTGTCAGTATTCAACACTGAATCTTAAAGCTATGGCTCAAAATGATCATTTTGAACTAAATTGATAATAATCTCTTAGACTCTGATGCTGTTCATCAAGCAAATAATCCAAGCTGTAGAAAATTGTTTGGAAATCAAACCCTCTGTGTAAAGGTGGTAATCCTGACAATTTTTGTGGTTTTTTTTTCAAACTCTGTCTAAGATCAGGGTGGAATACTCTCTACATTTGTAGCTATAGCATTCTGTTGCATTTTGCTCAGGTATTTGTAATACTAATTTTTAGCATTTTTGTTTAATACAATCTGATGAAAATTCATCTGGCAGTCTTCATGTACTGCAAGAGGCACTTGAGCACATGCTGATGATACGGAGTTATTTTGGGTAGCAAAGATGAAGAGCAACTACAAATTCTGCAGAAAGGCCTCAGAATGTAATATGAGTGGATGATAAGAGGGTAGATGAAATTCCACGTATGTAAGTGTAATGGGGTGCACACGGAAGGAAACAAGACGAACTTTGCATGAGCAGTGATGGATTCTGAACTTGCTGTTGTCAGGAACAAGATATTGGAGTTAAAATAGCGACTTTTGTGAAAGCATCAGCTCAGCGCTCAGTGGTGGTCAAAAAGTAGAACTGAATGTTAGGAATTAGTAAAAAAGGGTAGAGAGCAACCCGGAGAACATCCTATTGCTTCTATATGAAGTTTAATGCTATACAAATCCATAGCATGCCCAAGCCTAAAATGTTGTTTGCGGTTCGATTCCTCCTATCTCAAAAACAATATAATGGAAGCGTCAAGGATAGAAAATAGTGGTGGCAAGGTGGCAAATCACTTCTCCTTGTGAACTATATAAATTAAGCAAGGCCTCTCCACCTAAAAGAGACTGGGAAGACAGAAAATTGAGATTCAAAAAATTGTATGAGATCTGGAGAAAGCAAATAAGGAATAAGTCACTGTGTCTTATGATACAATGACAATGCAAACTAGGTGGGGAGATGTTAAAAATAAAGGGAAGCGCGTCTTTCAAAACATACCTCAGCTGTGGCATTCCTCATTCTAGGATACTGTGGATGCATAAAGTCAGTGATGGAATAAATTATGGAAATGTAGGTCTATGAAGGATGTATCAATGTACTAAAATCCTTTATTACTGGATGTCTTTAAACCATAAATCACTGACGGCCAGCTCTATGTTTGCCTTGTTAAACTCTTTCTTAAGCATTTGATATGGTTGGCCACCAGAGACAGGATACTTAGGCTGGACCGACCATTGCCCTAATTCCAGCTCTTACACTAAAGAATCTGACTGCTCTGAGTGGAGGGACTATCTGAATGTTGTTTGGGAAAGGATGGGTGGATTTCAGGCACAATACTGAGAAAACATTTTATTACTTGGTTGACACAATGAAGGGTACCATATTTTTGCCTTGTCCCTTTTCCTTACACTTTGCTTTTTTTGTACCTTACTGTTTTTCCTCACCTGCTTGCTTTTAATCTCTGCTTCTCTTTCATTTCTTTTTCCTTCATACCAAACAATCATCCCGCCCTAGGCACAAAATAGAAGTAAGCACCCACGTTAGCGAGTACATTCTGTAAAGCATTTACAGCTTTCCTTCTTTGTTCTTGACTTTCTATTGTGGAGCTGAGCTTAGCCTAGAGTCTGCAATTTTCCAGCTAACAGACAGGGTCAGGAGATGCCGTAGAGGGAGATTTGTAGGGAGTTATGATTCTTGTTTAATGTGGTCCTCTGTTATTACTATTTGCAGAAGAACTTGCAGTACGTTGTATGCTTGTTCACACAGTGTTTAGAGATCAGCTTAAAAAGTGGTTCCAGAACAACGGCACTGTCTGAGCTCTTGGTCCACCATCAGTGGCTGACACCATGGTGGGATCCTGGAGGTGTCAGCCTTGTTTGCACTGGAGCGTTATGGTTCCACTACGTTTTCAGTGTTTGCTAGCAATAGCAAACTTTTGGAGGGATAAAAATGTTTCTGTTTTGATCTAGACACTGGTGCAAGGCTCTTGGGTTTCTCCAAGGTGGAGCTTTTCTAATAAGGTCACATTGAATTGTACTAACACAAACAAGTGGGGCATTGATGGATTTTCGGAAATGGTGTGCTGCTTCTTTTTAAGTGGGTAGAATTGTAGTCAGTCTATGGCAAGCTCCATTGAAAATCCGATATTTAATTCTTGTTATCCTCTCATTATTCTTTTTAGAAAATGTTTTAAGTGATGTATAGATACATAGCACAACGTTTTCCCCCTTCTCTATTCTGATATAGTCAAAAGGACTTCTGTAAAAGACAGGGAATGTTTTTGAAATGAGACATGTGATGTTAATTTGTCCTCCACTCCTCTGCCTTGGTATTGGAATAGTAATTCGTTGGCAAGTTAGAACATTCTCTTTTAGCTCCTGTTGACCCAAACTAGTTTGAGCCCACAAGCCATCAGTCTTTCTTCATTTACCCTTCCTTCCTTGAGGCCATTGCTATTGATTTTATAACAAGCAGGGTCTGGTATTGTCAAACCCAGCTGTACACATGCCGAGTGATTGCTGTGACATAACAAATTACATTTTCCACAGGCTTTAGTCAAATGTGTTTTCATTTATAATCTTACCAGAACAAAAACAATCAGTAGGACTTGTTCATTCCTTCAGCACTTTAATTTCAGTTACAGGGAAGGGAATTGTAAGAAAAAGGAGAAAATAAATACCAAGAAAAGACATATGTTTATTAGGTAACTAATTTCTGAGAAACTAGATGTACCCTTAAGGATATTTTAATTAGTTATATTTAGACATTCCATTCCTAGGTCCTGGTAGTGCTGTTGGATTCTTAGATCTCTAGATATGACCATAATATCTGAAAACTTATGGCTTTTTTCCCCCATCATATTTGAAGAGTTAATCTGTAACAACCTCCCCAGAAAATCATAGTGTGTAACTTTCTGTCAAATAGAAGGACTGTTATCAACTTTTTTGATATAATGGTAAGACTCATTGGTAGATCTAAGCCAAACCGGACTCCTGTCGTGCTAACCACTAAGTAAATGCACAGAGAGATACACTCTTCTGTGGTTTCCTAAGGTATGATACTTATGGATGACAATGCAGTGTCAGCAGTAACCAGTCTTGTTGTGCTCTTAAATAGATCAAAAAAATATACTCTTGATGTTGCATAGCTATCAAACATAGGTTATACGTTAGTTATCTGTATTTTTGGATGAGTGATCTGAATTAGAGAACTGAAAGGAAGGCTATAATTTAAAATGAGAAGACACAATTTTGGTTTTCTTTCATGATCTCAACTAACAAACCCAAAGAGTATTTTTCCACCCTCTAAGTCTTTCCTCACTGATTTCTTCAGTCATATTCACTATACAGAATATGCATTTGAATTTTGTTTTGTGCGTTTCTTCATAAAGAGTTCCAAGCAGAATGTACTTGATTTAGTCTTAAAGGGTACTCTTTCATGCTGTGTCACTTTTAAGACTTGCAATGTACTGCAAGATGTCACTAAATACAGCAGGAACTTTGAGCTTTATTTATTTACAGTATCTATTAGTTTTCCTCTAATTGCAAATCCCACTGGTATGCAAGAAAATGTAGGCACTTCATTTCCTTAAAAGGCTTTTTCTTATATCAACCTAGAAATGATATAACCCATTCTTGCTCCCAGTAAAATTAAAAAAAAAAAAAATCTTTGCCAAGGATTTGCTGTTGACCAAAACTTCAAAATGTTTACAGATGTTCTTACTGCATCTAGTGAGGAAGAAAGATCCCGTTGAGTCAGCCAAGTGGGAGGCTCTTCCTGACAATCTGTTGTAAAGAATGTCCAGACATTCCTGATGGCAGTTCCGTGCCTGCTGACCCTGGGAACATCAACCATTAAACATTGAGTTAGAAGTGTTTGGAAGTTGTGTTACTCTTGTCATTTCCTCAGCTGTTGTGAAATAAAATTATATGAACAGCACTATTCTAAACTTTCACGTTGCTTTTGGTCACAGCAGCAGAATGAAAGAATTTATGACCATAAAGAACTTTTCCAGTTCATATGCTTTTTGCCTCAAACAATAGAATATCTCTCCAGTTCCCTCTCTAAAAGAAAAGAAACCCTAACAACGTGAATAGTTTAGAAAACCAGTCATTAATGCATCTAGACCAAACCTGAGTTCCTGAACTACCTGAACCAGTAAAAAGGTAACAAACTTGAACCATCTGATATGTCTTTAGGAGATGCTCAGTGCTTAATTCCTCCAAGAGAGATGACTTACCGAGACCACTTCTTTTTAAAAAGAAGAGTATGTAAATGTGGCTATCCTATACAAATATCTAGGCCTCGTTGCCCCTCCTTTTACAACAGTGCTTCACAAATCAGAAGGAAAATCAGGTGAATTAAATAAACATTCAAAGAGCAAAGATGCAAAGAACATATTTGCTGGTTTTTTATTACACTTTGGGTATATATGCAAATATTTGCATTGTTGCTTTAATTTGAGAAAACTTACAGATCTAACTAAAAAACCCCACAACAAAGAAGTTGCTTTATGAAAATACAATGTCAGGATTTAAAAAAAGCTTCATTTTCTATCCTGGTTGTCTACAATGATGATTAAGCTATCAGTCAGTCTCTAATAGTCTTTGAAATCACTAAACAGTCCCATCTGGACTAGAGAGCACATTTTTGACCCCTGCCAGCCTCTTGGAGGCAGTGTGCATGGTAGCTAGTGGTCACCAGTAGTCCACCGGTCAAAGAGCCAGCACCCAGTATCGAGCTAACGCATGGTCATCACGCTTGTACCCTGCCCAGCTCGGGGGCGTTAGGCTGGGAGGGCAGGAGTCCAGAGGACATAGGGAGAACAGCAAGAACGTGAGGGATGGAGGAGCAGAGTTCACACGTTTCCCAGTGTATGGAAAGCAGGAGGACCTGAGACATAAGACTCAGCCTTGGGAGATCAGGCTTCAATAGATTTTTTCACAGAGCTGCTTGTTTCCACATGCAGCTGCTATGACATTGTATTTGCTCCTGTCGCATGGAGAAATCACTATGTAAAACTCTCCCAGAACCTGATGCTAATGAGTATGTGTCAGATTTTTATTTTTTCCTAGATGATTTCCTTCTATGCATATACACTTTGGAACAAATGCGTCTCTTCTTTTGTGCTAGTTATCCACTTTTACTAAGTGTTCAAAATGAATGCATTTGGGAATATTTTTCTTCAGAACAGTCCTTAACTTTAGAATTAGTTCTTGTCTTGTGGTCCAAGTTTCTGTGTCTTTGAGGCATAAAGCATAGCCTCGTTTTGTGAAAAGTCAAGAATGTTGGCAGGCATGGAGGCTTTGGGCTGCAGTTGGGTGAAAGTTTATTTTTTTTCTCCTTTTTCTTGAGATAATTAAAGGTTTTTTCCACTTGTTGAATAAGTCCTATTACTAACACTCCTTTTGGGAGTAGAAGGAATTGATTATTAGAATAAAAAAGATAGCGTTAGCCATGTAGCTCCTATGTATTTCTTCCTTTACTCACTCTTTGTCTTTTAAATTAGAATCTCTGTCCACAGCTGCCAAACCCGATAGAAATAGGGCATTTCTGTGCAAATTATTTCAGTAACAGTTTTGTCATGCTACAACTACTTTTAAAATTTTAGCCTTCATAATCTTTGTAAACATATGGCTGACGAAAGAACCAACAGCAAAGAGTCTTACTTTGTTTGCGTAGCACCATCAGCGCACACCCCACCCCACCTCCCAAACCCTCAGCTTCTGCTCTGAATTGAGGATGTCCTTTAGAGACAAGAGGGGCTTCAAGGCATGTGGACGTTATAGTCTTGGGTCTCCTTTTGGTGTGTTCTGGTAGCATTTAAAGCATGATGGTGGACTGACTTACAAGGTTAACATTGTTTTCAGTTTCCTTCCTCTAACCTGATTTCCCTTATGAACACCCAAGTCTTACTACGTAATAAAAACCCTCAGTAATCTAAGTGTAACTGGGTCTAACTGCAAAAAAAAAAAAAAAAAAATAGCTCTTGCTCTTTGATAGTATGTCTGGACATCCCCTCTCCTGATAAGTTTTTTGGAATGAGGCTTATTTTCTGAAACTTCAGGTTTGGAAAATCAAATGTTGGCTTCTTGGAGTTGACTCAGGCTAAGTTTTCTGTTCTTCAGCAAAATCTCTTACGTGTCTTCATGTGTCCAGCCAAAACTACAAATAATTAACACGCTATATTTTTAATGGAACAGTTTTTATTAAGTAAAATACAAAAGAAAACTATAAAAACATTTTGAATATCATACTTGTGATTGGAATAATTTCAATAATTACAACTGTGTCAGGCTATGGAAAGCAATAAGGGGGATACAAATTTAATAATTGAACTTAAACCAAACATCAGACATTAGCAGAATGCTAAGGGCAGTAAGTTAAACACTCAAATGTTAGGTAGTACTAGAATTAGGATCACCGAGCGCATATTAATTCCATCTTCCTCTAATCAACTGCTTCCTACTTTTATTCATCAAGGAACATCATCGTCTCCCTTACACCCTGAACTGACATAGTCACAATGCAGGCTGATTTATGCATATTTGAGTGAAAAAACCCCAACTTACAGTAGAAAATAAGCTGTACACTTTTAAATGGACTGTCTGCAATAAACAGATGCACTATATTTTGACGGGAAAGTTCACAGCTGTCTGGGAAATGGTGGGATCCCTTTGTTTGGCGCATCGCCTTGGGGCAGAGCACTGGATGAAGGCTAAAGGCGCGACTGCAGAGTTCAGCTCATCACAGGTTTGCACAGATTTTTGGTGCTGCTCATCGGTGACTTTTGAAAAACATTAAAAAAATGACGCTTGTGTCCTGTATGGGAGGGATTTGGGGCAGTGATCAGATGCAAACCAGGGTATTAACAACAGTATGATGTGAGTCCTATATCTACAGTTCCCAATTCACGGCCCACAGCATCTGCTCTTACAAACGACACTTGGCAGGGGGATCTCCCTCATGTATGTTTGACACTTACATGTTTGACCTTGATCAGAGACAGGCAGAACAGAGCTGCTAAATCCACAAGTGCCAACTGTGATGCACAAGCACTTTGCAGGGCTGTGGGCTGGGCTCCCTTTCAAGTCTAGGGTGACGTAGGTACCTCCTTACACTCCTATCGCTCTAGTCTGATGTGACTTAGACTAATGACGGGACAGAAGACCAGACTGTGAGGCGGGTGTTTAGAGTATCCAAGTAAAATCGGTAAAGTAAATAAATTCAGAAGGGTTTTGATCTTTTTTGATTTTAGTTTCTCAGTGATGAACACTCATTAGTTTTAATTTTTCTCTATTGTCTTTGCCTAATACTACTTCTATAGCCACTTTCAAGTTGTTAAGCATTTTGGTTTTTTAACAATTCCAGACTAAAAAGACTGGTTGTAAATAACATCATCTAGTTTTTTTCCTAACGGCAACTGAACACCGTGTAGGAACCACTGAGGAAAATACCACTTGAATTGGACTTGTAACTTTTATTGCTGATAAATGATCTGAACTGATAGGGAAAGTATGGCTGGAAAAATGAATTTATTATAATACGTCAGGCATCTTATTAAGCTTCTGACTGTCTTACTTCCTACGTAAACCCTCTTGACAATTCCTTCTAACTTATTGTGTTCACTGTGAGTCTTGGAGAGTCAAAGGGCAGAGGGTGAGTGAGAACTTGGTCACGTGAATATGCTGCCTGTGTTTAACTAAAGGGGTAAATGAACTCTCATTAAAGACAGCCAGTGAAACTCTTCATAGGAAAAGCCTTTCCTGGTTAGTCTTTTTTGTTCATTTCTACTTAATTTACGTGCATTGTTTTAGTGGATCTAAGATACACCCAAAAGCAAACCAAGAATGTTCACACAGGGGTTTGCTCTAATTTAGCTAAATCACTTTTAAAAAGTGACCTAGGGGGTTGGCCTACTTGGAGAATTTACTATGAAATTCTTGTGCACAGACAACTCCACCGTCACTACCCGTTCCATATGTCTCGCTGCCTGCTCAGTGCTCTTCCCTGGGCTTAACTTGATTTAGAGCTCCTAATGCTAGAACAGAGTCACAGAAACGTTGCCCAAGTATTAGGACTACCCAGCCAGTTACGATTTCTTCTAAAAATTGTGATGGTCTAATTCTATGAAGGCAGGAGTTAGGCCAAGTATCCTCTCTACACACATATCCCCAAAAAGGCCACCACAAAATCCTGAACTCTACATAAGCTGTGTATCTTGTGCTTTAGATCATTTGGTAGTGAGAAGGTCATATGTATGTACTCTTTGTCCAAATTCCACTTGTACTGCTGGGTGATGTAGTAGCACAGGAATCCAATGATTCAGCATTGGATTCAGCGTTCAACCTGCAGACAGAGAGAAGCAACTAATATATTGCTAATATACAGCCTGGCTTACTTTAAAAAGGCGTCTTGGGACTAACAACCAAAAAATTAAAACTTAAATTAGTATATATAAAGAAAGTTGTGTGAGGCAGCAGAATACATTATCATCTGAAGTAGAGGGAAAAACATGCTAATATTTTTATGTATTAATTTAAAAATCTGTGAATCTGGATACAAATTTAATAGGGATCATGGTTTGTTACTTTTCATAATTTCAGTCCATATTCTGACCTATTTAAGAGAGCAGACTTGTTAATATTTCCTATTATTTCTACTCCTCAAATTTTTTGACCGGATTTCTCCAAGGCATTCTTCTTTCTCACTCCTGTCTTCCTCTTCATTTTGAATGTATCAGTTCAAGAAAGTGGCTGAAAGATATAAAAACACACACATAAAAATTGTTTGACTGCAGGTATTCATTGTAAAATATTCCTTTCTTTCCTGGAGGAGATATGAAGGTGAATCAGGAAATGGATGGCTTTTTCAGATCATATGAATCTGTACCCGAGAATTCATCATTTTCACCAAATATCTGACTACTTTTAGGCACTTGAAGTTAGACAGCCCTTATTTAAAGCTCACGTAACAACTTCTTGAACTGCCTTATCTGTCAGAGACTGTAATGAAAAGAAAGAGGCAATTACTAAAAATCAGCGCATAGATTTATAAATGCAAGTGCACATTTATTTATATTATATAGTTGTGTTGAAAATATCACCTAAGCATTCATAAAATTAAACCATTTTGTTTGTAAAGAGCCTAAATCATACAAATACCATGAGAAATACTTTATTCTCCCTTTTGATCTCAAACAGTAAATATAAACTCATCAGAAGAACATCGAGCTCTCAAAAGCCAAGTAATTTAGAATCTCATCTCGCTGTTCCTAATGCACGGATATTACAGATACTAGTCCGTGTAACCTTTAAATACAGCACATAATGCGAGACAATAATTTGACAGAACACAGGAGACAGTTTGTAACTGTGACATTTATTTCCCTGGGATTTAGAGCAAGTATCGCAATGGTGTCTTTTGCTAAAACAATGAAAAGTTTGCTCAGTCTGAACTTGTGTCTGCTACTGGGATGGGCACTACTGGGGATATACAGCTACAGCCTTGTGCGTCCTGCTTTTTAACGGGATGCTTCCCTACCAGAACCATCTGAGGTACAGATGACATTCAAATGAGGATGACAAT
This sequence comes from Rynchops niger, assembly GCA_013400035.1. Lineage (NCBI taxonomy): Eukaryota > Metazoa > Chordata > Aves > Charadriiformes > Laridae > Rynchops > Rynchops niger. The sequence goes on from VXBH01004946.1 coordinate 2,021,602, forward strand.
CAAATATGGCAGAGTCATGATGATCCAGCTCCAGAAGATGACTTTGCTCGATGCAGGCGGGAATGCTGAGGACTCACACAATTCAAATGCAGCAGACCAAATACTTTCCTGAATCTCAGTGGGAAAGGAGGAAGAAACAGCGATGCAGACCTGATGAGTAGGTCTCTCAGGGAGGTCACGTAAGCTAGATACCAGACTGCACAAACTCTCTGTTCTTTAGCATTGGCTCAAGAAAGGGAGGTTGTTCACATGCACCATGCTCCTGGCTGGTCTGCTCTGGAAAGTTTCTGGTCACCAGGAGGGTTTCTCCTGAGTAACAGATGAAGTGGTTGAAAAAACAAAAGCAGGCAATTAACTGTGAGATTTCAAAGTTTTTCCCTGCATGTTTCTCATGAATTAAACAAAAATAACTAATGTTTTCAATGGAGTGAAAAAAGCAAAATGCAATGGAAATAAAGGCTTTGAACTCTGTCATTGTAAAGCAAGTGAGGTCTTTTCCCTATGATGGAAGCATAGCTCAAGGCTCAGTTTTACTGAAGCTAATTCCTCCCTCTTTTTTTATTTTTTTTTTTCCTTTCTTTTTCCTTTTAACCTAACTTAAACTTTGGGCTTACAGTATCTGACTTTGTTTTTCTAAATGATGAAAGACAGACATATGATCCAAGGTGCTTTTGATGGGTAATGTGAAGACAGGCCTTCCCTTACACCATGGCTTTCTGACCTAAACAGATGGAAATTCACCCCCCTTCCCTGCTTTCTAACACTCCTTATATCCTGCCACCACAGGGAGGAGCTGAAATCTGGCTTCCCACCAAACTGGCCAAAAGCCTGAAGGTGCTGTGCAACCTTTCCTCTTCCAACTGCCGTACCTTCCCGCTTTCACATCCCTTGGCATGCTCGGCTCTATTTTGTTGGAAGGAGGGATCAAGAATTAGTAACAGGGAGAAATATAATGACAGGCAAATACAGGGCAGAGGAGGAAGAGATCTGTACTGGAAGGAAGGCTGGATGGAACTGGATCCTCTGAGGGTTTTTTTTTCCTTCTTTAAATCAGATAGTAGAGCTTCTCCTTTCTCCCCCACTCTCAGCATAATACTTCTAGATTATGCTAGGATATCCTTATTTATTTTGCTTATAGTAACACACAGAGGCTTACCCTGGGATCGAGACACCACTGTGCAAGGTACCTGTACAGACCCCAAAACCCCTCAGCCACTACTTGCAGGAGTATGTCTGGGAATTGCTTTGCCTGAAATGGCTCCTCACTCACTCAACTCATCAGACTTAACTTTACACTCATAGCACAGAGTTAACACGTAACATGAAATAATGTTACATTTTTGTAGCTTTATTTCAAATATGGTTAATATCAGGCCAGTTTCATGCATCTTTGCCCATGAGCTTCTGAAGAATGAAATAAAATGAAACAGAATTAATCATTGACATGATTGTTGTTCTTCCATGGGATTGGTACTTAGCTATAAAGCACATGACTTAAAACCTCTGGGGAAGATACAGAGAAAGTATGATTTCAGTGGTATTTTGCTTAGGATGTACTGTACATCATTGATCCAGTATCATATAAAGCTATAAAAGTCTTTTTTAAAATTTTCTTATTTTTTACATTTTTTACATAGGTGCCCACTGTTTCATAGACAAACTGCAGATGAATTGTTAGGGGCTAAAATGGTATATCATTTGAAATGCTAAAATTTTGACCTTTTTTTACTGGCAGTTGTTTTTGCATACAAAGTGCTTACTTTTCCTAGATAAAGTATGGCTGCTTGTTTTTTTTTTTTTCCACAGCAGTTGGAAAAACAAGTCTACCTCCTCTTTAAAAAGAAATAGTCTAAAGCTGTTGTAATAGGTGGAGATACATACAAAGCATGGGACTTGCTGACGTGCACAGATACATCTTAAAAATACTCCAAACATGTCAATGCGGTACATACGTGAATCATCCTATATCTGCAGTTACTTTGATGGCACTTTTTAGGCATAAAATGGATTCTTTTATTTTCTATACAAGTATTTTCTGGAGATAAGGAAATTCACAGGAAAGTGATCCTATGTAAATGTGCATTACACTGGTTTCTTAGAAAACTGTATTGTTATAAATAAGGAAACATCCTTGACTGTCAGGTTTACATGACTGTAATGGAAAAAAAAAGTTTGGCCTTTAGTATTTTCTTTTGTGGTTTGGTTGAGGTTGGGTTTTTTTTTTTTCCCTAATACCAAAAAGCAATCAGAAAGAATGTTCAAAATTCCAGAGCTTCATTTTTAAAGAAAATTTCAAACTTTCATTAAAGTTTCTCCTTGAACAAGTTTCTTTTATAATACAGCCAAAGTCACATTCGCCCTTGAGCTGGATGTTTCAAGGCAATTTGGATTTGCAACATTATGGCTTGCAGATAAATTTTGATTCTAGTTGTTTTAATTAATTATATTTTTATAGGATTACTCTAGCATGGATCAATTCCATGGTTTTGTTTGTTTTAATAAACTCTCATTGCTTTTAGTCTTGTGCAAACAATGCGAGTCAGTTTTTGCTACGGTTTGGTAGTAAGAAACGTGCAAATGCTGCCATAAAAGAAAAAAAAGAAAAAAAACCAAAACCAGCCCACACCAACTTTGATGGAATTCATTACAATACACGCACGAAACAAGAATAACCTCCTACTTTAACACCGACGGGCTGGCTAAACACAAAAGCATGCGTCGAAAATACCGTCAGCGCGGAAACGCAGCCCTACGTACCTGGGGGGGGAGATGCTTACGCGCCTCGGCCGCGCAGTGCCACGTCTCACCGCGCCGCTCCCGCCGCGGGACCTTTATAGGGAACTCTCCCAGGGCCTAAAAATAAACTTTCGGGGCTGACACGTCGACCCGTGCCGGGAGGGGAGGGGAGGAGAGGGGGGAGGAGGAGGAGGAGGAGGAGAGGGACTCGCCGCAGGCTTTTTACGTGGTCGCGAAAAATGTCAGCGGTCGCGCTCCTCCGCGCAGCGCAGCGCAGCGCAGCGTGGTCGGTGGCGGCTCTCCCGGCCAGCTCAGCGGGACGGGGACGGGGACGTGCGGCTCCGCGCCGGGCACAGCTAGAGGCCCGGGGACGGGACGCGGGGGTCTGGCTCGCCGCAGGGCGCCGTGTGCGGGGGAGCGGGGAGCCGGCGGGGTGCAGCCTCCGCACAGGCGGGCGCTCCCGTTCCCCTGCCGCCCCGGGGCAGCTGCTGGCGCCCGGCTCCCCTTCGCCTCCTCTATCCCGGATCCGGCGGCGTCTTCACCTGGCCCCGGAGCCCCGGGCACCGGCGCCGCGTCTACCTCCTCCCCACCCCCGCCAGCATCCCGCGGGAGCCCCTGCGGATCCCGGTACCCGCAGAGCTGCCCCTCGCCCGCCGCCTCTTCCCCTTCTCCCTCCCTCTTTCCCTCCTTCCCTCCCGCTGTCGCCCTGCCGCAGCTCGCCAGGATTTGTTGTGCTTAGTTGTACCGACGCTGGGGCGGCCCTGCTCAGCTCTGATTGCGAGGAGAAGCCTGGGGTCATGGTTTTTTTTGGGCTGCGGTAAGTAAAGAAAAAAATACGTATACACAAAAATAAAATAAAAACCAAAATAGCCCAAACCCCAAGCACAAATGTCTCAACCAGTTGCAACTTCTCGGCTGGCCCGGAGGGGGGAGCGCGGGGGAGGGACGGGAGTAATGCGCGATCCCCCCAGCCCGGGGGCAGCGCCGGCTGCGGGCTGTGCGCCCACCCGCGCATCGCCGCCGACGGACGCACCGGGCCACGGGCCGCAGCCGCCC
>VXBH01004946.1:2031041-2119115 GCA_013400035.1 Rynchops niger
CATTTCTGTGATCTGTTTTCAGTGGAAGCCCACTAACATTTGCAACCTTAGCATTAGGTATATGAAGTATACCCTAGGAGCACTGCTGAAATGGCTTTGGTCTGGGAGGAGACATACAGGATGAAGCCCTTTCTGTTGACTTTGTCTGATGGAAGTGAAATTGCTGAGTACTTGAGGGAAAACTCCTGGCCTTGCCAGTTACAGCAGGATGTGTATTGCTTTGTGTGTCTCAAAGTCCAGCAAAGTTTTAGGGTTTCTTTACTAAGTCAGCATCAAAATTGGAGGTGGTGAAAGGGGATTGTACTTTGTCCACAGTCAATGACTGCTGTTTTCTGTGATGGGCTTCTTGGCAGGTCCTTCAAAACGTAGCAGCACTTCTGGGATGGTACGTTACTTAATCTGAGTTGTGTTGTTGGTGGCCTCATCTGTTGTGTCTCATTTGCTGTCTTATTCTGAATTTGCAGTAGGGTTATATGGTTGTTTTATCAGATTTTCTTATAAAAAACAGCGTGTGTGTGATTTTCATTTTTATCTAGCTTCTCATGCTCCAGTGCATGCTTTTCCTTGCTCACTTTTTCAACCTAAGCAATGATATTGAAATGCTTAGTAACAATGTCTAGGAGATATTAAGTGCACAAAATTGCTGCTAACATCTGATGTTATATTACCCAGTACTGCAACATGGGACTCATAGCTTAGCCAAAAGATGGGAAGAGAGAAGACTGTTTCCTGGTAGTGCTCTTCAAGGCATATCAGCCTGGGGTAGGCCAGGAGTCTAATGACTCTTATGAGCCTTAAGAACTATTTGCGATGCTGAAGTAGCTGAAGACAAGGTTGGTAGTATTGTCTCTTGCACCTGTTTCTGACACTGCAAAGCCACATTCTGACTCTCACTTGATAAAATATTAAAAAATTAAAATAAAATAAAAATCTTAACTCCTGTCCTCTAACAAAAGCTTCTCTTTGTGTCCTGAAAACCGCTGTATGCTGTGTTCCCCTAGGGCTGGCAGGTATAGGTGGAGGATGCTGTGTGCCAGCTGTGTGTTGTAGTTTGTTGTCCTCCTTGGCAATTCTGGGTCTTTATGTCAGTCAGTTGTCTACGGGGTCCTTCTGGTTGTGCCAGTGTAACTCTTCATGTGGATCCATACTGTAAACAGTATTAGGGAACTGATCTTAAAAACACTTTTTGTCTTTGAAGTACCCATGGCCACTGATCCCAGTAAGGCCCCATAGGCACTGGTCTCAGCATAACTGCAGGTGTGCAATGAGTATTATCAGGTGAGGAAGGAGGGGAGAGGAAAATTGTGCGTGCGGATAAATATTCCGATTATTCCCTCAAATAGCAATGAAATTCGGGACTGGCAGAAGAGCTCTTGTGCTTTTGGCCTCAGCGGTTGAAAGTGTGTTCATACAGATTTTTGTTATGTTAGTTTTATGAGAGGCAACAGGCTCTCTTGTGGAGGTTGCAGATGGACTGAGGCGCAGACATATGCCCATCTTCACCAGCAGTCTAAACTCATCTGCTGAGGACTGAGGTACCTGAGAGGCGACGACTCATTGCATTGCCCTGGAGTGTGTCAGGAAGTGGGGAAATTCAGGGTAATTACCTGTTAAAAGCTGGAGCTCAGTCTTCCAGAGCTTTTCTGTCAGACCTTACTCTATTGAAAAATGATAATGGGTTTTGATACATGCTGTTGGAGTTGGTAGTATCAAATGACATAACTGTTCTACATTCATTTGCTAAAAGCATGAGTTCATGCGTAAGGATCTAGAGACGTGCGAGAGGTGAAGTAGTTGATGTTTGTGGGGAGAAAAGCTTCTCTTGATGAATGTGGGTATGAGTCTTAAAATGCTGTTACCCCAGGCCCTGGAGACTTCTACAAGTGATGTAATTCTGTCGTAAAGCTTGGTCAGAGTCTATGGACTCATCTGAATTGTCCAAGAGAATTGAAAGATTTTTCCAATTTATCTTCTATTGCTTTCCTGAGTGTGTAGCTTTAGACTCCTTACCTAAAGCATTAGATAAGTCTTTAATATTGAAGACAAACCAGTGCAGCTTGGGCATCATCCTTTAACTGCTGGTAACAACAACAACAAAAAAGTGTAAATAGCAACAACAGCAAAAAGAGGGATCTGGGCTCTACATGTGAATCATTGTTCTTATTGCTGTTGTCTGTTGTTTTAAATTAAGGTAATGGTCTGGGTGGAGGGACTTTTTTTCTTCCTTCAGTATGCTTTCTATAAGTAAGTTTGCAACTAGTTTTTATTAGAAAATTCCATTTTTGTGTGCTTATCTGTAACCAGCAGGGAAAACAGGTTTGCAAATTTATTTAATCTGAAGGCCAACAAGATCAGTATTGGGGTTTGAAGAAAAATAGTCTTGAAGTAGAGGTAAACACTTAATTCTGATATTTAACTTGAGTCTTTATATTTGTCTTTCAAGCCTGTAATCATGAAGTGCTCTTAAAATAACCCAAGCAAATGTGCTGTTTTCCTTTGAGTACCCATATGAACGCATTGCCTGCAACTGGCTACCTGCCTCTTGGGAAAAGGCACGTTAGTCTTTTTATAGGATGGCTGTTGACAAAGCTTGTCCTTCAGCTTCAGTTGTAGAGATCCTCTGTTGTAATTGTTTTTTTTTACCAGAAGGTTAAAAAAAAAAGAACTGTTTTGTTGCAGAGGTATATCACTAATATTTTAATAAGAGAAAATATAAGAATTGCATAACTGCAAATATAGGGAGCTCCATTTGTTTGAGAGGAGCAATTCATGTGCTTAACTTACCTTTTTTGATCTACTGTAAATTGTTTGTAGAAATCAGGCCTGGCTCATAATTGCATGTACTTGTTAATTTTGTAGATTTAATATTCCCTATGGAAAAAATCCTTTAAAAGAGTAGTCTTTTTTCCCCTGCTACTCTCATCAACCTTGACTTTTTTTATAAGCCCCAAATTGCTAACAATGCCAATACCGAAAATTTTGAAAATGACATTTGAAATGAGCAGAGTAGTTAACACCATGCATGTTCCCAGCTCTGCGCACACACTGGCACCTTCAAAGGTTTATCTGTAGCCATAGGTCAGGTCTAGAGAATTCAATTACACACAAAACCTGAGGATCTAGAAGTTTCTGTTTTTAACTGTCAGATTTGGTCGCTTCTTGCCAAACCAGGTGCTTGTCTTCTTTTGCCACTTTCAGCATTGTGTTGCTTTTGTTTTATGGCACGTCTGAGTCCCTTGTTTCCTTCTTGCTTATTTGGTGACTAAAACTTTCCAAGCCTTACAAGAAATTACTTATAAGTGTTGAATGTTCTTGATTCCACATAAAAAGTTCTTTTCCACAAATCAATCTTCATATGAAGAACAGTGTTTCTGTATGTATTAATATCTATAGCTAGTTAATAACTCGGATAATCAATCTTAGGAAAAACTGTCTGGCTGTTCCTGGATATCATTCATGTTGTCTTTTAGGTACTTGTAATGCCACCCTGCGTCCCAAAACATTAAGACAAAAAAAACCCCTTTGACTTCATGGTAACATCTGGATTGACTTCATCATTGTATAACTGGTCCTACAAGCATTAGGATTATGTGAACGGGGGTGCTTAAGGGAGCCTTACTTTTCTGACTGAGTCTTAAGGATTTGAGTTAACAAGACTTAGTATTATACTGTTCAGGTTTACATGTTGTACTGTGACCGAAAAGAGTTTGGAACTGCTCTTGTAGGCAGCTGACCAGGGAGGAAGCGCTGAGCAGACCTAATTGATAATCTCTTCAGACTTAGCAATAGCAAGTGGTATATAAACGAATAGTATCTTCTTCTGAAATGTTGTTTCATTTGGCTTCTTTTTGCAGCAGTAGTTCCTAAGATATTCCCACCATTTTAAAAGCATTTAGGCTGATAACTGTACTCCTTATCCCTTTGCCCTAGGAGCTCATCACTAGAGAAAGGTGTTGTGTCAATTTTCCATTATCTGTTTTTCTGGTGGTAGACCTGGCCATTTAAAAATGGATGGAAATATAGCATCTTTGTCCCAAGGTGTCTATGGATGAAATCTCCATTCACACGGAAGTCATAGAATCATGGAATGGTTCGGATTGGAAGGGACCTTAAAGATCATCTAGTTCCAACCCCCCTGCCCTGGGCAGGGACACCTCCCACTAGACCAGGCTGCTCAAAGCCCCATCCAACCTGGCCGTGAACACTTGCAGGGATGGGGCATCCACAAGTCCATACTTGTTTGTCTGGTATGATCAACCCCAGTGCATTCCATTATGGCTCAGCATGTGAAGGGAAGGATGCGAGTCAGTCCATGCAGAACCATCGAAACGGTGAGATTTCTGGTGTCTTATGGAGCATGGCATGAAGTAAGCTGGAGACTGCTAGCTAACTGCTGCCTTCCTCTAGCATTTCTGTTGACTAGAAGCCGCCTGTATCCCACAGGTGATGTATTCAGTTTGCTCAAGGTTCTCAAACATCAGAGAAAGATCAAGTATAACGCATTTGTATAGTAAAACTAGTGTGTTGGTGGATACTTCAGTGTTGTGTGACATGTATTGGAATTAAATGTATGCTATGAGAGGCAAAACACATTTGAGCAGTAACTTCTGTGTAGGGATTGCTGGTTGAGGCTCAGTGACCAAAAGTATTCTAGTTAGATGACTGGATGATAGTAATGCTCCCTCTGACAGTAAAACCTATGTATAGTTTAAAAGCTTGATATTAATTATAAAATGTATCTGTGACATTTATAATTTCTTAAAGAACTGTTTGCAAACAGCATTTATAAATGTTTCTTGGTTTACTGTATGAATGGTCAAAATTGACCTTACCTTTTAGTTCTTATATATGTTTATAGTGGTGCATGGTTGTGTGTGTATGCTTTTTTCTCTATATATACATACACAGATATGCATTCACACTCATGTTTTTACAATCTCTTCCAGTTTGTCTAACAGTGGTACTGGCTAGATCATCTGCCCCCTTTGTTTGTTTAGCCAAAATACTGCTGTAGCATCCCAGATGTACAAAGTAATAGTGGAAGGACAGAGAGGCCCTTCTGCTGGGAGGAACTTAACCAGCTTCAGTCCAGTGGTTAGTGCGTGAGACAAAGTGAATTGAAATAGAGATCAGGACACGTTTGCGGTAGTTGATAGTTATATTTTGAGCTCTGAAGAGCTCATCTCTTTGAAGAGCAAAGAAATGTTGGCATCAAATATTGATTATGTGTAATATCTGAAATTCATAAACTTCTTAACTTTATTCTGGCAAGCTGGACTGCAGGGAAGGATGGAGCAAGCTTTGCTTGAGAGTGAAAAAATTAATAAAAGAAATGTAATTTAAATTAAACCTTCACGATGGCTGTAGTGGGATCTATTAAAGGCAGAGGTCATGACGTGATTTGACTAGATTCAGAAGATACAATTGAATCAGTAGAATTTCAGTACATTATGAAGTTACGTTAAGTTAGATGGACAAGAGAGATGGACAAGCTAATTGTCCTAGACTATTAAGAATGGACATGAAAGTTTGAAGTTTTATTATACTTTTCTTTGCTGAAAGTTAATGACCACTTTGTAAGTGCAAGTGTTCCTACATAGTTTGCCTCTGATTTGATAGTATATATTGCCTTGCAGTCTTGCTTAAATGCTTATGTTTAAATTGCTAAATCCTTCTGGTGATTTTCCCTTCCGTTCCCTTGAACTGCAGCTGTAGTTCCGAAAATGGGATCAATAGGTCCTAATATGCTGTTTGACATAATGTACAATAGTATGTTGCTTTTATAGGGTACTCAATTAAAGGTTAGGCTGCTTAATGCTAGTGAAGGGGCGTGGAATATTGAGGGTTTAACATGAGCACTGCTTCATGGTCCAAACAAATTTGGACATAAATGTTCTACAGGGTTTGTTATCTACCTATTAGCACAGCAATGGTAATAAAGTGAGCTCTTATGCTCTGTTGAGTTCCTTTTTGCTCTGTTTATATCTTAAGGCAAAAAAAAATATTAGAATAACCCTTGCTTTATTGTTTAGTAATTTTACTTAATTCTGCTAGATCTGTCACATGCAGGATGATGCCTAAGGTGTAGGGCAGGCCAGGGTACTCCTGCATTCTGCTAATAGGTTATATTTGTGTAAATGTATGACTGAACAATTGATTCTCTAGATACTCAAGTGATTCTTTGGTGCATATAAATAAAAAGATATGAATGGCAGCGTTAGTGTGGTTTGCTGATCCCTCTCCAACAAATCCATCAAAGATGAGAGCCTGTTGTGAATTTTGTAGCTAGGTGGAATTAACTGTTTTCTGCCTTCAGTCTCTATTAAGTCAGCCAAGATAGTGATTCCATCAGGTAAGATTGTTTCTCTGAGCAAGCCATTTGCAAACTCAGCCTTCAGTTAGCCATTGGAAGGTGTGCTGAGTGTCATGGTACCTCTATCACATCAAAGACTAGACATAAGGAAGACATTTTTTACAATGAGGGTGGTGAAGCACTGGAAGAGGTTGCCCAAAGAGGTGGTAGATGCCCCATCCCTGGAAACCTTGAAGGTCAGGTTGGATGGGGCTCTGAGCAACCCGATGTAGTTGAAGATGTCCCTGCTCATTGCAGGGGGGTTGGACTAGATGACCTTTAAAGGTCCCTTCTAACCCAAACTATTCTACTATTCTAAGACATGCAGGTCACCTTTCCTGCATTCCCATAGCCCAGGAGGGGTGTATTGCAGTTGCTGGACTCTGAGCAAGCAGGGGTGCTTGGGCTGGCAGGAGCCTGCTGGCACCCACGTAGTTGTCTGCTTTTTTTGTGTGTGTCCTGAAGCTCAGTACAGAGAAGAGCAGCTGTTCTTGTGTGGGTGGGTGATTTTATTTTTTTTTAATGCCTCATTCAAGGAGTGAAGGTAATGAGGTAGGTAGTGGGCAAGAGGGGAGAAACAGCTAGTAGAAATAAGAGATGTGAGAGGATGTTTTGGATGTGTGGGAATGGAAAGCTTCAGAGGAAACCAGAGCCCGTGTGTCATAGGAGAACAACGTGGTGGGAGCTAGTGGACTGGATATGGGCAATTGCAAAATTGAGAAAACCTTTCTGCCTTCTCTCCGCCACTACACATCCGGCACCCCACTCGGGCTCACAGTGTTACCCTTGTTGGTTCCCCTTGGCTTTTCACAGGATCTGACTCCTCTTGGACCAGATCAAGGAACAAGGCTCCAGCTAACCATATCCACTGCTGCTGCACTACTTGTCTTAAGCACCTAGAGGTATATACGTGTAGCTAATGAGACGCGTAACATAGAGTTTCTCACACATATAACCGTATGAAACTTGGTGGCTGTGTTAATGTAAATAATTGGCAGGCAGAAGGACTTGCTATATAATATGAATGCCAGAAAGTCAATCTCAAGTTAGAAAACTGCGTCAGGATAATTGGAGTTATGTCACCAGCTCTGAGGATAGATACTCTTTTCATTTGTGTGTTGAAGGTCTGCGGATCTATAGGGCTTTCAGCTGCTCTCCAGGTACGAACTTTCCACACAGCTTGTTTGTTATTTGCTTTGTGTTTCTTCTGTGAATTGTGATGAGCTTTGTAGTAGAACTCTACTATGGATGATATGATACTATGGACGTGTTATGGAGATAAACAAGTTAATTTTTCAAACTTATGAAGTGCACACTGGGTACGTGCTTTAATTTATAGGGTGGTTTTAATTTATGGGGTATGGCTTATCTCTTGAGTTCCAGAAGTAAGTGTGAAATGGCAACAACCTTGTTTTAACTCTTGGAGGAGAGATCTTTGGTTCAGTGTGGATTTTTCATAACCCAGAGGCAGGCTCTTTACTCTCCACCTTTTCCTTTTTTTTTTTTTNCCCCCCTTTTTTTTTTTTTTTTTTTTTTTTTTTTTTTTTTTTTTCAAAAAAAACCCCAAAAAAAAAAAAAAGCAAAAAAAAAAAAAAAAAAAAAAAGCAATGTTTTTTACTGAAGCAATCAAAAAGCCAGTCCTCTCAGTTGTCTGAGAACTTATGATCAGCAGAAGAGCTATGAAGCGTTACGGTTCAGTTTGGTGTGGGAGCACAGTTCAAATAGGATAGAATAGTATGGTGGACTTCTGCCTGAGTTCCATTAATTATGGCGAGTACAGAATACAAAATGTTTGCTTAAATTATCTTAATACAATGTGTACTTGGACGTAATAGTAAGAATTTCAATATAACTTCTTTACGCCACTGTCAGCACATCCAGACTGTTTTCCCCCCTTGTCTTTAAATATCTTTTTGAAAATCTTTCAGAGATAGTTTTATTAACTTAACGTAGTGCAGATGTCGCTAACTGTGAGGAATAAGTCACAATGACTTGCAGTGTTGTGTCAAAAATATCATTAAAAGGCTTAGAACAAAGGGAGCAATTAATGAACAGTCTTCACTGTGAACAAATGTCAGAGGCTCCTCCAGGGCTAAGCTGCTTCTGTGCCATATTCATTAATTGCTCTTTTGAACAAAGTTGGTGATGATGACTGAATTTAATTAAGCATACCTGAGAAAATAAAAAAAAAAACAAACCCAACAGATCAGAAGTATTAGAATGAAAAAATTGCATTTAATTTGATAAATAAAGACTTTTTCCTTCTCAGGGAGGTTTTATGCTTCATGTAACTGTTTCTGTCTGACATTTTCCCCTAACTATTGGGATTGCCTTCATTGGAGATTTTGGCAGAAGCTATGTCTTATTGTTCGCTTCAGGATGCATGCCAAATATCGTGCTCACATTTAAATCTCTATGATTAAAAATGGATTAAAACCTGTCATAATGGAAGACAGGTCTCAGAACAGCCTCAGTCCACCTGTTGAAATGTGGCAGGTAAAGGAAGAAGTGCACGTGAGCAGAAAGGAAGAAATCTTAAACTCTAATTGCTAAAGCTCATTCCAAACTTGCTGACCCTGTACCTTGGTTAAAAATAACTCCTTGGGAAAACTAGTCAGCAGCTCTGTACTATAAACTCTTCTGTAAAACTCAGTTGTCCATTGTACTCAGTGACTTAGAGGTCTAAATTGAATGTTGGGTGGTCCCCAACATCCATGTTGTTATATGCAATATAGTCATACATTTATCACCGTGTTAGTTTCTTACATTTTTGATTCCATTTTGCCACTCCATGAGACAGAGGCAGGTGTGGTCGGTATCGTATAGGTGCCCAGAAGAGTCTGCCTCAAAGGTGAAGGCTATGATTTTTCTGTACGTTGAACTGAAAGTTGCAATAATATATGTAAAATATTGTTATTTTGGGTTCTGAGAAGAGAGACTTTGGGGGAGGAGGAAAGACTAGTACATACCATAGCTGACCTCTTCTAATTATACTGTTTCCAAGTGTTTATTTTGATTTTATTCATAAGTTCTATTGTGTAAAGTCAATCAGAACAATAGGAAGAAGAGTTTTGTGAAAGAACTTTGTAGTAGTTTGCAGTTTTGAGCCAAGCAGTAACTGGAAGCTTTAATAGCCTTACAGTACCACTTTAGAAGTGGAGATGTGCCATTGGACCTATGTGTCAGAACTTAGTAAAAATAGCATATCCTATAGTGGGCATTCATCCACAAATCTAAAATTAGCTTTGTATCCTGGATATAATACTGCAGGTGGTCACAAGCACTAAATAGTATTCAGCACCCTCTGTTATTCAAACAAGTCTTCACATATTTATTTTAAACATTTTACGGTTTTATGCAAGGCTGACTTACTGTTATTACTGTTGTTCTTTATATGGCATCAAAATGCGCAATGTGTTTCACAAAGTCTTGGCCAGAGACGTTTAACGTGGCCCTGCGTGAATGGAAGTCGGTGGCACAATTCCAGCTGTCTTCAGCTGGGAGTATAAGTAGATCCTGACTTATTTCTGATAATATATATAAACACACAGTCAGGTGGCAGGAGCGAGAGTGATTTATTTCACATTATACTGTTTTACTTGTAGCATTCCAATAGAGTTTGGCCAAATAAGCTTGAGGAAAAGTGCTATCCCCTGTATGAGGGGAATGTAAAGCCTGAGGAAAAACAGAACTCGGGTATTGTGGTTTGATTAATTGCTTGAATATTTATGCAAGTTACAGTAGGTCCTGATTAGTTGAGTGGGGAAAGTCTGTACTGGCTTTTTCTTTCCATTATCCTGCCCTCTCCCGCCCCTTTCTGGAAAAATAGGGGGACATAGGCTTTTTAAGGACTATGTGCAGGAGGTTTCTTTAAAACACACTGGAATGACCTGTAGAAACAAGACAGGATTTTCTTATGACTTATTTATTGAGTATAGGTGTTAGTTCTTGTGTTTGTTTACAGAGAGTGGTAGCAAAAGCATGTGTTTCTTTCTCACTCTTTCTCAATATATACATCTGTGTGTGCACGGAGGGGGATGCGAGAGACAACAGAACTGTGTGCATATTAAATATTCTCTTAGAGAGGACAAACACCTAGGAAAAAAAAAAAAGAATGTTTTCTTTATCTGTTATACTTTAACTATGTATGACCATAGTATTTTTTTTTAATTCAGAGTATATTAATATTTTTTGGAGACTATCACTAAAAAGACTGGCTTATGGCTTTTAAAAACATGATTTTTAAGTAAGGTGAGAGCCTTCTGTTCCATGTTTTCAGATTTGTCTGCAGGTCTTTATTGCTTTGCTCATACGCTTTTTAGAGCATAGATTCTTATGTGATTCTTTGTCATATTGAATAGTTGTAAGCAATTTAACAACTTCTTGGGGGATAATTTTAAATTAATTTAAATGGTGTCTAATATTTTCATTTAGTATCACTTCTAAGAGTATAGGTAATGCTGGGATGAAGAGGTTGAATTTCTAGATGTAACGTTCACTGTTACAGGAAAGAGAATGCTATTCACACGTAGAGAAGTGGTGATACAACAGGTACAGTGAGTAAGGCAGAAGCGTAATTTGTCCAAAGATTCATGGCAGAGGCTTATTCTGCAGGTTAGTGGCAGGCTTCAAAATAGTGCTGGGATCTGAGTGGCATTTTTGCTTTGAAAGCTGAGGGGGGAAAAATCCACACATGAAATCTTTAATCAAGGTTTATTCTTTATTATTTATTTTAAACTGATCGCATTTTTTTTCTCTCTCCTGGCATTACGAGACAGTTTTTGAGAAGGTGGGTCTTCAGGACGGCGTTCTCTTTTCTCCTTTGTCTGCCTTCACAAAGCGGCCCTTGGGGAAGGGGAAGGGATTTGGAAGTGGAATACTGGCCAGCACCTGTGCAGTAGCCTACCCGTTCCACCACGTGCTGAAGGGATGAGCTAGCAAGAACAACTTCCCCAGTTCCTCTTCATCTGTGAAATACTAAGTTTCAAATGCTTTGTGTCTTCATGGAAATGGCAGTACTACAGCTCAGTAAACCGAAACCCAGTGGCCTAAGCAAGTTTGGATTTTTATTTTAGTTATAAGTCAGTGCTGTTGTGTTTTCAGGAAGAAAAGTAGGCTTTTGCCCACCCCACCAAAATACACCTGACCTTAACACGCCTGCAGTATGGTATGGTGCCACAAGGCTCTTGATTTCTTATTTGAATCTCGAAGGATTACAGCCCTGCTGCCATGGAGGGGAGTGGCGTTACAGGGGAGTCATCTGCAATGAGACCGAGTGCATTAGCTTGAAGCAGAAATGAGTTCTGCAAATCCGGTTTACTTTCCAAGTGAAATTTATGTGTGCGCGTTTCTCGTTCTTCAGCTGCAAGGAAGGAGTAAATGCAAGCACCAAAAAGAACTTTTAAAGGAAGTATATAGCGCAGGATGAATTTGGGGAAAGCTGAATATTGTGTCATGGGATCTAGTGACATCATGGTTATTATCTTAGCATGATGCCTGGAATAAAGGCATATAGAGAATGAAATAACATATAACTTTAAAAAAAAAAAAATACAGGCCTATAATGCCTTTCTCCTGGTTAGGGGGAGAAATTAACTTGTACGTGCAGTTTGCAACACCTTTTGTAAAGGAGTTCAGACTGCTTCAATGGAAAGTGCTATATAGGTAAATAGGTCAATTATATCCAAGTTCAGTGAACTTAATTTTTTTTTTTTTTTTTAAGTAAGCACGTAAGAGCTACTAATACTCTGATAAAGAAAAAAATCCTGATAGTGTTCTAGGGTTTATCTGGACAGCAACATAAATAGTTGAAAAACACATTTAAAATAGTGTAATTCAGAAGAGCTTTGGTTTCTCCAGTCTTTCTTTTTCAAAACTTTCTAATTGTTTTTCAAGACTTCTTTAAGAAAAAAAAACCCAAAACCCAACAATGACAAAAACCCTCAAAAGGACAACGCTCCCTGCCCCCTTCCTGAAAACTACCAATGCCTATTTCAAATGCCTATTAATAATGCCCATTTCAAATACAACGATTGTGCTGGCCAAGCCAGAGTGCTCATGAAAACTCATGAAGGCAGGTTCATTTCTGGACTCCCTCCTCCCCCCTGCCCCTCAGCCCCTCTGCTTCTCAGTAAAAGCACCCCCAGGAGTGAAATGTTCTTGATTCATCTCTGGGAACAAGCCCCGTCTGTGGCTGGGACGGTTCATCTCTTTTTATAAAAAGGATTTAAACTTCACAGAAAGAAATTATTCCCATATTATTGTTAGTTTTAACACTAATTTTAGGCAAAGTTGCCTTAGATATGGGGGAAAAAAAATCCATCTTGCTTGTTTAGGTGACAACTGCAGCCTTGCATGAGAAGTAGAACACATGACTAGTTCTTTACGACGTGGCATTTTAGGACAGACTGACAAACAGCTTGAATGACATTTGAAAATGCAAGATGTTGTAAGAACTTGCTGCCTTAGCTAAATGTAAACACTGCTGGGAGAAAAGCAAGCTTTTATTTAAAAAAAGAAAAAAGGTGGGGGGGAGAAGAGCAAGCTATGCTTGAAGCTATTTCCTGGTATGATTAACACCTGGGCTGTCTTCAGAAAATGGCATGTCTTTCTGCTTTTATAATTTGAGGGTGGTTATTGACTGAGCAATAGGGTGCTTTTTTTCTTTATCTGATGCCTTGCTGAGTTCTTTGCAGTCTCCTGACTCTCTTAGGAAGCTAAAATTGGAATTTTAGCTATCAGACATAGAAATCATTAACAACAGTTATTGACTTCTAAACACTCTTCTGTTATCTTGACGCTGTCAGATCACCCTTATCCACTTTTCTGCAAAACATAATTGAAAACAATGAAATTTCTCAACTTTTGTGGACAGGTAAGAGACTGGAGAAGATTTATATCTGAGAAAACATCATTCAAGATGTAGTTATAAGAAGCTGCATCTGCTAGCAGTAAGACCAGCTTTAACAAAGAAATCTCCACTATAAAGGCTGTGTGCCTCTTTTACTTTGTCCTTCACGATAAACCAAGAGACATTTTGCAGAGGTCAAATAAGAAAGTTGTGATGGAAGTGACACAGAAATCCGTTAATGCTGACTTCAGATTTTTAGATTTCAGTATCTGTAGCTTCATTGCATAGCGAAGTTCAGGTTTTATGGAAACAATTAATGCTCTGGTTTTGATTCTTGAAATTTGATTTATGTATGGAACTCCTTCAAAAGAGTAGGTGCTCAATGGCAAACTGCTTCAGGGTGAGGAAGTAAGAGGAATTAAATGCAGCTTTAAAGTAGTGGTCCTATTTACCAAAGAGCATTCCCCATAAGGAGTAATAATATCCTGTTGTACTAAGAAATGAAGAAAGGGTAAAGAGTAGATGATTAAAATTAAAAAGCAAAGAATTCTTTTAATAACCAGAAAGTAGGACGCAAAACTTAAAAACTAAAAAGGAAGCATACTGTAAAAATGTAAGCTCTTTTTGTAATACTTTAGCAAGTCAATTTAATTTTCTTATATTTTGTATTTGGAACCAGAACAACATACAGATAAGATACATCTTGCTGGAAATGTAGGATTATATTTCCTTAGAAACTCGCAAGTTTCTTTGCATATTAAATACAGCGAGGGAGTTCATAAATAGATTAGAGAGAAGAAAGTTAAAAAGAGATTTAGATAGTTACAGTTATATTGACTTTTACAGTCTGGGGGTGGTAAGTTCTCCCATGTTTGAGAGTACGTGGTGCGAAACTTGGGATTGATGACAAAAATCTGCTTTCTAACACTGCATAACAGGAATCAGCTGAAGCAAACCTTTGCCCTTTTTGCTACAGATTAAATGTTCTGAGGATGAGATGGCTGGAGCCTTCTTCCCCCCCTTAATTTAGGTATTGATAAACAAAATAAAATGCTACCTCTATTTGCTAAGCTTTGTTTCTTTTTGTTGCTTTTGTTTGCTCTTGGTTTTGTAGATTATCCCTCCTTGGAAAATTTGCCAGATTATAACATTTTCTATTTAGATGTCCTGTGCCAGCTGACACTGGGAGATTAAAATGCTCATCAGATCTCTGTATGTGGATTGTATTATTCTGTGTTGATCTCCAAACTGTATTTAGTGTATTTTCTGTATGCTGATCGTGTCATGCTGCCAAAGTTTTCCTTATTTTCTAATCCTCCCTGCGACCTATTGTGTTTTATTGAATTTAAGCAGGTTTTACAAAGTTTCTATCAGGTTACGGTGCTGTGGGTACGTGTAGAATAGTTGCTAAAAATCTATGTGAGAAGGATGAAAGGAAGGTCGAGGTGAGCGGTCAGGAAGTAGCAGGGTGTTGGGAGATGGGCTTGGAGTGAGTTCAGAGCAAAGAGGCTGATCAGGATGTGTGGGAAACAGATATCTTGTTCTCGGTCGTAAGATGCGGAAGGCTGGTATTAATTTGTCGGGAGGAATGTGATGAAAAACGAGACTCGGGTAGCTGTCTGAAGGTTTGAAAGCAATCTTTGATGTATTGTGAAATGCGTGGCCAGTGGCATTTTCTAAAACCAAGGATGACATGCTGTCAGCTCCGCTTTACATGTGGGCTTCTGATTTCTTTCTCTTTTATTTTGGTACTCTGTGATAACAATAGCAACAGACGATGATAATGCTATGGGGATATGCTGGGAAGGTGATGCAGATGTCCTGCAAATGGCACCTGAGGCTGCGGTGTGGCACTGCCCTGGTGCAGGGGGCCGTCTCGCAGCCAGGGCTGCAGCCAGCCTCGGGGCAGGAGCCCGCCTGGCGCTTGGCATTGAGCCGGCGGTGTCGGCTTGGTGAATAGCTCTGAGGCACGGTCCTGTTGCGTCGCTTTAAAAGGAATTAACGCGAGCATCGGCTCACGCCCAGAGTGATACTCCCTCCGGTTCTCTTCAGGCAGCGGTTTGCCATCAGCTTTGCCAAAGCATGTCTCTGCTTACCGACCACGCGGCATCTCTCCGTGACTTCTGTGGTACTCGTCTCTGTCAATGACCGTACGTGGGGCAGAAAGGTAGCCAAATACTTCGGCTGTTGCGCATTCAAGTTTTCTACTGGAAGTACACTAAACTCAAGTGGGCTCCTGACTTTTAAATAAAGCAACAAAATGCCTCAGCCCTGATAATTCAACTCGCTGCATTGGCACTAGTCATTTTAGTTCCATTCGCACTAATCATTTCGGTTGTACAAGGGAGGGAAGGAGAACTTGCCCTGACATGAGGTGGCAAGTGCGGCCTGACAGCCGGCCGCGGAAGGTGTTCGCGAGGGATGCTGGACTTGCCGTTTGCAGAAATCCCTGTGGGGAGGGGCAGAGTGCTCGCTCGGTTTTGAACAGCATATTTGCAAATGCTTGCTTTTACCTGGTGACTGTAGTTGCTGCTGGCCTCTCTGAAACATACAGAAGCATGTTTGCTGTACCGTGGTGATTAGAAAATATTAATTTCGTTACACACGAAAGTCCCTAATGAAAGTCTCTAATGAAAGGTTGACCATTTTCTGCCACTGTTAATTTCTTAACTTTTTGCAAATGTAATTGCTGCTATGATTACACAATGCCAAATTGAATTTGGGGACAGACGCAAAATTCTTTTACCACTAGTCTATTCAAACAATTTTTAATGAAACAAAGAGCTAGTTGATCACCCAAATTGGTTTGTTTACTTCAGTAGCTTAACTGCATTAAAATCAAAGAGCTCGCATGGGCAGGGGGTAATCTGTGTCATTACAGGATGCCATTAATCACCCCCTTGACTGAAGGCAACAGTTTTGAAAAGTGACTTGTAGATGGTTGAATAACTTTACTCTCTACACCATTAATGGTTCCCAGCAGGCTGCTAGTGTGCAATCACAAACATCTGTGCGTTTGAAAATTTCCACTTTCCCAAACAGAGACATATTTTACACAGAAAAAAAGAAATAAAAAGGAGTATTTGTTTTTGCATGAGTAGCTTTTTGGAAAAAGGACTAACCGGACATGTTTCTGCTTTAACTCTTGTATGCGATAATATCATCTGAGTTTATCTTTAGATCTTTATGCTCTTGGTGGCATTAGAGGATTTTTTTTGTTTTTTTACAGATGTTTTGGTTGTTTTGGCTCCATGGGGTCTTTTTGACATTTGGTATCCAGTAGTGAAAGAAAAAGTGTCCCGCTTGCCAAGTAACTCATGGATGTTTGTGTTTTAACCGTGCATTTAAAGTAAATGTAGCCACTTGCCCATAGACAATGCAGAATGCACTTTACTTATTCAAAGCTGACTGTTCCAGCTTTCTTGGGTACCGGCTTAACAGAACAGAGAGCAAAAATTGTTTCTCCAGGCTATCCTACTACTTCTAAATTGGTCTGTTAGACAAGCATTTAAATACAGAGGGAAAGAGCGCTGGGCAGTGACTACGCTTGCCCTCTGTATTGACAGTGTTTCCCAGAGCCACTTTGGTTGCTGACCCAGGTGGGTGCTGTGTATGTGTTGTCACCATCGCAGAATCACTGAGTGTAGGTTGGTTGGGACTGGTGGAGATCTGGTCAATCAGCCTTGCTCGAACCATGTTTGTGTGCATTTAGTGTCTTCTAGCGCATGAGGACTTTCAGTACTTGGCCTACATATCCTGTAGAGAATTGACCCAAGACTAGCATCTCAAAAGCGTGAGATTGATAGTGCTGTTTCACAATTCACTTTGCACTGTTCTTGCAGTGAGAAGACCTCAGCTAAGATGACTTGGTAGGTATAAAAAAAAAAAAAAAANCTGCCCCCTGCAAACTCCAAGGGAAGAAAGAATGCCTCCTTCATCGGTCAAAGATAATTGGTTCTGTACTGAACACACGTTTTATGTTATGTATGGGCAAGGGTATGACAGGCTTAATCAGGTTCATGAAGCAGTCAAAATTTACTGTGTAATTGAAAGGTGAAAGGTTTGCATCCATTAATCAGATTGGTACTGGGGTAAGATAAAGATATCCTTGAGTTAGAAGTCTAACAATTAATAATGAAAAGGTACATTTAAAAAAAAAATGTTGGTGTATAGTAGGAGAATAGAATGTACAAAGTCCCTGTGAAATACCTCTTTGATGAAGCTAACTATGATCTTAAAAGATGGGACGTCTTTTCTTATGTCAGCCTTGTTACTGGAGATGGGAAATACTACATGGATTCAGAGTTCCCACTTTACTGTCAGATGTGCAGACGGATTTCTTGTGCTGTCTCAAATAACTTGTCCAGCTACTGAGATGAGACACCCTTTGATGTTAATTTGCCACCTAAGAGGTCTCTTGTCCCTGAAAACCTTCCTAAATCAGCTTTTTGTGAGCTTCTAATCTGTTCTAATCAACTTCTGTGGCCTGTGGTTCTAAATGTAAGGAAATGTACTCGTCCCTGGTGTCTTGGACTAAGCACCCACAGAGTGATGCCCAGTTCTGAGCAGAATTCACGAGTTTTGAACTCCTCAAATGTGTTCTGGCCTGTTATCTGAACTGGTCATTGCTATTGTTGATAAGGAAATAGTGGAGAGAAAAAAAAGTGGTTGGCAGAGGGATCATGATGTGGCATCTCTTTTTTGCCTGCTAGCCTCATCTCACAAATTACTTTGTGATTAAAAGCAAATCCACACTAACAGAGATGTCCAATGTACAAATACTTCCCTGCAGAATTCCCGTTGCCAGAGGATTTTGAGCAGCTACAGTACTAATAGTAGTAAGGTAGCAAGGATTGTTTGCAAGATCCCTGTGCCAAAAATGGATTTCATGTTTGGCCATATTGATGGTCCTGATCCTGTTAAATGCCTTCCACTACCCAAACTATTTGTATGCGTATATATTTGTAATAAGCAAGACAGGGTCTTTGTGTGTCAAGACCAGGAAAATGAGTTTTCATCTCATCGAGGGAGAATCGATAACAGGAGGATCATTAGTGACTGGCACTTGTCCTGGAACATAGACTGCAGGTGCTGTTAAAAAAACGTGGCTGTAGATTAAACCCCTCTTTAGCATGAACATCCAGTAGATCACCATGAGGATACAGCATAAATCATATTTAAGTTTTAGAATGCTTTTCCTTATAAAATGAAGGAAGTGAAGAAATCTTATTTGGCCTGAGTGATATTTTACTTTTGTATTTTTTTTTTTTCCCCGCCGCTCTAGTCCTCGTAGGTAGTGTTGGGTTATTCAGATAAAAATGGCTGTGACTTTATCTCTGAGATGCATAGTTTTCGTTTCTTCCTTTTTTTGTTATTGGTGACCGAAATATGGTTACTTATCTGTTCTTTCTCTTCTCTGCTGTAAAACTGTCAATAGTGGTGCCCAGTTCTGCATTTAGTGCTGATGGGAGCGATTTAGTGCTACAAAGCCGGGCTCCAACCGGCAGTGTTTTCAGTAGGCAGTCAGCAAATGGTGATG
This sequence comes from Rynchops niger, assembly GCA_013400035.1. Classification (NCBI taxonomy): domain Eukaryota; kingdom Metazoa; phylum Chordata; class Aves; order Charadriiformes; family Laridae; genus Rynchops; species Rynchops niger. The sequence goes on from VXBH01004946.1 coordinate 2,049,783, forward strand.
CCAACTAATCATAACAAACTGCGGCTAGATCCATGCAGACACTGGTAGGCAGGCGGCTTCGGATACTGTGTTCACTCTTCACTCGGGCGTGCACCGTTGCTGTTTTATGTCAGCTCTGAGCTTTTTCTAGTGAATTTTTTTCATCGCCGCTTCCGAGCAGCCATGCTTTTGGGGGCTGCTGGGTGGGCAGGTCTCCCTGCTCCAGCCCCGACGCCTCCGGCACGGTGTGCTCCAGCCGTACCTCCTGCTGCGGCTCCCTGGGAGTGAGACCTTGTGGCTCAACCGCGGGAAACCGTCGGGATCGTGTCAGGAATGGGAGACTGCAGTAAGTGAAACGCGCTCTCCTTGGATCCACAGGTTCGGTCTCGTAGATGCTCGGTGCCGGAGCTTATGTCTCTAGAGACCATGATAACTGAACCTAAGCAAAGTCAAGCAGCATTTACAAGAGGTAATAAAAAATAAACAAGCGTGTGCATTTCTCATCCTAGATATCTTCATTACTCTAATGGTTTTGGACTGAAGCTGTAATCTAACCCTCTAAACTGTCAGCTTCCTTTGTTTATACTTGTCTTCTCTTTTGAATTATGGAGTTACACCCTCCAGTGCTTCCAGCAAAGTGGTCTATTTTGGTTTTTTTTTTTTTTTCCCAAGTTGGTAATCAAAAAGCCACAATCATTTGTTGTGCTCTTGCCTAAGTTTCTTCTGCATCTAGCTTTGTTGACACCATAGTGTTAATAATACAATTTTGTTTTCCTGTTTTTGTAGAGAATTTTCTAGATGAAACCCGGGCTCACAAAGAGCACTGGGGGAAAAACAGGTTGTGTGAGCAAAACCAAGCCTGGATATTAAAAAAAAAAAATAAAGCCCCCAAACTCATACCTTAAGAAATGGCTAAACAATTGCAACTACCTATATTTTGTGGCATCATTCGTATGGTGTTCCAAATCCTCTGTCTTTGCTTCTTTCCTGGCTTAGGTGTGGCAGCAAAAGCTGTTTGCAGTCTTGCCCCATGGCCCATGGCATGGAAGCGGCCTGAATTCAATAGTTATTACTGTCTTTGCGGAGTTCTACGTTATAGTGATACTTTTTAAACAATAGCTTTGTGTTAGTGCATAAGCCAGGTTCTGATAAAGCTAAATGCTAGGGGGAACATTCTGTTCTGGAAATAGTCCCCTTGAAGGGCCAGTTGAGGATTAAGGTGCTAATCTGTGACTTTTAAGAATAATGAGTTAGTAAGAGTCATAATAAAATACAATCAGCTGTGTGAGATAGAGACAGTAAGGTCAATTTTGGATCTATTTGGAAATGACAAACTTTCTTTTTGTATACTTATGGATTACTTTTATATTTCTTTTGAATACTTTGGTCGTATTGTGAAATACTTGCATATCCAGTTATTCTCAGAGATTCCATTGGGGTTATTGTGTGCATTACATTTACAATATAGCTCTGAAGAGTGTAGCTGTTCCTGAGTTATTACATGACTATTTTATGCTTTTCATCTTCAGATGTGAATTTTTAGTGCTGAGTATTAAATACCAATATTTGTACTTAAAGAAAAGTATATGGTTGGTCAATAAATTAAGGAATTAAGGAAGGTGTTTTGGATGCTCTGTGTTCCTATGTCTTACAAAAATAACATGATTTTCTTTATATGAAAAAAATGGATGTTTCTTTCTAAAGGAAAAAGTAACTTCTAATCAAAACTACAATGGGATAAACTATTTAATAAATTAGGCAGACTTATTTTGCTGTTGTTCAGTTATATGTGATGTAGCTTCACAAATAAAAGTACAACTTTCCTGTGTGTATTGGTATAAAATGGCACTAGGGATGTTTCCAATGTTCACTTCACCCTTACTGACACAAAAGTCTTGGCTGGAAACTATTCCATGATAACAGTATGCAGCTTTTTCTCTTTTTTTGGTGGTAAGGTTACACAAAAATCACAAAGAATATTCAGCAGGAAACAGTAAAATTGTTCTAGAACCGAAATATTCTGGTATAATAAATGTAATGCTTAACTTTCAGTGCCATGTTAAGTGTGGGGAGGTCCTTCTCACAGCGTGTGCGGGTGTCTGGGGTAGTCTGTCCCGCCTGCAGCGTAAGCCAGCGATGCAGAGTGATCTGCACGTGCGATGCAAGGGCTTGGGCCGATGAGCTCAGTCTCCCAACCACCATCGGTCAGTTGTTGCGTAGCAAAGGGGCTGATGGTAGGAGCCCTTTTCCATTGTGAGCTCGAGTCCTGGCTTTTGGGTTTATCCATGGAGACGTCAATGTGAGTTTCCTGGCACAGAAGAAGTGGCTATTTCTGGCAACACTTCAAGCATTTTCTGTTTTCAGTCATGTAAATTGTGTGTGAGCTGCAGAACAAGCTCAGCTGCGGTGTAAAAATGGAAAAATTAGAATGACGTTAATATTTTCTGCTTTGGTAAAGAACAGGTGGTGGAAATGACACACCTAGCTATTTTGTGCTATTCAGAATTGCGTTCTTATCATCTGGTTTGCATTAGAAACTGTGAATGGTACTGGTAAAAGAAGTGAATAGGAGAAACTAGCATCAAAGCTAACTGCTTTCCCATATTTTAAGGTAGAGATGAAAAGTCCGCTGACCTCTTCTTGCTTGCAAGCATAACTACAGCTTGAATAGTATCATTATAGAAAACAGATTTTCAGCCTTAGGATACTTGGGATTGTGGAAGATGGACTTTCAGAATAAAAACAAGATGCTCAAGCATTTTTTTTTTTTTCAGTTTTTCTAAGAATATACAATAATTATTTCTTAGTTTCAAGACTTTGGAATAAATCAGATAAAGCAGTGAGTTGAAAAACTCTCTCTCTTCTCCCCCGATCAATGGGTTGTTGTCTGCTCTTCATATTCAGCAGGATACAAGGGAAGATGTCGAGAGAAGCCTCTCTTTTTCTCAAGAGCTTTGAAGGGTGCTGTTCTTTATTTCTGAGTGGACCAGAAAAAGAGTACTGCTCAGCTTCAAGCCTTGGCTTCCGTCTCTTTCAGCACGCATGGAAATATTCCTCAGCTTCGGGGAACAGACGTAAAATCTGTGAGATGAAGGCTGCTTTTTAACAAATGTTGTCTTAGTATTGATTTTTGCACTTATTAAATTTTGATTTTAAGTTCTTTGTTTGCAAAGTACACAACATAATTTGTTGCTAAACAAATTAACAGCTATGTAGGATTTTTTTTTTTTTTGCAACAAGGCATGCATGATGCTCTTATTTATTTTGATATCAAATGCCATCTGCGTTCTTTACTATAATACTGCAGTTTTAGCAGTTAATGCTACATTGCTAGAGCTGTACCACATGTGTTAATAATTTCTTTACTAGTTGGCATTGATCTCTTGCTCATGCCATTAGTTCTGAAATTTGGGGCTCTGTTGCTTCCCTCTAAATGGCTGATCCCTCAGCCATGAAATGTGTTTCAGGTTGTTTTGATACTATGTAGGTGTAAGCTTTGAATATTTTAAACCCAGCACTGCCGTTTGTGTTGACTGATTTATTTATTTATTCTTTAAATACAACACAACTTACCTGAGATAGTGCAACTCACTGAAACGCAGAAGACATTTGCAATGTCTCCTGCACCGTCTTTCTGGGAGTTACCTGTCCTTGAATTATTACTGGGGGCTCATACTTTGCAATGCTTATGCAGGTAACTTCTGGATGAATTATTTTGCAGTCAGAGTCCTTTGTTCACTGGATTTAATCTTAGAGAGAGTGTATTTAGCTCTTTGAACAAGAGGGTATCTCATGGATTATCCACCAGTGGTTTCCTCTGACCAAGAAAGAAGTGATACCGAGAGTGACCATCATCATCTCTCTTCTACTCTGACTTGACTATAAAGTCAGTTTGAGCTAATTGTATTAGCAGAATCCAGCCCTCTTACAATTTCCTCTGAACTGGTCATAAAAGTAGAGAGAGATGACTCTGCAGGAAAGTATCTGAATTGTTCAGTCAACTACTGTAACGCTGAAGATGATGGCAATTTAAGGGTGCTCCCATAGTTTCCCTGTTTCCATGTTGCTTGGCCCAGCTGCATTGAATGCATTCTGGTATTAAAAACAAACAAACAAAAAAAAAAAAAACCAAAAAATCCCCCAAAAAACCCCCAACACAAAACAAAAAAACCCCAAAACCAACCAAAAAGCCAAACAAACACCCCACCCCCGAGCTTTGTATAATCAGAAGCACAGAGGTACTACTTCTTCCTTGGTGTCCTGTAATGCATCTCGTTATCATGTTCTGAACGTGCCCACACAACACTTGAAGGCAGAAGTAAGCTTTGTTCTCTTTGTGGTTCAAGCTGGCTGGCTGGGAGCCCGCTCCCATCTGAAAGCAATGCAACTCTTCAACAGTGCAGTGCCAGACTTACGTTAACGCAACTCTGCTGTGTCTACAAGTCTTCTTTTTTCCCGTGGGTTTGTTGGACAGCTTGGAGATCATGAGGTATAAGGCATTCTGCAAAAGATGACATAGCCGTGCTCTTTGTCACATATGTCTTTTGTTTCTTTGGCAAGCAATGAATTGAGATTCTTGCTTAGAAATTTAAAGGCTGTTTGCTTTTTCCCCTCTACCTACGTGCTCAAACTCATTTGCTGTTTGGAACTTTTAACAACATTTAATGCTTTTTTGTGTTCAGTTGCTGGTTTTGTTACTGCAGCACATAAAAAAAAAAAATCAGATATGGAAGAAAATCAAAGTCAAGAATTTGCAAGTTAGAAAATTTGTAGCTAACTTTAAAACTGGAAAGTCTAACCCAGAGGTTTTATATCTGCTTCGTGACAGTTTTATTGACATCCCACTTGCAGGCTAGGCACCCAGAAAGCAAGGGAGGTGCCTGTGGGAAAGTAGCATAAGTGACTTGTTAGTCATAGCTGAGTAAAGGGATAGTGCTGCCCCTGAGCTTTGGCTGGAAGCCTCAACTCCATCGTTCTCTCCTTTATAACCCTCAGTGTTATGAAAGTGAGAACCTATCTGCAGGTGTCCTCTCTCTCCCCCAGCCTCTCCAGCTGTTGAGAAGTGTGGAACAGAAGCAGGGCTGAACGTGGGAGCTGTTGGAAAAGCACAGCACAGCAGCAACAAGTCGGTGGGTGAAACTGAAGCAGCTTCCAGCGTTGGCTGATGAGCCTGAGCACGTAATGCAACCGTGTCCGAGCAAGCATCAGGTGACAGACCAGTAGTGGCTGAGTAACAAGGAGCTTGTAGCAGGAATTTGAAGTACTTGTGGTCAGCTTGAGCTCTGCAAGGGTCACTGTTCAAACATGTTTTCCTGCCCTGCAAGAAAACGTTGGGTCTGTTGATTGGCTCCTCTGTTTCCATCTTTATTGCAGAGGACCACTTGTTGCAGGAACTTAATTGGTGGCAGGCTACCAAATTCCTTTGACCCTTTACATGGGATAGCAAAAGAAGCTAAAGTGACATTTTTTGTACTTTTTTTTTTTTTCTTTCCCCCCCCTCTCTAAGGGAGTCAGAATATTCCTGAGAATACAAGCAGAATTCTTTTTTATCAGCAACACTGTCTCTCTGCTGGTCTCAGAAGCTTAGAAGTGATCTTTATCAGAAATTAAAGGTTGATCCTTTTGAAATAAGGGGTGATAAAGTCACAAGGGTGCAGGTATTAATCAGACCTGCTTGCTGTCAAGCAGGTTCTGTGCTCCCTGGATAATCGGAAACCTTGGCTGCTGCTTTATCATTTAGAAAATGCGTTTACAACTATAGAGGGGAGAAGCTATTTTTTTTTTCTCTAAAGATGCCTCTGGATAGCTCTGGTAATTTCTACACGTCTGTTAGCTGGGGCTGAAAACCATAGATTAATGGGCAATGTTCTCTGTAGCAAGGAAATTTGATCCCAGCTGCAAGATTAAAGTGTGACCTGCTTCTTTTTAGCACCAAACCTTTATTACAGTATTTGTAGAAATTTGGTTGAAGGGCTTGACCTGGTCAGCCATTAAAATGTATTTTTTTAACAGTTGCTCCAAAACTTGGTAACAATTTCTTTTTCTAAATGTGCAAGGCTGTGATTTACAGCCCCTGCTCTCCTGCCCTGGGTGTCTCTATCAGGACCTATGACTGCTCCAGCATGTGGATGGGTTGGCAGGTGTGATTGCAGTGGCTGGACTGTGTCTTTTGATTCCACAAGAGTCTCTTGTCTATCAAAGGTGGTGTTGACCGTCAGTTTCATTATCTAAACAATCTTTTTTTTGAGTAGATGGCAACAACCTTAGCACCTTTAACCTTGGATTTTGAAAGATGTATTGTTACTGTTATTATTTATTTTAAAGAAATCCTTACCTGAGGTGAGAGGTTGGTGTCTAGTCATTCATTTAGTTGGTTACTTAAATTTAACAGTTCAGTTACTTGAACCTTCATCTATTTTAATGTTTTTAGATTTTCATACTCATTTTAACCTTTCGGTTTCTCTTTTGTTGTTGTGGGAGGAGGAATAGAGCTGATGTCTATGCAGGATCAGCCTCTTGCTTATCTTTGGTTCATAACTGTGTGTGTAAGAACCTGGAGGAGTTTCAGATTTGGAGGCTTGTTCTGCTGGGTTGGAAGGTCTGATGTTGACCATGACAATTATATGTATAACTGCCTCCTGCTCTTCACCTTGAGGAGGAAGATGAGGAGGATTTTGCTTCTTCATCTTTCTTTGGGACTGGATGACAGGTGAAGGAAATCAAAGATTACCTTTTCTTGCACTATTGATTTCCTCTCGTTCACCTTTGTGACTAATTTTTTCAAACCTTTGTATATGTAGCAGTAGAGAGACTAAGTTTCACTGGTCCTGACTTTGCTTCTGCAGGCTCTAGTCTCCTCCCTAAGCTTTATGAGAAGCTTCAAAACTTACAAATTTCCTTAGATCATACTATTTATTATTTTATTATTATTATTGGTATTTTGTACAAAATTTTAAGCACTGCAGAGTAAAGGGCAATACAGATATGACAGAAAACAGATGTGATGCCATCATACAAAATGTATGTAGTTGATGATTATATGACTACTAAATGAAAACAGAGGAAAATGTGAAGAGTAGGTAATAAAGGATTGTTTTAAAGAACACTGACAGGAAGCTAACTTATCAGGATGGAAAATCATACGTAACTTTAGAGAACGTTTTAAGGAGGGTTTTGGAGAATCTGCAGGATGAACATGAATACATATTCCGTGCCAGAGGAATGTTTTCCTGGTGCCAGATAATTTTTTTTTTTGTCATCCTGGATGATTATTTTTTTTAATTTTAAAAATCATCTTTATCTAGATAAAGTTAAGAAAAAAAACACCACAGAAACCTCTTGAGTTCATGGTTTTCGATTTGTTTTTTTCTGACTCTGTTTGACAGCCCTGTCTTATCTTGGTTTTGAAACCTTGATATTTTGTAGTCATGTGATTGCGCTAAACATACTTAGGTTTACTGCAAGCATTAGAATCAAAGGAGAAGTTTACAAGAGGCCAGTTTTACAGTATTACTCTTGTACTTGTGAAACTTTTCTTTAGGGACCTTTAAAGATATCTATTCCAAACAAGTGTATAAATCCCACCTTTACTATGTAAGTCTCTTTTTAATCCAGCAGGCCTGCCGTATGCACTAAAAGAAAGGCATCGTGTGTTTGTGTGACAAGTGTGTGATATGGGTCGTTATCAATGATTAGATCTATAGTGCAGACCACCCTTACATGAGGTTTTGGAGGATTTGGTAGGGGAACTGATTTGCTGCTGTGTGAACCAGCTTTGGGATAAACCAGAATGTGGCCAGTGAATTTCAGGGCTGTTTCCTAAGGGGAAGAAGGGTGGAGGCTGGAAGTCGTCAGAGTCATAAAATAGTTTGGGATGGAAGGGACCTTTAAAGATATCTATTCCAAACACCCTGCCATGGGCAGGGGCACCTCCCACTAGACTAGGTTGCTCAAAGCGCCATCCAACCTGGCCTTGAACATTTCTAGGGATGGGGCATTTATCACCATGGGGCAACCTGTTGCAGTGTCTCATCACCCTCAGACCTTGTCCTGTCACTCTTAAGTCCAATCTAAGCCTTTCAGTTTAAAACCATTGCCCCTTGTCCTGTCACTACAGACCTTCATAAAAAAAAAAATCTTTCCGTCTTTTTTATAAGCCTCCTTCATATATTGAAAGGCCTAAATGTTGGTTTCCAGTACAGCATCTATATGGGTTTTGCTATACAGCTCACAAGGTTATTTTTTTTTTGTTTACTACCAAGGCAAATTACCTCTTCTACTTCTTAAGCTTGCCCCAATCTTGCATGTCGCCCACCAGTGCCTTGGTTTTTGCTCATCTTGCCTTTGCAGGCTTTCTGTGCCATGTCTATTCTCTCTGCAGGCCACTCCTGACCTCCTCTCCTGAAGCCTTGCTGTCCTTTCTTCTCACAGTCCTTCCCTCCTTTCTGCTCCAGCTAACCCCAAAGTCATTGCTGTGGATCATCTGATTTTTATTCTTTTTTCCTTTAGTAATACAATGTCCTTCAGTTTTTTTCACAGGGCAACCTTTCAATTTCTTTTCTGTTCCGTTTCTGCCTTCTTGTCAAAGTTTGTTTTGTCCTCCTTCTCCCCTTCCTTTTATCTCAGGCCTAACAGACCAGAAGATCCTGATTATTACTGTTTTCCCTCCTGAGCTTTACGTGTCTGTGATGGTCTCTTCAACTAGACGGAAGAATCTGAATTTCAGGTCAAATGAACCCTATCTTGCATTTCCCTCCCTCTAAATAGCTTCCTTACTCTCTCTTATTCTTACTTTCTTACTAAGCAGCTTCTTTCGCTCCTTGGGTGTCTCGAGAGACTCACTGCTAGTGCAGGAGCATCTCTGCCTGCTTACACATGGTCTGGCTTCCGCTGGTTCCTCATCCGAGGGAGTGCACTCTGCAACATCCATGTGTAAGCAGGCTGGCAAACTGCTGGTGTCGAAGGCTGTGATTTATAATACTTGCATATGTCTCATGTCGTTTGACTTTTGCCTAAAGGGAGAGCTAAGTGGAGAAAGCATAGACCTTATGTGTGCTGCTATTGTCTAAACATACTGTGTTTATGATCCAGGATAATTCAGCTAAAACCATCTGGAAACTTTCAGAAATAAAATGTGGCATTTAGTGATTATACTTCTTATTTGCTGAAGCAGTAGTAAGCTTGCACCCTTTCACTTCTGATAGATGAACTAACTAGGGCTCAGGGCATTGGAAGTGCTTGTCTGTAAGAGGAAAGGATCTCACTGAATTTGGACAGGCTGTATTTGTTCCAAGACCTGGGCCATACGCCTGTTGGATGACAGCTTTTCCAAAGGAGCTTTTTCCAGGAAAGACTTCACCCTTTAGAGTGAAAGTGCTGCACTGACAGGGGTAAAAAGTCAACGTGATAGGTACCACTCAAGATCACTCTGGACATTTTTGTTTTCACCAGCAGATGATGAGGGATCAGCTCTTAGCGCAAGGACTGGAACATGGCCAGGACCGTGGAGATTGCTAGACAAGTTACTTATGTGACTGCAATGCTTGGCCTGAGCCTGGCGCTGCTTTTTTTTCCTCCTTAACAACTACAGAGTGGAGGTGACATGTTTCCTATTAATAGTGCGCTGTAGCAGCAGTACGTAAAGGAGATAAGTAACGTTTGAGCTCCCATCGCTCAACACACTTATTCAATGCAAGATGTCAAAATATGTGACTAACAAATGGTGGAAAGTCTTTGTGGAGAATGTCAATAGGCTTTCTCTTTTCTCATTTCCACTTAGAAGTTATTCATAATATTCCAAACAGCACTGTAAATGGCAGTAATTTTTCAGTGTGTTTACTAGAGAACCGCAGGATAGTATCTGTTTAATAACTCCCAGTCGACATTCAATCTTAGGTGCTGAAGTTTAACCCTGTAACAATTTGGCTAAGGTAGAAGATCATTATCTCTGGCCTCTGTGCCAGAGCAGAGGGAAACTGAAATGGCAGAACTGTAAAAACATTGCATCAGTATTTCTCTTTGCCTTTACACAAACATACTAAAGTTGAATGGTGTTGCAAATGTTAGTGTCTAGGGAGTATCTGGCAATTACGTGGAAATAGATATTGCTTTTCCTACTGCAGCCTGACAAGATGCCCCCAAGATTATCTGTGTGCCTGTGGCCACTCCAAGGGCACTCCTCGTTCTGGCTGTGTGCTGGCTCATCCTCCGTTGAACAGACTTAGTTAGTGACCTGACTCGCCGAAGAATGAGAAAAGTTTTCTGTTGCTCAGAGGGATGAACTGGCTTGCAAAGCATCACGGTGAACTCTGAAGAGTGGACAAAGTAAGGGGGGGGGGGGGGTCCGTCCATTCTGGCAGCAGAAAGCTCTTTGCTTAGCTCAGCCACATTGGTTGACTATACAGCAAATTTAGGTGGAATTCAGAGCAGCACTAGGAAGACTCTTGGTGCCCCGTCCTTCCCCTGTCACCAGCGGCAGTGGAGTGTCTTAGAGAATAGTCTTCAAAATGGTTTAGCATGAGCAAGACCCTGTATTTTCCATAATCTTAGTCCAGGCAGTGACTATACTGTTCAGATGAAAGTTCCCCAAACTTTTCAGTCTGCAGTTGCCATGAGAGGCTGCAGCCCAAGCGGGTGAAGACAAGATCTTATCGTGTGAGGTCTCAGGCGGCCTTGATAGTCGGCAGCAACATCCCACCAGCTCCAGCAGCTCTGCTGGTGCAGAGCACAGGCAGGAGAGGGAGTGGTGGAGTAGAGAGAAGGGGGGAAGAATAAAGAGGAACATGGGGAGGGGGAATAAAGAAAATGGTGAAAAAGAGGAGGAATGGAGTAGAAATACACCTTGCATGCTTTTTATGTTGTTTTAATATTTTATAAGGACAATGTGGTAAAAAACAAATTATAAGAAAATATAATTATCCAAATTCCCAAACCTCTTTTGTCTGATTGCCCAACACTGCAGTGTCTGAGGGATTCTCCTTCGTATTTCACTGAAATCATTCTGGTTGATTGTAGATGTCACCTCGGTGTGAGGCAGTGGTGAGGGCCACCCTAGCTGTAGGAGAGCTGGCAGGACTCTGCACTGTCGCTCCTCCAGCCCCGTGTTGGGTACGAGGGACTGTGAGAGTCGCGCCAGCCCGTGTGACCTTGCTGCTTGTGTGTTCTGTGGGCCAGCGTGGGAGCTGGGCAGTTGGGATTGCTTTTCTTTCTCCTTCTGGGGTTGGTTTGTTCATCCATGGGCTGTAACAGGGAGTAACACATTATGCTCATAGTCGGAGGAGTATCAGAGTATGCAGGTGGTGTGGGTTGTGGTTGCGGAGCTGATGGGAAGGGTGTGTATTTTTAAACACAGTAAAATAGGATATGAGGTAAGATGATCTGGTGTATACCAGGCTGACCTGAAGAAAGATTTGAGCTACTGCCGTTGGCTTTGGGGGAAGCTGTTTTTTGGGGAAGCTTTCCGGGAGTGCTTGTGCCTACGTTGCTGCTATAGTCCTGGGCTGCTTAGCTAAAGTAAATACCTTGATCATTACTGTTTCAGCTTGCATTTTGAAGAAAACCTGGATCACAGACATTGGATCCCTTTCCAATGAAACTAAACAAAAAAGTGCTCTCTATTTACTAATGGACATTCACTCCAGGAGACTAGACTAGAAACAGAATGAAGTGAATCATCCCAAAATGTACACAGTATAGTTATGGATATTGTGTCCTTAACTTTATTATTGGGAAAAAGTTTTGGCCAGAAAAGTGGCCTTTGAATATTTCTTGTTGACTCATTAGTTTTCAGTGGCTCGATGCCCTTCCCATTTCAAGCTTATCTGGCCATAGGTACAGATGAGTTACAGGTAAACCTTAGACTGGGGAACAGCCTGTGGAAGGGCTGGTGGTAGAGGAGGTCTGTTTCTGTGTGAAGTGCTGATTCTAGGTGGATCCACAGGTATCAGCAGCTTTCTACAGCCTGAGTTTGATGCTAAGGTGATTGAGTCCTGTGCCAGACAGTGACAGTGTCGCCATGTTAGCCCGTGTTTATACCAGCATTATAGTTTTGCCTTTTGTTGCTGTAATTATTATTCACTCTTGAACCAATTGCTGTTGCACCAGATGGCGAAAGTGATCACGCTATAACTCTGCTTTTGCCTTGTCTGGAAGTTCTCAGCATCCAACAGTGCCCACAAAAAATGTAATCCACTTACTACTGATCACTGCTGGATATTTGGCTGCTTTATTGAGGTACTTTAACGAGAGCAAAGTTCCCAAAAATCTAATTAGATTTTTTTTTTTTTTAATCTGAATGCACAGTGTCATCTGAACTTGCCGTACAGCCGAGATTGATCTGTAGGTGCGTTATGGAAACTCATGTCAGCTGTTCTGAGCGTACACATACATAAGACCTGGCCTTCGTTTCATTAACCTATGATATATGCACATGCATACACATTCCTTTTTTTTTTTTTTTTCTCTCTCTGTTTCATTCTGAATCCAGCAAACGTGGAGAAAGAACAGAAGAAATTTTGGTTTTGGTTGAAATATGTTCGATCTTTAGAGTGTGTAAATGGATGGACTGCAAAAAAGTTAATTTGATTGTTGTCCAGCCTCCTTCCTCAAACAATTGACAGAAAGAGTCTGGTCATTTTCTTATGTCATGGCTGACTGCAACAGGGAAGACAAGTTACAGTGCTGCAAATGGTGCTTTAGTAGATCTTATCAAAATCACGAAACAAACTGGTTAGTTTAAAATTCCACGTAGATTGCTCCTTGTCATATATGATAACTGGAAGCCTGTTTTAGTAATTCCTGGCATTCCGTATGTGTAGTGGTGTTTTGGGCTGGGAGAGATGTTTTAGTGTAATGTTGTGGCTTGGGCTGGACTGGCCACTGAAAGGAATGACAGACAAATAGGGATCCCATCTGTATTTGATTATAGCAAGAAAGATGTAGAGGAAACAATTCTTTGCTATGGGCTGAAGGTCAGCCACTTTGAGGTTTTCTTCTTTGCCTACCTTTAGGAGAAGCACAGGCTTCCACTTTCTTTTTAATGATGATTTTGTACGAAATATAAATATTTGAGGATGCATCTCTACTTCTAAATTCGTGTGCCCAGGACCACTCTCACGCTGAAGCCAAACAGCACAAGACATCCTGCACTGATACTGTTACACTTTCTAGCCTTCAGAAAGGACACTGTATATGAGGACTATTTCCTGGGTACTGCTGGTTCCTGGAGCATGCACAGGAGGTTTTGGGATGAATGATAGCTAGCTCTGATGGAAGCTGTGCTGGGGGTCATTCTAACAAACATTATGGATAATGAAATTTCCAGTGCCTGGGAATATTTATTGGTACTATTTAATCAGCTTGTGCAGATGTAGCCTCGGTGGCTTCTAATAGAGCACGTACAGCTAGGTAAAAATGTTTGGAAGAAATGATAATTACATTCTGATGGCAATCAAATTGCAAGTTGTACTGATGGAGCTTTCATGTAATGAGGTACTACTTGTGGATGAATTAATTTGTGACCCATGCTGGCCTTTTAGCTGTCTGGTTTTAGGTCCATTTTTTAATATGTTGGTTTGGTGTGTGCAGGTGTGGCATTTGTGTTCTGTAAAATCTTCCAGTGGAACTGGGTTTGAGGTGTGACTGAATTCCCTGACAAATGGTGGTGGTGCCTTTAAATGAAACCATGCTGGAGCCTGTAGTTAGACCACCACCATTCAAAATAATTCATCAGGAGGTGTACACCGTGTGTTTACACAAGCTAATCTTCTTGATATGTTTCACAGGCTTGTTTAATCTATTTGTGTGAAAATTAAAGTTCAGATTATTTTTATTCTTTATTGAAGTGCATGAAAAATCACGATCAAATCTGCAGTGCATCAGCTTGGTTATGGTAGGGGGAGCTTCACAGACAAAATGTGGTTTTTTTTGGTGGTTTTTTTTTTTTTTTTTTTTTTTTTTTTTTTTTATAGCTGGTGTCCCATGGGGAGCTGCAGGGAGGCTGGCCTGGTGATGCTTATGAGTTTGTAAATGAGAACTCTCTGGTAGGCTTCCCCTTAACCTGTCAAGAAGAGCGTTGAGTGTCTGCACCTGTCAGGAATGGGGCACATAGGTTTTAGAGGGAGAGGCTGGAGAAATCCCCTTAGCAGAAGGGGAGATGTAAAAGGAGAGTGGGATGAAGGAGGGCAGTTGTGTTTGCCTCTCCACAGCAGCAGGAGCAGATGTTAGAACAGAGGTGTCATCACTTGCTCTATTTAGAAGAGCTCAGGAACAGAGGTGTCATCACTTGCTCTATTTAGAAGAGCTCAGCTTTTACTCCTGATGAACTGGCTTTGGCCTCTGTTATCTCTGTATGCATTGCTTTGTTGAAGAACCAGGGAAAAGAAAGTTAATGGTAGCCAGTGCTCTTAGTTGTACTCTGAGACTGTGATTCACTTTTCAGACTTTCTTCGGAGCTGCTTTGGAACAGTTTCCACAACAGCATTTAAAGATAAAATTGATTAAGGTGTCTATTTAAAAAAAAAAAAAATTAAAGTGGGTTTTTATAAAAAAAAAAAAAAAAAAAAAAAAAGTGTGCTGTAAGAAATGTCTCTGCTTATTTGAGCAAAATCCAAGTAGGTATTCATTTTAACTGGAAAATTAATATATTGAATTTTTATATCTCCACTGAGTCTGTCTGAAGGGCAGTCATGGGAACAGCATACTGTCACTAAGCTCTGTCTCCAGGGACCACAGTTGCACATTTTGGAGCTGTCTCCAGGCCACCCTTGCAATCAATATTTACTGTAATTACAAATGAAATGAGGGAGTCTTTAAGTAGTGGGTGCGTTTAATAACATATTATAATAGTGTAGCAATGAATTGAGGATTAATCAAAACTTTTTAAATTGGTGCTGAATTGATTTAGTGATTTGCATTTGGCTTAGTGCTGTATGCCTGTTGACAATAATTTACTTTAAAAATTACATTGCAATTTCCTCTTAATTGCACATGGTATGCTTCAGGGTGACAGTGAAGATATTAAAATATCAGTAACAGATGTGATGTTTGCTGATGGAGCATCATATCCCATATATTTTCCTCATCCTGTTATTTATTTATTTGCAGATGAAGCCTCTGCCTCTTGAACAGAGAAAATCCACTTCTTCCTATGAAGTTTCTGTTTTTTTCCAGAGGACTGAACTGGTCATCTTTGCCTCATAAACCAGTAAGTGAAGAATAGCCACGTCTAATGCTTATGTACCATAACATTATTGTTACTGTAGTATTACTAAGTCTCAATCTGGCCTTCAGAATTTTATATGTGCAACGCGGCATTTGGGGTCTGGCCTAAAGATTACTGAAGGTAATAAATGCTTTTGCAGTCATGTTAGTGGACTCTGTGGGAAATCCTTTATATTCTATATTCTGTTTATATTCTGTATTCTCCTATGGTTTCCACATGTGGCCAGGTAAACTTGCTCTTGTCCTAAGTTAACTTTAGGGAAATTCCGTTTCCACAAGCACAATTCTTCCTGTATTGACCAGGAATGTCAGAGTGCCCAGACCTCTGTCTTCTGTACCGACTTCTTACATTGCTGCTGACACCTTTGCTCTGCCTCCTCTTAACTGCTCCATGCAGACACTATCTCCCTTTTGTGCCATGGGATGATACAGCACCTGAAGGAAGCCAGAGTTCTTGAGGTTTCTCTAAGAGCAGATACTAATAGTGGAGACCCAGTGATGGGGAGGTACTAAGCATGCTTCCCAGCTGTTTCTCTTGCAGCCTCTTACCCTTTTCCTCAAGAAGAGTGGTGTTGTGGTTAAAGACTTTAAAGAAATTGTTTCTTTAACTCACTGCTAAATCAACTGGAATTAGATTTCTTCTAAGACAAATTGCATGTCTTTGCTCAGGAGTAAGTATGGCAAACTTGAGATTTTGAAGGTTTATTTCCCACTTACTAAAGTAAAGGAAGAGAAAAAACCAAACCCCAACCAACACCTCTCCCAACCAACCATTTGAAATGTATTAGAAATGCACTTTATTTTTCTACCAGTAACTGTTGCCTGCGCATTTACTTCTTTGCTCACCTGTCAGAAAGTTTGGAAGAAAACTGTTGAATAAAACTTGGCTATGACAGAAAATGACTTTGAAAGCATAGGGAGTTTAAGCCTCTTCTGTTTCGATTCCCTCTTAGTTTTCTTCATAGGTCATTGAGAATGAAAATGCCCTCTTAGGCATATACCTAATCTTGCTGTGATGTAATAATATTCTTTAAAGTCCTTTTCTAATTCTAATATAGCAGTTGTCTTTAACATTTCTGCTGATACTTAGAACTGCAGTCCAATATATTCCATCGGTGAGAAGCTGGTGTTCTTATTTTGTGACAAGTAATCTCAATCTGTCACAGACCAACTTCATGGTCCATGTAGTTTCTCATTAAGAACACATATTTTAAAAAATTTTAATAGCTTAACTTAGCCATTCCTGTGTGTTTCTGTAGAGGCAGAATGCAACTTTCTGGAGAGTCTTTTCACAAAGAAATGCTGCAAAGTATTGTGCTCTTTTTTGTTAATAGTTGTTTAATTCCTATTAATTTCTAAGACACCATCCTAGTTTTCTGCTTTATTTCCTTCCAAGTTTTACTGCTCAAATTATCATAACCAATTTCTTTACCAAACCTTAATGCTCCCTTATGAGTCTGCACACTACATATGGCATGAAATAAGGGTAGACTGCTTTATGCAATTCCTGTCTGGGAAACTGCTACCCCTGAAAATGGAAAATAATCAGATGCTACTTTTTCATTGCATATTCATTCATAATCTTCCAAATAATCCTACCTGAGGTGGATAGAGGCAGTCTGTGCTGAGACTAATATCCTGGCTCAGGAGAGTCCAGCGGAATCACCGATTAATTATTGGGGACCCCTTCCCACCTCTTGTAGACCAAATTAATGTGATAGTTGCCAGCATTGAGCAGATGCATAGGATGATATGAGTTACTTCCACTCCTGGCCTTTGTTGAGTGTTAGGGCAGCTCAGGCTTGGTGCCTGGGTATCTGTAGTTGCTAGTATATAGCTTCGTATGGTCTGGAAAGCACGATGTATCTATTGGATCATGCTGACCAGCTTCGTTGTGTCTGATGGGATGCATCACGAGGACAGGCTGACGTTTAATATATCAGCTTTATCTACCTGTGTGACCTCTGTCTGCCCTATGTACCCTAACACTGATGTAGTTGTGCAGAAAGATGGAAAGGTGTGACTTGTTAGGAAAGACCTTCAGAGCATTAAAATGGAACTTCGGCTTTCTCTGACTTGTGTTACAGTTTGGAAGTATTGATACAGAGTATAACCTCCCCTGGGAGGCTGTGGAGTCTGTCCTTGGAAATATTCAAAAGCTGTCTGGACATGGTCCTGGGCAACCAGCTTTAAGTGGCCCTGCTTGAGCAGGGGGGCTGGACCAGATGACCTCTAGAGGTCCCTGCCAACCTCAGTCCTTCTATGATCCTGGGATATCTTTGCCAGTGTGGTTACCCCTTAAGTAGAAGGGGTAAAGTTACTATACTGGTAAGGTGCTCTTGATGTAGATGTGACCTGTAATAACTTTCCTCATGGTATGCTATGCTGTACCTTTTCCATCTGTATTGCATTGCAGTACCTGCTTTCTCCCAGCAAGGATTTAGGCACGGAGTGAGGATACTGTACAGAAAGCTGCATTTTGGTTGTCTGTACATTCACTGAACCAAGATTTAAAAGAGCTTCTTGTAGTGACAGTCTGGAATTTTTGTGACTACTTTTTTAAGCTCTCTTGGATCTCAGTGAAAATACAAAGGTGCCCACAGGTGAGAAACATTGAGGAGTTCTCATTCTGTGTGCATTTATTGTACTTTTGATGGTGGAAAAAGTATTTTTGATTTTTTTTTTTTCAGCTGTGGCAAGTGTAATCTGTTAATGTGAAAAGCAGTAGCTCTTTTTTATAGCTGATAATACTGTTCTAAAAACAAGCTTGCTAACTTCTGTCAAAATAAACCAACAGAAATATCTGTTTAGTTGTTTTCAGTTTGACAAATCAACAAATTTTGACTTAATTTAAATGAAGTACTTTTCAGCCCTATCCTCCTGCATAGGATAAACTTTGGTAGCTGAGCCTTGCCAAAATGAACTGTTGATTGTTAGTGCCTTTTGTAGCATCCTTACGTTTCTAAGTTGGTCCTAAACTGACCAGCTTTTTTTGGAAAAGAACATTGAAAATAAAAACATATAGGTAGTAGTTACAATGAGACCTTAAAATAGTTTGTTGTAGAAGCAAACTGGCCTCAGCAGTCCAGCTGCTTTTCTCATAGGACCTTTTGCAGACTTCTCTGGGTGTGGGGGATGAATGAGTTGAGAATGCTTTGTGTTTGTGTCCTTGATGCCTGGCTGGGAGTAATGCTGTCTGGAAGAATAATGAGAAGGGCCACAATGCTCCCCTGCGCCTGCCCCCTGCCCCCCAGCTCCAGAACCCTCTTAAGCCTGTCAGTGTGGGGACTAGCCACATCTGCAAATTGTATCCTACTGGTAAGTGACTTCAGGGCAGAAAGAAAGGAGGGGGCAGGGAAGGGACCTGACTGCAGTCACTCCCTAGGTGCTTTTTCCTTGATGGCGTTGCTTATCGTGTTATTTCAATAATCGGTCTCTGGTTTGTGCTGCATAAAACATTCACGTGCCCGTCGTTTTACAGACTGGTCTGTTCAGTGCAAACTCATCTCATGATAAGCGCGGAGCTTGGTGCTGTGCTTGGTGCCGACTTGTGTAGCCACTGGAAAGCACGGTGTGACTGCGATATACACAGAGACAGGAGAAAAGCATGTTTTATCTTTTAGAACACTGAGGAATTGTTTGTCTAGTTGGCTTTAAAGAGAATAGTTTTCTAATGGAAAGATAGTTTTCTCCTGTTCAGTTCAAATTACTGGATTTCTGAGTTTCACAGATAAGCTCGGGTTTGGTTTTTTTTTTTTTTTTTTTTTTTTTAAAAAACTCATCAGAAGAGAAACTGAACTCTCAATTGTGTCATGCACTTCAATACTAATGAAGTGTATGTACTTCACTACTATGTAAGTGTATAGCGCTTGTATTCACATATTCACAAAATAAGACACCTAAATTAACTGTTAAAACCTGACGTGGGAGGAGTCTTATGAAATGGTGTGGTAAACAACACAGTTATTTCACTCTCTTTGTAAATCAAGAAGCAATACTGGCCTTCTTGTTCTAGAATACAACCAACATTGGTGTTTTTCTTCACACTTGCTCTAACTATTTACTTGCACATTCTTATACAAAGAAAAAAGCAAAAACTTAAGTCATCATTGTGTGACTAGGTAGTCAAAATAGGACTTCATTCAGGCTTTTTCAAACTTGAGTATGTTTTCTAATATTCTACACGTCTTTATAAAAGAAAAGCACCTTGAGCTGAATAAAGTAATTTTTGAGGGAAAAGGGAAAAAAAGAACAGTTTTCAACCCCCCAAGTCCTATATTATGAAATCTATATTATGGAATGTTCCTTTGCCCAGCTTGTCCTGTCGACGGTCCCTCTCGGCTTCTATGGGAAGCTGAAAAAGTCCTTGACTTAATTAAAACGATATGTGTTATCAACATTACTCTCATACTAAATCTAAAACATAGCAAGTACTAGGGGAAAAAAAACCCCTCTATCCCAGCTGAAACCAGGACACATTTTCATTGACTCTTTTTTTAATGCTGTGTGTGAAAAATTGCCCTTAAACACAAAAGTGAACTTATTTTGTAGCCTTCAAGGGGGAAATTATTTGTGATAGTGAAATATTAAAAAAAAAAAAAAAAGAGCAGCATAGGACTTGGATATGGGAATGTGATGGTGTAATAGTGTATTGAGGTAATATTTTGTTGATGAAATGAATAAAGAAATACATGATTAGATATGGCTGATTACAAGACAAATCTGGTGTATCTAGACATGTGTGCTTGGAGCAGGAAGATTTTGAGGTTTTACTCCTTTTTGTTTGTGCTTTATAGAGAAGGTATTTTAACCCCCCAAATATGCAAAATACCTCAAAAATAGAATTATATCATAGTATGTTCAAAGCAGTAGCTTGCACATTCTTCACGATTTTATAGGGCTAAAGAGTGAAAAAGGTTGACTTCAAGACTTTCATGAAGCGTGTTAGTGAAACAGATGAAAAGACTGATAATTTAGAAGTGACCAAAATGACCCTCCTGCTATAAGAGTTTAGCATTTTCTTCTGCATGTGTATTTATTATTCACTATTAATCATTAACTTACACTTTGAAAGCACAGGCAGACTTACATCTTGAGGGTTTGCGAATCAAGACATATGAATATAGGTTTTCCAAAAAGTAAAAAAGGAATAAAAAATGAATAAAAATAATTAATGCAAATGTTCAGAGAGAAGCTGAGTAATCAAATTTGGCTTCAGTTGTGTTCCTGCTGTCTCAGGATCTGTGGCATAGCTCCTCCTTTATGTAATAAATGATTCTGTCTTAATGTGTTTAATTTTTGTCTTCTCTAATCATAATATTTGCGCACTAGTGGATAAGCACTTGTTAATAAAATCAAGATAGTTGCAAAGATGCTTCTCAGTAAGAGCTTTAGCAACAGTTCAGTAATAGTGGGTCATGCTGAGGTGCCAAATACAAGTTCTGTAGGTACAAAGTCTTGGGTATGACCACACTGTAAGCGGGTACGCGTGACTGACATGCACACAGATGTTCCCAGGGTAGTTTTCGTAGATCTATTTCAGGGGCTGATAGGTTGGAAACACTGGTGACTTGAGCTTCACCCCTAGTTTAGATTTGTAGGGACGTGATCGGGTTCATGCCTGCACTGCTATTGATACCTAAGCTAATGAACGTAGAGCTAAATTGGTCTGTCTGCAGCATAGATGAACTCTGAAAAGAAAATTCAGTGAAATGCTGCACTAATCAAGTCGACAAGGGGTTTCCACTGCCAAATGGTTTGCAGCAGTATACGAGAAGGAGAAAGGAGTGTTTTTTTTTTTTTTTTTTTCCTGACCTATTTACGAGAAGTTCCACAATAACCATAGCCGCAGAACTGCGTGGGCATTTCCTTGTGTAAACAAGCCCTGCCCTCAGTTTGAGGAGGGTAAGTGTTAAGCCTTTTGCTACACTACTGAGACTTTGGCCACAGCACGTTGCAGATAAGGAACTCTGTTTATCCCATATCTTACATTTACCTTGTGAAACCAGCTTAATTTATGGGTACTTAGGGAATGAGGAATGGCAGCGTTTGGTTTATAATTCAGACTGAAGTGATTTCTCTATTACTTGTTATTTGTGTATGTTCACATAAAGACACCAGAAAGGTGATGTTGGCAGGAGCTTGGGATAACCTTACTATACCCATGGTCGTAGGTGGTGAAGGTACAAATGGGATTAGGAGGACTAAGACAATGGTTAAAAGACTTCACCTTAGAAAAAAAAACCAAAACAAAACAAAAAAACAATTGAAGGGCCTTGTTTATAGAATTGGATTAAACCTTTGGGTTCCCAGATTGTGGCGTTTTGGGTCTAAACTAGTATTCTGTTTCACAGAATATAAACACTTATTCTTTTCCTGGTGCACAATATACTTGTGTGCCCACTCTGTGGCTCATGGGAAAGTTATTTGACCAGAAACTTGTAGTTTGCCCTATACTTATCTGTAGAAAAAAGAATATCTTTCAACATTACTCATTTTGAGGAAATTTAATGAGAAAAGTAGGAAAATATTTCTAAAAACTTGTATTTGAAGTCATGGGAATTTTCTGTATGAAATAATCGACCATAGACTTGGCACACGTAGACAGACACAAATATTTTAAGTTTCTGTTTTGATTCTGCTTAATGGGTATTTCCCAACCACCAAAGTATTTTTTGCTTTCCAGTTTCCTCTAAGGACATGAGTATTCTTTTAGTCATGAGCTGGCTGCTCATGGCATTCCCTAAAACACTTGCTCAGCTGCTTCCTCACTCAGGATCAATAACTTCATAGATAATTAAACTAACCACCTCCTAAAGATAGATGTCATTTTCTATATACTTTACAGTCCCACCCTCCCACTCATCCTTTGCGACAGCCTCTGCTTATGGTAATCTGCCGAGTTGAATATTAATACATCAGTGCCAGAATGCCTGGCGTGAGCCAGTGAATGATCCTGTGCAAACAGCTGCACTACAGGCATCGTAACTTCATAGCTTGAAATGCAGGGACCTTTTTATTTATCCTAAATATAACTAATGGCAATAGAAATGCATTTTTTAAAAAATTACACTTAAATATCAGCCCAGCTGTTGTTTTTACGGTAGTTTGCTTGAAATAATTGTTTCAAAAGTTCTGAAATATTTTCAAGACTTTAAAACTAGCATACACTGATGATATTTTTTTTTTTACCTTTAGTGCAATATTGAACCTGTGATTTATATTAAAGCACAACTAGATGACTGCCACAAATGCATAACTTTGAACAGCTAAATTTTATAATTCTTGTTATTAAATATGACATTGTTCTGCAGCAAAAGACGTTAAGCTGGTGTAAAAAGCGTTGTCTTCACTTACAAAAAAAAAAAAAAGTGTGCATTCATGGTTTAATGGTTTTGATGTAATTCATCACAGTTAGTGTACTTGTTAAAGACACTTAACAATTCTTCCTGGATTGTGTTTTCTGCTTCCCTGGAATAAGTCATATTTCGTGTGTAGATACTTCCAGTGGAAGATAAAACAGATATATTCCTTCTTAAGGCAATTCTTGTGTTCTTTGGTTTTTTACTTCACTTCACTTGTTGTCTCAGGTTGCCTGAAACAAATGTAGACTTTCTTTGTTAAAGATTTAGAGCCATTAAAAACAGGGATTAGATAAATCTCTAAAGAGGTCATCTATAAAATGCAGAACATAGGCCTTTTGGTTACGTTTTGGAAGAATATACATATTAACGTATTTGCAAAAGATTAAGAAAGATCCGTTGCTGGATCAAAGAAAGTTTGATCTGCAAAACCCAGTGATATAAATTGGTGGGGAAAAAACATTTCTGTGCTTTGGAGTGAGAACTCTCTGCTTTCAGTCAGTGATTGCTAATCAGTGACACTTCATTTTTGTATAACTTGCTGTGATGCCTAAGATTTCTGGAGAAAAAAATTGCATAAAGTTGAGATTATTCTTAAGAGGCATTTATATACTTATAATATTGTATCCTTACATAGAGAAGACTGCTGCTTCTAAAGGACCCTGAAGCATAGTAGGCTTTTATCGGTGAAGTCACAAGTTTGTTTAGTTTTTGTAAAAAATGGGATACTAGTAGGGTAATACTTTCACAGGTCGTTATCTCTCCTGGAGGAAATCCTACTCGTATTCTCTGTAAAAACTCTCTTTTAAAACAAATCAGAATGGTTAATACATGGGCCATGATTAAAGACCTGGTAGATCTTGAGTTGTTTTAGTAGTACTTGGAAGAAAAAATGACAAACAGGCCTGAGTATAAATTAATAAGAAATTATGATTTAGAAAACCATAGGAAGATATTTTTGATAACTTCACTATGTATCTTGATACGTGTAGTCAAGTTAGTATTTTTTTATATAGCTGTCCCAAAAATCCCCCAAAACCATTCAGGAACCAATCACCAAATTAAAAGGAAAATATGTTTAAAATGTTTAATAAGCGTGCATTCCCGTTCATATACTGCATCTTTTTTAGTAGTAGAACCCTTTTTAATATTGCAAAATACTGAAACCAATACAAAACTAATTTGTATAAATTTCTCCATGAATACATATTAGAATATTCAAATGTAATGCAACTGGTTTTATATGATAATTGTATAGTTGTGGCAAACTCACTTATTTTATTAAATGAAATTCAAATCTTACAGTCATTTGGACCTGGGCTTGTGGCGGGGGGGATGGGGGAATGGGCTGAAGAGGGGTTGGAAGGGAATCAGTTTTCTCTATAGCAGCTGCCCTGGTTTGCTCATCTCTAATTCATTTTCCTGCCCTCAGAGTTTTCTGGCAAACTACATTTTAGTAAAAATGTTAGTAACATGCTAACTTTTTAGACACCTTCTTGCTTAAAGTACTAAACTGTTAGCACTATCCTAATGGATTTAAGTGAAACAATTGAAAAGTTTCTAATTAGTAAGCAACTTCAATGCAAGTGCTAGCAGGTTTTTAATAAACTTGTAAGTAATATCCACTAAAATATTCTTGTGATTCTCAGTATCATACATAGTAAACAGTATATTAAATAAAAATAATTAATAACTTTAAAAAAAGCTTTCTTATATATATTGCATTTATAAAATTAGTAGATGCCTACTGAATGCCTATGTTATAACCCTGCCATTACTCTACCAATACCCACTTGTGGCAAATTATGTGCAAACAAGTAGTTTTTTCCTGAGTCTACTGTGTTCCAGCATGGTAGTGTAAGCATGTTGTTTTGGGGGAAAGCATTTGCTCAGAGCAGGGATTCCCAAGCTTGTCTCAGGTAGTGTTGGCTCTTGCTGCTGACACCTCTCCAAAACAGCTGCTGCTGTCTTCTGATCCACCTTCTCCCATCTTGGCTGGTTTAGCGGGATGGCCTCCCTTCCCTTGCCTATACCCTTGCTGCTGCGCAACACGCACCCCAAAATAACTTTCTCAGCAGAGTTTATTGGCATAGTACTCCACTGCATTCTTCATCTTGCATTTAAATTTGACACAGTTTTATTCTGCAAGCCCCAGCACACTGGTATGACCACTATGCAGTAGCACTTTCAGCTATTGAGTCCAATCAAAAGCAGCCCTAGGGCTACAACAGAATGACTACACTTGACGAGTCAAGAAGTGGAGGGGAAAAACATGACTGGTAGTATCTTTTTTTTTGCCCTCTGTTTTTCTTTGCCCCTTATTTTTTGACCTCACTTAAGCCAGTCATTTTTCCTATAGACCTTTGTGGCAGCATATACATTAGGATTACGCATTTAAATAGTAAAATTATTGTAATTAATATGAGCTGCCCGGCTCACTCTTTTCTGATTTGTAAGCTCTATGCAGGAGTCTGCTTTTTCCCCTGTTCCCTATTTTAAAACCTCATCAGCTGTTGTTTTCTCCATAGTGAGTCGTTCCAACTGTTTACATGTACAATAGATATATTTTACCCACTTTGGGGCTCTGTAGCATTCATGTGATGATAGCTAAAGTGCTTGATTTTCCCCTTATTATGGATGAACTGCTTCTTTAAGGAGTTAATTTAACCATTTTGGACATGTAAATGATAGTACAACATTTTTCAAACTGCATTGCCAGTTACTCAATACTTTTCTCCATGAAGTCTCCTTTACTAATGGAAATACTTTCCTGAGTAATGGAGAAACTAAAGAAAACTATTATTAACTCAGATGATGATGACTCAGGCTAGTAAAAGTCAATTTAGTTAAAAAGATAGTGCCACTGAAATACCTGACAGGAGATACAGATAGGACTAAACTCAACTATTCTTTCTGATGGGGGAATTTTAGTTTACCCTCTTGCGTCAGAAATGGTGGGTGCGTCTCAGCGTTTTCAGTCTCCCTTCCTGCACTGGGCAGCAGATGTTCCTGCAGTGAAGAGGCTCAACAGCATATTAACAATTCCCCAAATTTTTTTGGTAGCTAAGTACTGTCACTTCGTTATGGATAACTGGAGACGGCTTCTAGGAGCCTTCCAGGGGTTGCTTACTAGTTTGGTTGTGAATCCTTTTGGGACAGCTGATTTGTCAGAGGGCACGGTTGCCTGTAACAGAAGTGGAAGGAGTCTTTTATTGAAATCAAAGCCTTATTTCATTTGAAATTGATAGTAATTACGATACTGGATGCTGGATATTAATTACAATAGGGTATGAGCTCTTAGGGGAAGAAGGGAAAAATACTGCTGTTTGATTAAAAAAACCCAAGTATTTTAAAACAAAATATTTTTCTGAAAATATGGAAGATAGGCTGCAAACAAAGGGCCTATTTGTTTGATATCTATTGAGTTTAAAATAGTTGCAGATCTTATATGGGACCTCAAATCTCTGACTTATTTTTGCCCTTTTATAGCCGTACTATTTCTGGAAAGAACAAGGGATTTTTATTTTTTTTTTTTAAAAGTGTGTAACATTTGGATTTGTCCTTTAAAAGCCAGCACCGTTTGCAACATCATTAGCCAAAACTCTGAGAGCTTAAATGAACACAGAAACCTGAAATTATGTTCTTGTTTGAGAATTTGACACTGCACCCATGTGCCTGCCTTTGCGCTAAATATGGCTGATGAAACACGAGGGTGCACAGCAACATTTGAGAGTGTTACAGTGTGCTTTCAGCGTTGGTTTTACCTGGTCGAAGGGTGTTCCCGATGGGTGTGTGGTGAGTTGATGGTGGCTGGCTGCCAGGTGCCCACCCAGCCGCTCTCTCCTGCCCCAACAGGGTCTCTCTTGGCGGGGGGGGGGCATCTCCCCTCCTCCCGCTCTCCCCTCGGGGCTCGCACGGCTGTTTCTCACCCGGTTTCCCCCAGCCCTGGCTGCCGGGCAGCGTTTTGCCCTTTCTGAGCCGGGCTTTCCCCGCGGCGCCCGCCCGTGGCTGAGGGGCTCAGCTGTGCCCTGCGCTGGGGCCCTTGGAGCCGGCTGGAACCGGCTGCGTCCGGCACGGGGCAGCCCCGGCCCGGCCACGCAGGGGCCTACCCGTGTGGCCTCGGCCTTCTCTTGTGCTGCCTGAGGTGGTTACTACGCTGTTGTTGGTAATTCACTTCAACTCGCTGTCCCTTCTGGCTTTTTTATTTGTCTCCAGAACCAGGGAGGAGCAGAAGCAGAAAGAAAAGAACTAGGTTTTGGCTGGATTAGTGCCTGATCTGACTGACCTCACGACCAGTGATGGTGCCTGAGCGGGCCAGGGGGGGGCCTTGTCCCAGCTGGTGGCAGCTCAGAAGGGGAGCGTTCCTGCCTGCAGCAAGGGCTGCTTCCACAGGCCCTGCCAGGGCCAGCAGGGCTTGCCTCCCAAGGGCATCCGTCCCTCCATCTCCGCATGTGAGGTGAGCATTCTCCAGTTAGGAAATGTTACGCCTAGAGGATCTCCGTGGATGAGTTTTGAGTCTTGTTTGACCTGCGTTGCTAGAGATGGCAGTGATTTTCGTATAGTGTTTACCTTGCATGGTGGTGCTGAGCTGCTTCTGAAGACGTTGCATGCGCTTGTTGAACGTCTTTCCGCTACATTCTAGATTATGAACTTCTAAATACGCCTTCTGGAAGATCAGGAGACTGCAGAAATGTGGTTAAAAGGGTTGATACTCTTTTTCTTGCAGAGATAATGCTGGGTTAGGACTTCAAAGACTGCTTGTCACTATCAGGCTGCGTCCTTGCCTAGATGTTATCTTTTGTTTGTGTGTATTTGGCGTGAAAGCATATCCCAGTTGTCGCTACAATGTGCTACTCTGTTATAAGCACATAATTATTTTAGAACTGAATATAAGGTTTGCATTGCATTTTAATCAAGGGGACATGCAGATATTTCCTTGTTGTTGCAGTGTGAATTATGCACAGGTACCTATATAGATGCTTTCCTTCTTCATACATCCGTTAATCTAGATTGCCATTAGCATGAACAGAAGTTCAACTGAGTTCTGCTTTGGAGGGTGTTCAGTTTTGGAAGGAGAGTGCAATGCTGCAGTGGCAATGCTTTTTTTTTTTCTTTGCCCACTGGCCAGACTGTTTTTATCTTTCATCACTGGATCGTGGTGTCAGGGCCATAAAAATTGCCGAGCGCAAGAGTCAGTGTTCTTACTTCATATAAAATAATATATGGGTGTTGAAATTGTGGAGTAGTTCTGCTAATGCAGACCTCTGAAAATGAAAATTTTTATATACTTAAAGAATGCTTCATGTTTTAATTGTTAGATTCTAGTTAAAGAAAAAACAAACGAACAAAAATTAGGTATTATTTTTTAAAAAACAGTATTTGCGGTGTGATGGATTTTTTTATGACAGCAGTTTTGAGACCAAGACTGATTTGTCTGAAATTTATTGGTCAGTGTGAAAATTTACTGTGAAAGCCTTCTGTGTTTGTCAAGTTAATTTTTCAAGGTCATGAAGTTCAAACTTTGCAAGT
The DNA here is from genome assembly GCA_013400035.1 of Rynchops niger. NCBI lineage: Eukaryota > Metazoa > Chordata > Aves > Charadriiformes > Laridae > Rynchops > Rynchops niger. The sequence goes on from VXBH01004946.1 coordinate 2,077,871, forward strand.
TTAAATATTTAGTGTTGAGGCTGGAAGCTAATGCGCTTCCTATGAAAAATATTATAACTCAAATCATAAGCACAGTGAATTATTCCAGCATTCATATGGGTGATTTTCATTCTATTTATGTGATTAATTAGTGCTTGTTATGTTCCAGTGAACTGCAGGATGCTAAAATGAAGACACAATATTTTATGTTTATTGATTTAAGTCAATTATTTAAATATATTGGATTAATTGAAGTAAGAAATTATTTGGATATCCTGCAAGCATAATAATTTAGTTGATCACATTGTTTTGATCCGTTAGTCTTCAAGAATATGTTTGTATGTTTGTTGAATTTTTAATGACTTGTTCAGATGTCTGCATGCTTTGACATTCTTTGCAATAATCAAATTGCTGCATGTTGAGGTGGGAAAACAAAGCTTTTCCAAAGCTTGTCAAATGCAAGTGCAAAGTTAGAAACTGGAGCTGCTTAATGATTTATGCATACAGAGGCTCATCAGAAGTTGTTTTCAAACATTTAAAAATTTAGGGACACTGGTGGATGATTATTGAAAATATAACTTTGAAAATCCTTTTGCCACTCTAGAGCTTAGCCTCTGACTGGAAGTGCAAGGTGCTACAGTGACTCAAAGTGATAATAGTTAACTTAGCTTCATTTCACCAATTCTGAGCTTGCTTGCTCAACAAAGTCCTAGTACTGTAAAAGCGTAAAAGTCAGTTTCAGGGTGCCTGTTCATCTGTTTAAAGCTTTTGATTTATTTGATTTACCTTACTTGTGGTTTTTTTTTTTTTTTTTTTTGTGTGGCATTTATTTATTTAATGTTAGGTACTTGAATGTGTTCATTGTTATCTTTGCTAGCCTTTTTTTTTCTTTGTATGTGAAAAGTTTATACTGTAGCTCAGAGTATCAGTTTTGTTGCTGGGAAAATCTGGATAAATATATATAGATAACATTGTGAGGATAAAAATTGTAATGCAACTAAGATGACTTCATTTAGAGTTAATTGATCTGGGGGTGGGGTGACAGGAGTCTGAACATGAGCCGGCTGTGTGCCCTGACAATGCTGAAGGCTGACAGCATCCTGGGTTATGTCAATAGGAGTCTAGCCAGTAAGTGGAGGGAACTGATTACTCCCCATTATTCGGCACTTGTTATAGACCATGTATGGAATACTGTGTCTGATTTTGTCAGTTTTTGCCCTCCTAGTACAAGAAGATTGTGGATAAACTTGAGTGAATCCAGTGGACAGTAAACAAAGATGGTCAGGGGACTGGAGATGCTAGGGAGAGAAGAGATGGAAGCTGGGCTTGTTCAGCTTCCATAAGAGCTGCTGTGAGGAGGCCTAGTAGCAGATGCATGGTGGAAGAGTGAGAGGTAAATCCTAAATGGAAGCATGGAATTTCCCATTCCAAAGGAAAAAAAAAAAACCCAAACCCCCAAAATCACTATGAAGATAACTAAGCACTGGAACTGGTTTCCGGGAGAGTTTGTGAAACTTCCATTTATGGAGGCTGTCAGGAGCATGTTGGATGAAGCCCTGAGCAGCCTGGTCTAAATTCACTGTTGTCCCTGCTTTGAGCAGAACATTGAACTAGGGGTCTCCTGAGGTCCTTTCCAAACCGAAGGACACTGTGTTGATATGAAATGCTAAGTGATGAGTGCAATGCAAGACATGTTACAGCTACTGTGCAAGGGCTGTCAGCTGCTGAGAAGAGTTTGGTGTGAAGCTAAGAAAAGTTGTTAGTGCAAATTTGCAGACAGAATTTCTATTGTTGAGGTTTTACAGTATGCAAATGTTGTAGCAATCTGAAGGAAATGTTCATATTCAGAATGTATTTTGCATATAATATATAGCTATTTATAAAGTAGCTTTATCTGATTACCACAAGGTTTTATAGAAACTATGTACAAATTTCACTCCATCCTGAAAAGTCTGTTCTCTAAGGCGAGGAATGACTTTTCCTTTAACTGTCATACACATGCATATTAGAATTATTTTGGTTTATTTGCATTTGTGTCCTTCCTAGATTTTTAGTGTATTTCCACTTCTGGTAATTAACCATACTCCATCCTGAAAGAAGGTAGTTCCCTGTGTGCCTGAGTGCTCCTGATGGCGGGCTGCTTCGCTTTTTTCCTCCTGCTTGACTTAAGATATATGCTGGGGCTTTTGTTTTCCATGCAAGTATTTTTGTTTGTCTTGATAGATTTGTTGTTAAAACTCTTTGCTGTCCCACCAGTGTCTTCATGGGCCAGTTCTTTCAGAATCCTGGGGTGAATTTTGCCCTTAAAGGTTTGCTTCCTCTGTGGACAGTCAAATTTCCAGGGCTGTACTCTCATATCAGTCATGGTTTTTTACTGCTTCTTTGATGTAATTCTTTTTGTCTGGCAATAAGAAAAAGGAATGGCTTCAAATCTAGGATCCCATCGAGATTAATTAGTATTGTATTACTATATATTTCACTGTTCCCCTTCTATTTACATGGCTAAAGGAAAGGAGGAAGAAAATGCCTGTTCTACTGCAGGTGCTTCCAACACGTAGTAGTAGGGTCCCTGCAGAACAGGACGTAGTGGGTGGTGGGAAGCAACTGTGACAGGAAGAGGACAACACTGACAAAAATTAGGAGTGGAAAGGAAGGTGAGTTGTTTGGAAGTAGGAAGGAGGAAGCTGCTGGTTGATGCCTGGTATTGGTGGCTTGAAAGCTTCAGTTACATATTCACAAGATTTACACACTCAGTCTGGGCATTGTTGAGAAACAGTGGGACAGAATCATCATCATTTAGCAGAACAGATGCTGAAGCTCAATTCAGTGTTAGCCAGTGACACAATCATGCCTTAAACAATGTTTACTTAAAACCAAGAAAAAACCCCACCCCAAAGCACTACAGAGAAATGATGTATTGACAGTTTAAAATGAACAAACACCCCACCCCCTGCGCTAGAACTAGGTATTTTACTGGATTAAAATAAAATTAAATAGTTTTGGGGTGGGATTTCTAGTTTACTCTGGAAAAACTGAGGGGGAAGGATGTGGGTTTCTTTGGTGGTTTATGTTGTGTTGTTTTGGGGTTTTTTTGGTAGTTAACTGTTGTAATTATGCGTGTGTGTATCTATCGATCGATCTATCTATACATATCTAGGATCTATACTGCTTTTGCATTCATTGATTTCTCTCAAAAGTGACAGATTTTGGTCTGTGTAATGAAGGTGAAATTTTTTTTTTTTTTTAAACTATCATTACAAAGATTGTTTTTCAAAATGTGAAGCATTACTGCTGGGATGACTAACATGAAAAGTAAATAAACATCACCTTCTGTTTTTTACATGAAATCCCAGTTTAAATATCAAAAGACTTAATTATAAGGACACAACTTCATTATGAGTTGTGGAAGTGAGGGCCGTGACTGGGCTGGGTTCCCTCATCTTTTATATTTCCCTTTCATCCATTTGCTAAGGCCAGTTCAGTTATCAGATAGAAGCAGATTGTTTGCTTTATAATGGCTAATTTTGGCTTTTGTCCAAATAGGCAGAGCCAATCTGAATACGTTTCATGAAAGAAATAAGAGAAAATTGAGTATTCAGCTTGTAAGGCCAGTTGTGGGTGCACTCCAGAGAGTTCAGTTTGTTTGGCTCACCAAAGAAGAAATCCAAAACAGGGAATTTGAGTTGGACTGTATTGTAAGGAATTTAGAATTTATGGTAGAGAATTAAGTAGTTTATATGGACCGTGAGAAGTGTACCGATTCCCTGGAGAGAGAAAGACCAAAACTGAAGCATTCAGAACATTGAAAAAAGAAAAAAAACCCATGACTTTAGACTGCTGGGGTGGTAATGGCTTGTCACACAGAGGTTTCTGAATAAAATAAAGCTGTTAATAAATGACATGCGTGGTAATTCAGTATAGTGTTCTGGTTATACATTTGCATCTTTCTGCCTCTCTTGCCGATTAGAGCGGACTGTTGAACATTAGTGGTAGCAAAATGCACCTCATATGCATGCTAATGGATTATAACTTTTTATAGGTGCAATTTGTACCTGTCTCTCAGTGGATTCGGAAGGTGGTGCATGAGGAACAGATCGTTAAGCACCAGTAGCCAAGCTTTGCTAATTAGCCCATCTTCAAGTGCCAGTTCTCTTTTATCCACTGAGAGAGAATGTAAATTATGCTTATTTTCTCCCTCAATCTTTTGGGCTTCTTGTGCAATGTATCTCTTTGACTGGAAGGGAGAGACTGCAGATTTGTAGTTTTCAATTCTCATGATTAATTGAAGAACATGCATGGTTTATTCAAAAGCAGGGATGCTGCCAAAAAGGATCTAATTGGTTAAATAAATAACCCTAAGCTTTTATTGCTCAAAGTGGTTTCTATTGAATTATTAATGCTATATCACCGTCCAAATCAGTAGCAGTTAATGACTGATTTGCTTGAGGCTATTAATATTTTTCCAATCAGTGCTAAATTGCTATGATGACTTCTTCTGCTAACTTGTAGCTTACCTTATTTGTTCACTTGGTAAAGTGGTGTTGATTGTAAGAAAACACTGAAAAATAGCTTCCAAATTTCAGCAGGTTTTAGTTTGTGTTTTGGTCCTGAAGAAATATTTCATTCTGTTCGTAATAGTGATTGTGAAGAACATTTTTGTATAGGGGAAACAAAAAAGAGGAAATATTTTTTGAGAACTGTTTGGTGTAAGTGGGATTCAAAAGCATATAAGCGTAATGAATTGATTTAGAACCTTTGCTGTGGAAAAAGGAGTAATTGGAGTATTGCATGATTTCATGGTGATAAGTAGTATTTCCATATACAAAGAAGTGCTGCACCTTAGCATGGAATGGTTCCTGGGGCGGGGGGGAAAGATTAAATTGGCTCTGACCCATGCAAGACACTAAAGGTCTTAAAAATTAGATTTGAATTCTGTTTCTTTATATCTGTTTAATTCTGGGAAAGACAACAAACCATCTCTGACTGCTTTTGTGTACACGACTAAGATAGGTAATCATCTAGTATCAGAGGGTTATTATCAATGATCATGAAAACATGGGTGTATTTCCGAGAACAACTAATTAAATAAAAATGCTTTTAAAACCAGAAAAATGCTTTATATTATTGAATATTAGTGGATTATATTACCATGTCTGTATTGAAGCTAATGTTGTTATAAGCTTTTTGTTTCAAATATTAGCTTTTGTCCAGTACGTGAGGTGTAAGTCAGGCAGCTGTGAGATGGACTTCCTTTCTTCTCTTAACAGGTGTTTGAATTTTTTTTTTTTCCTTTTGAAATTTTTCCAAGTGGGCTACGCTGCAGCAAATAACTGAGCCCATTTCCCTGGAGCCATTTGAGAGTAGAGATGGGTGACTACTCAGTAGGAGATGGATAAATGCAGTAGGAGGAGGGAGTAAAAAGGTCATGGGCTCTTCATGGTGGAGAGGAACAGACTGTGCACAGGCAAGAGAGCTGAATGAGTTTTAGGAAATCACAATATAGGAAGCAAGGAACTGTTGTTCACCAATTCCCGCAATACCAGAACTGAGAGAAACTTGAAACTCGATGGAGCTCCAGACGGAGGTGAACTCCTGGCAGTTGCTGCAGCAGGAGGTAATGGAGACAGATAGCATCGGATGGGATCAAAAAGGGGTTTGTCAAATTTATGGACAACATGTCCATAAATAGATACTAAAAATACTGCCCTCCAACATCTCTAATTCAAGAGCTTTGGATGCTGGAGGAATAGAAGGCAATAGGCTACAGAAATTGTCCAGGCATGTGGTATTCCTGAGATGCATCTCTTGCTGCTCTGTTGGAGAGACGGCACTGGGCTAGACAGACCACTGGCCTGACCTTGTGAGGCATTCACTAACTTCTTAGAGATAACAGTATTGACATGTGGAACATTTTTAGCATTTAAAGATTTAAGAGTTTGACTAAATTCCTTTTCCATCAGTGCAAAGGGAATATGAAGTTCCCTTGGCTGCTGTCTGTTGAAATTTTTTATACCACCATAGCTCCTAACCTGAATTTGGAGTTGTCTTTGAGGGTATAGGAGGCAACAGTGCTTCTGTGTTCTGGTAGTTTCTTAGCTTCCAGAGTAACCTCTTGGGATGATTGAATAAGTGGATATATCATAGAATAGTTGTGAGGATGTGCAGCCAGAATATGCCCAAAGGCTAAGAAAGGCTAAGGGTTGTGTGTGTGTGCGTGTTGAGGAGAAAAAAAAGTCACTTTGCATCTTTGTCACTTTCTTTCCTTCTGCTTTTTTATGTGTATGTGTAAATACTGTTGTCCTGAGCAGGTGCTGGAGGCTGGATAAATTCTTTAGAGATTAAGATAATAGTGCATTTTTTGGAGTTCCTCTGTCGATTTTTGTGCATTTTCACTTTTCATGCAGTCCTTACAAATGGGTTTTATTTTTTTTTTTCTGTTCCTTGTTGCTGGTGAAAGACCCAAGGAAAACAAAATGAGAAGGCGACTGCCTTGCCCATTTACAATACTTAGAAATGGTAGAGGCGTGGAGGGAAAGCCAAGACTGCACTCCGATATTAATTATTTTTTTTATACCGATGGCATACATTTACTTATAATAATAAAAAAGTAGCATTTTTAGAAATAAATGTACTTTAAATCACTTAACATTTTAAACTCTATTTCAATAAGATGCAGATATAAGCTCATGATTACATTAAGGATTAAGTTTGTTTTCCTTACGGAGGTCTAATCAGGTTATAAAATAAACAGTATTTTTTTTTTTCAGTGCAATGAAGGGGATTATTTATTTCCTTGGCTTTTATTAGAATAGCTACCTTCTGTATAAGACTTTTATGAAGTTCACATTCATAAGCCAATCTAACTGGAAATGTACCCCATTGGCTGAGAGCCAGTGCAGTATTGTTCTAATCAGAGGTGAGGTTAGATGACTTGATATATCTTTTGCGTTTTTAATTTCTTTGTAACACTTATGGCTGTATCATGTAGTTTTGTCAGAGGAAGAAAGATAAGACAGTGTTTACAGGAAAAGAGGTAAGTGTAGGATTTGTTGTATGGATTTCTTTAATATTTTTAACACGGGTAGGTCTTTGTTCAATATATTCTTTTGGTTGTTACCTATAATGAAGCAAGTCTTATTTTATGTAAGGTGTGAAGGTATACAAGTGAATTAGCTACAAGTCTGTGTTCCTTGCACATTCTTTTGCAGATTTCTTGTATTATGGGATCAAAAACCTTCTCATCTTATAAAGAAACATAGTGAATTAAACTAATTAAACTAATTGTTTAAACAAATGGTTTTGGATTGTGAGTCCAAAAGACTGCATCATCTCAGCAGTCGAGATGCTAGATGATCTGTCTGTGGCTTCTGAAATGAGACATCTAGGATACAGCGTTCTACAGCTGTTTTAAACTCTTGCAATAGACATTGGTTTTAATTTTAAGATTTTGGCTATTTCAAGACTACATCCACCCATAAAAATAATTTCCAGGTCCTTGTAATCAGGAATTTGAGTTTCCTGCAATTCCACTCAAAGATGTTGTCATCGTGATATTAAAGGTAAGAAGAAATCTTCAAACAGAAATGCAGTGATACGGTTGTGTCTGTGATCTTTTTCTTTAAAACCTCAATCCTGGTGGTCCAGGTATAGAAAAACTGCTGAACCCCCTGCAGAACAGAGTTTCCTCTTTATCATCATGAGAAATTGGAGTATGGATCAAGCCTGTAGAGTGACAGGTGTGTGTACCAAGATTTATATTGCTGTGACTGTGTATCAAGGCTATTGGCTGAGGAAACATATCCCTTCTGAAGAGCAACAAAATACTCAGCATCTGTACCAAGTTCTGGCCAGCTGGCACCTAGAATAGAAAAAAACAACCAACCGAACAAACAAAAGCCCCAAACTTTGTTGAAACTTGGTTCTTTGAAAGAAGGTAGTGGGAACTTTCTCTGAAGAAATAATGAGAATGAAATAATTGGCATGATGGATTAGTCATAGTAGTAATATCATTGAGATTTATAAATCCAAAAGCCTTGAATTTGAGTAAGTTAAAATGGCATGTTGCCTGTCCGTGTTTGCCCAGTAAATTTCATCATGGTCTGGGATCTATGTATGTGGATATGAAGCTGATATTGATTTAAATCTCCATTTTTGTCTAACATTTGGGCTTACACTTTCGGGAAGGATCCTAAAAAACATATTTAACATCGGACTAAAAGGTGGCTGTGTAGATTTTATTATATTAAGTATATTTTTACTTCATGGTGTTTATTGCCTACCATTAAACACACAACAGTTTTTTAAATATGTTTTTTCCAAATTATGTTACAACCAGAAAGTTATTATTAACAGCACCGCAAAAATGTGGTGCTTGTTTGTGCAAGAAGAGAAGGTTTATAAATAAATCCAACAAATAATGCTGCACTGAATTTTCAGTACTTTTATAAGTATATAAAAAATCTAATCTTTTCTATTCTGGACACTTTACCTATTTTTGTGTAGTACTTTGAGAAGTCAGATTCAGAACTTAAATAGAAAGTCAGGATTTCCTTCCTGTGGCGACTGACTTGCCACAGACCCATTGGGTCCCTCAAACATTTCAACTGTACTTGATCAGTTGACACTTGACCATGCCCTGCTAGCTGCTACTGTGAGACAGTCCAGGTAGGAAGACTTATTTTGTTAGGTGAATTTATTTTTTTTTTCCCCTTATAAAGTGGGAACAAAAGGCTTTTTTGTCACTTGCCCACCTTCCACCTCCCAATAACTGACTAATTACATTTACACTATTGACCTACCCTTTAAAGAGCAATAGTGCATGGCAGCATGATTGTTTCCACTTGTGTGAAATGGCAATAGTGCAAAAATCTGCCACATGTTCCATGTGTGTATGAGTTTATGTGAGAGTAGGCACAGCACTGCTCCACTCACTGTCTTACTGACTCTATAGCAAAGAGTATGCCACATAAGTTTCTAATATTTCATCCTCAGTTTGGAGGAAATTATAAAGGAAATTTGTGTCAGGCCCATGGCTAGAGTTTGTCTATGGCTGCCATCTAAGTCAAGGGCCTCTCTGCTAACCTGGAAGGTTTGGTTTTTATTTTTCTCCTCAAGTGTCCTCACAGCTTTTGCTACTGAGGACCCCACAAGAGATACCGTATATGGTGGTTGTACATGACCATGATAATTGTGTCAATTAACTGTACTTGAATTTTTCTCTTGGATTTTAAAAAAAAGCAAGCCATATCTCACTTCTAATCTTTCCCTCTGATTTCTTCTTGATAGTTTTGGGCTTTTTTATTTTGATCTGTTCATGTTCATATATACATTATCTTCTGATTAGGGTGCTGCTCACTAGCCAAGTTGCAAGCTGGGCGTACAGAATGCAAACCAGATCTATTAACTTAGTTCAGTGAAGTGCAAATGCTGTTCCTGTTATTCTGCTGGACCCAAACTATCTGGAAGTATAACCATGTGGCATGTTAGCAATGTATTTTCTAGTGCTCTGGGCTTTTGGAGAAATTTACTGGATTGGCTCCAGTGCCAGACCAGCATTGAGTTTTTGGAGATTGTTTGGATCTTTTCTGGAACTGTTAAGACCTCCAAGTACCTGCAAGTTTATGAATGCTGGGATATGTGAAAGAAGAACCAGAAAATTACAGATACCTGCCAATTGAGAGCTAAAATCTGATTTGAAAATTCAAATACGAGCTTGGATTAAGTGATTTTTAAAATACTACTTTTTAAAAAACAAGCTATAATTTTCCCTTAAACAACTAAATCCAATTTAGTTGTTAAGTTCTACTCTGGTCAAAACTGGATGAGATTTTGGTCATAACTGCTATTTCAGTACTGATAGAAGTTCAGGTGTTGGCATATGCTGTACTGTCCCTGCTTGAACTGTGACCTTACCAAGGCATTGTGGCTCAGCATGGACTGTGTCAAACTTGGTGCATTCCTGTGAGCTGCTGGTTTAGCTATTCTAGATATAAAAGTGAAACTTGTGCTTGCAACTTCCCTGATTCTTTTTAAGTAGGAAACAGCTGTTTTGAATAAATCCATTCAGTGGTACTCTCTTTTGTGCTTTTTTTTTTTTTCCTTCCAGTGATATATTTGCATGCTTTGTTTCATGGATTACTACTTCCCAGAATGCGAAAACTTAATAGTTTGAAAAGAGGAATACTTACATATTTAATATGACTTATTTAAATAGTCTGATTAACTTAGGTTTTGTAATTATCATCATGATTTTTATTATTCACAAATGCTGTTACATACTTTTTTTTTTAAAGTACAAAAAAAGGTTTGGAAATTATGATTTTTAATCTTGTTGATTTGTATGGAGTGCGCAGCCTGTTCATTGGTAGAGACGTATTTTGGATATTCTTCAGTCAGGCGTGAGTATGCAGCTGAATGCACTTAGGCCTAATACAGAGTATTGTTAGTACATCCTTAATGCTTTGACACTTTCCCAAATTTATCAGCTGGAAATCATGAGACAAATGGAAGTGGTTTATTACTACCCTGTGATAATTGTTTCTTACATCCCTGCTTCTTACTTTCCAGCTTCAACGGCATGTGGTTGATGTTCTGTACATGCATCTGTTGGGTTGTACTTGTCTTTTCCTCAGTCGCATGCGATGGATTTACTACTTACCTCCATGTATTTCTGAAATGTCTGTTTGGAAGAGAGACGTTTGCTGTGATAAGGAGGGTATAAGAAAGTAGATAAGTAGTAGTCCAATTACAGGGACTTGCAACCTGTATGTTTTAGGCTAATTACACAATGGTTCCATGGCAGTAAGGGGAATAACACTGTAAAGCTGATTATCGTAAAAACATGGAGTTTAATGAAGAATTGTGGAAGATAAGAAACAATGGAACCAGTGTAGTCTCTTGTCCTTGGATTTTTGTCTTTGCTTTTCAATGCAAAGTTGGAAGTGATTGGTTTTATGTTTACAGGGTATTTCTGAGCAGCTTGAACTGACTGGATCGTATTTTCATATAGATAAGAGCCTGCTCTCTTCTAGACTAAAAGGGGGCAGGACGTACCCTATACGGACTCAGAAGACGATCGTCTTACACATTGTGTTCATCTGTGTGTGTATGCATGTATATATGATGGTTGAACCACAGTCATGTCAGTAGATGTGAACACAAGGGTGAGCCGCATTTGTCTAGAGTCTGCTGTGATGTTTTAGAAGTTCTACATGTTGGAGGAGAAGGGGATGTAAGGTGATGGAAGTCTTGACTCGGAGGAGTTAAAACTTCAGCAAAACACAATGGAACCTGTTAGATTTCTAAAGCAGTTACTATCTGTTCAACATATGAAGCTGGAGCAAAATAAGGGAACGATGGTTTTACGAGCTCTACTCTCATTTGAAAAACAACACCACCACCACAAACAAACAAACAAACAACAAACGAAGGGAAACAGGATGCTGGTAAAAAGCAGATACTGTGAAATAACCAAGATAGTCATGTTGGAATAATTTGTGTGTGAGTCAAGAAGAATAACTTCAGATAATACCCAAGCAAAACCCATTAAGATTGCACACGCATTATAGATCAATTTAAATTATAAATAAATTATAGTTTCCAAGTTACTTTTGAGAAGATTTAATTTGAAGTCAAACTTGGATTTTCTGAGATATAAATTTCTGCTGTCATAGTAGATGCCACATCCTGAAGTGTTTTGGTGAAGTACAGAATCAGAAAAAAAAAAAACAACCATTGACCCTTAAAAAAGAAAATGTGCTTTTGTTATTACAGGGAATCGGGATATGAATGTCACTGAGTTGCTATATCCGTACCACTGGAAATGCAGGTGATACGGGGTGATCTGCTATATAAGCAAGAACTAATCCTGTCTTTCCTGTAATCTGTATGTGGGTTTTGGAGGTTGGCTTTTTGCAGGGGTAGTTCTTTCCTCCTGTATTACTCACACTACGTTTTCCAGAAATGTAGGTTTTCTTTGTTGATGTGGTATGCTATAGCAGACTTAAACATGTGTTCTGAAGACACCTGTATTCTTTCACAACTCTTTGGTTTTTTTTTTTCTAGCCCTTGTACTCAAGTCCCCTATTACTGTGTTAGAAGAACTGGAATTACTGATGGTTTCAACTGGCAAGTAATATTGTGAACAGCCTCATGCTGTTACGGATATTTAATGAGGAATATAACAGTGGTTGATAACACTAAAGTTAGTGCTTTGCATTTTATAAACATTAAGTAAATATTTAGTGTTTAGTGTTAAATGATAAGGGAAAAAGAGTGAAGCTTTGTATTTAAAAAAAAAAAATTCTCGATGGGGAGATTTCTGGGGGTATCCTTTTGATTGCATGATGATAGGAATGCTAAATACCTGGATTCTTACTTTACTTCTTTTTGGCCCCAGTGTCAGTTTGTTTCAGTATATTCTTTTTAAAATACCTGCATTTAAGAAATTAAGAGCACAATGTACTTGCCATGAGTTTTATGGAATGCTCCTCATATTAGAAATGAATAGATGCTGATCTATTTCCATGAAATCAAATACTGTGGGTATGTAGCCACTTCTGGTGAGAAAGATTTTTAAAAATAGAAATAGATTTACTTTTCTTGTTATATGCATCTCAGCAAGTTCGTATTTTCGGTAATTATATAAATTGGAAGGTATTACTCAGCTTGGCTCAGTGCCTCATAAAAGCATGCCTATTCCTGTTTTTCGTAATGCAAGCCGAGATGGGCAGTTTAGCAGGCAATCTCTAAGCAGGCAGAATGCCAGCTTTATAGAGAAAAATGCTTCAGATGCAGCAATGATGCACAGAACACTTTTTCTATTGAAACTGGGTAAGTTCAATGCATAGGAAATGCAAGTTAGAGATGACTGAGTAATATCTTCTTCTTTGTTACCTTTGAAGTAGCCATTCCACGGAATGAAAACTCTGCTGTGTTAATGTACAGAGGGAGTCCTGATGTGGTATTTGTTTTTATTTGTTTATTTGTACACTTATAGTAGCAAACCATCGGTGACTTTTCGTGCTAGATGGTAACACTGTTTTATATAGCTGTATCTCAGCTTAAAAGCTCAAACATGGTAAGTCATTCAGTTCCTGTCCTAAAACAAAAAGTTAAATTGAAACTGGAAATGTGAGCTGTTTTCTCATATGCACTCATTTAATAAATATGTAACATTTATATTTTGAGTCACTTAAAGGCAGAGACAAACCTTTGTTGTAGTATGTTGAAATTATTTATTTTAATGGTTTTAGTTGTTTTTTTTTTTTCTGTGGTCCTCAATGTTAGGTATTTTGTGTTGTAGCGGTTTAACCCCAGTCAGCAACTAAGCACCACACAACCACTTGCTTGCTACCCCCTGCTGGGATGGGGGAGAGAATCAGAAAAGTAAAAGTAAGAAAACTCGGTGGTTGAGATAAAGACAGTTTAATAGGTAAAACAAAAGAAGGAATTAATTCACTGTTTCCCATGGGCAGGCAGGTGTTCAGCCATCTCCAGGGAAGCAGGGCTCCCTTGTACGTAACTGTTACCTGGGAAGACAAATGCCATCACTCCAAACATCCCTCCCTTCCTCCTCCTTCCCCCCAGCTTTACAAGCTGATCATGATGTCATATGGCATGGAATATCCCTTTGGTCAGTTCTGGTCACCTGTTCCAGTTGTGTCGCCTCCCAGCTTCTTGGGTGCCTCCCGCCTTCTTGTTGGCAGGCCAGTATGAGAAGCTGAAAAGGCCTTGACTGCTTAGCAACAACTAAAATATTAGAGTGTTATCAACATTATTCTCATCCTAAATCCAAAATGCAGCACTGTAGCAGCTGCTAGTAAGAAAATTAACCAGACGAAACCAGGACATATGTGTATGTTTTGAATATGTAACACTATACAGTAAGTGACTAGACATTGTTTTATATAGGAAAAAGCAGTATAAAAATAGAGTTAAGAGGGATGCAAGTGAAGATGAGTGGCGAGTCAGGAAGACTTATGTTGCTCACTTGGTTCTTAAGGAGAAAGATCTAGAGAAAGGAAAATAGCCGATTCCTCTTACTGCCTTAGCAAAAAAAATATGTGTGTCACTATATAGAGATATCGGACCATATTTTTATGTAAAAAATGATTTCTGGAAGACAGGCTTATAAATTGTAAAGCCTCATAATATTGTGTTGTTTTTTTGCTTTAAGGTACTGAGAGGAGTTGTGTTGTGTAGCCTTCCTGGTGTGTCTTTTGGGACATGCCCAGACTTTCTTGGGTGTTGAAACCAGGGTCCGGAGTGTCCAGTGCAGCCGCTCTCGGCCTGCTCTCACCTGGTGCTGTTCCTTCCACCGCAGCTAGGACTCATCCTCTTGGTACTCTTCTTTTTAACTTCTGTTGAGGGTGATCCCCTGCAATCCTTCCGGACACATCATTTATTAATTTATTGAACTATAATAGGTAAATGTCTATGGTTTATAAGAGGTCATCCTATCTGAAGCATTGCTTATTTCTAAATTATAACTAGTCATTTCTAATTATGGCAGCCTATTGTGTTGATCTCTGATTTGAAGAGGAGGCTGAGGGGAGACCTCATTGCCCTCTACAACTACCTGAAAGGAGGTTGGAGAGAGGTGGGTGTTGGCCTCTTCTCCCAGGTGAATAATGACAGGCCCAGAGGAAATGGTCTGAAGTTGCGGCAGGGGAGGTTTAGATCAGATATTAGGAGGAATTACTTTCCTGAAAGAGTGGTCAGGCACTGGAGCAGCCTGCCCAGGGAGGTGGTTGAGTCACCATCCCTAGAGGTGTTTAAGAAAACGTCTAGATGTGGCACTTGAGGGCATGTTCTGGTGGCAGAGATTGTAGGTTGTTTGGTTGGACTCGATGATCTCAAAGGTCCTTTCCAACCATGAAGATTCTGTGATTCTGTGACTCCAGTTCCATAGGGTGGCTGGCTATTTTCCTAATATTAATCAGCTATCTTAAATAGAATATTTTACTGAGCTTATTGAAATCAATAAGGTGACTGAAATGCTTAGCGCTGAATGCAGAGATGATTTTTTGGTGATGTTTTAAATGCTTTTCATTGGGATATGGATAAAGTCATCTCTCTTTAATGAGTACTTAATTAATATGGAACCGCGTCATTGTTGTTGAGATTATCTTTAATCACTGTGGTATAATAACAGTAGCATAAATAGGAAATAATAGGTTAAGTCTTGTTTCTTGCTTAAAGGGATTTTTGACTTATATTGAAAAGATAATTATGTTCTTTATATGAAGAATTTTACTCAACATCTTTGTCTCCTATCTCTTGTTGATGTTTTTCCTTTTTAAGGATTCATACTAACTTACTAGGAATTTTAATGTAGGAGGATAGGCTCTGGCAAGTGTGTAAAGCCGCGATACTTCTTTTTATCCTGGTAATTTTGTTGTGTTTTTGTGCCATATGCAAATTAATTTTTAATCAGTTAATACAGCTTTTCATCCACAATCCAACAATGTTTTTATGGTGTTTTGCTTTCATGAAAGGCAACCCTTTTTATCTTAGATGACTGTATCTCTTTAAAGATAATATCCTTTCACATAAACAAAGCTAATAGATTGTATTTCTCTCCAGTGTTTCCTAGGTTTCAGACTTGTGCTGGCAGCTGAGGTCAGTCTGCTGTTTTCTGGCAGATATACGTACCCTTCTGACGTATATCCCTTACGTTGGGTTACTTACATATATTGTCTGTCTTACCTGGCACAACATTGCTTTGAATTCTCCATGTAAATGGTTTATTTTCAGTATAAGTATGCTCACTATAAATATTACACGCAGATTTTATGAAGGATATTTTTTTATTGACTGTTTTATTTTGAGACGGTAATTATCATATGAAGTGATCCCTGACTGTGGTGTTTGTGCCCTCAAGTAGAGGGTAGAAGGCAGATACAAAGAGTCGCAGTAGGAACTGTTTTATTAACCACTGAGGAAGCCTGGAACAAGGCAAAATGTTTCCACCTCAAAACAAAACAATGGATGATGAATGGAAGGGGGTACCCAGGAACAGTGAAACGAGTCTGTCTTGTGTTGTAAACAGCAGTGCTTGTGCTAGTGTTTTGTTTGTTTGCTAGTTTGTTTTTTTTTTAAAAAAACGTCAACAAAGTTGGGTGGGGAGGGGGGGATAGGGGAGCAGTGAAGGGATTTACAGATGCTGGCATGCAGCTTCTCTTAAGAGGAATTGAGTGGGAAGAAGGCCTGATGATCGATTAGCAGCAGCGGCTGGTTCCAAAGGCAGGTTGGAGGTAAAACTAGTTGTTGGTTTGGGAAGAAGGAGAAAGTAGTTCATGTAGGAGCCTTGAAAGATTTAAAGTTTTTTAATTTTTTTTGTTTTTTTAAACACAGCTGAAACCTTCAGAAGGGCGGTGGAAATGGCATTTTAGTGAAAAAGATGTGCTAGGAAAATGCTTGTTTACAGCCATATATCTGAATGGATAAGAATGGGCCACAACTGTGTTTCACAGTTAGTGAGGGATGTTGCAGTAGTGGCACATGCTTTGTGTTTCACCTCTTCAGCATGTTTTGCATAGATGGATACGAAGGACTAGTCTTTAGAAGATGTGTGTGAAGATTATTCATACATTACATAAAAGATCTTGATTTGAGTATTGAGCTGCTTTGAGTATTTTGGCATGAGAGGATTGGCCTGTGCGTAGTGTTCCTCACCCTGATGTACATCCATGGCCTTAATCTGCAAGAGCCTCCATCACGTTAAAATACCAAGTGACTTTGACAGCTGCCCTGTTTATGGAAAGCATATGTTGCACACTATTCTCACCTGTTGTGGAAAGGTAGTGGAGATGGCAGGGGAAAGGGTGCTTTAGAAAGGTGGCTGCTGACTTAAGAAGTTACTCACAGATGCATTCTGAAAGAGGAACATCCTTATCCTGTAAAAAACAAAACAAACAAAACAACAACCAAACAAACAAAAAACAAAAACCCAAGCCAAAACCTACAAAAAGATTTTTTTTTTTTTTTTGAAATACAAAGAATTCTAGTGCTTTTAGACAATGATGCCTCCAGGTATTACAGACCTCTAGGAAATTGTTTCATTTCTCAGGGAATTTTCCCAAGAGGTAATACGCTAATAATTTTACAAAGCATTTTTGGGTAAACTTTTCAGTGTTTTCAGTGTGGATTCAACTAAGGGCGTTGTTAATTTAGCAGTATTCACATTTATGCACCTTTTTCACATTGCTTTTAAAAACCTTTCCTATTGCTGTGTGCAAAAAAAAAATAAAAATGTGAAAGCAAGAAATGCCGTTGATATAATCTGTGTGAAGATAAAGGTAAACCTCTTCAAACTGGTGTTTTCTTTAAAATGAAATTTATTGTGGTATAAGCTTGTGTGCCTTTGTTATTACAGCTGGGTCAGTTTAAACATGTTTCTGGCCTCAGGTTCCCTTCTTCCCTCTAACCGTTTTGTGCCTCAGAGCTCGCTCAGCCCGTGGGAGGTCTGGCACAAAGGAGGAGGACACTGTGGCAGTCTTTGGACATGTGCTCTGAGTATTTCTAGATGTCTCAGCTGTCCCCAGTTGATATACTTAGCAGGAGATGAGCTCCAGTACTTTTTGCTAAATGTTTGGTGTTTTTTTTCTCTGTTTTACTTTTCAAGAGGAAGGAAGTTTTGTTTTGCTTCGAGTACCCTTCTGTTGGTCCTTCTTCATCCGGTGAAGTGGTGGACTTTTGATGACTGTGACCAGTATTTAGAGACTGAGATTTAAACTACTAAGCAGTTGCTATTTCCAGCCATTTTGCTGGAGGGTTTAGCTTTTTCAAAATCCAAATTGAAAAGCTTGTGTTCATGTCAGGGAAAGAGCAGCAGCTTCTACAGCTTCTAAATAATATGCTGAGAGCTGCAACTGAGATAAAATGAAGGTTCATACAGTACAATGACGTTTATTGTAAATAGTGGCTGAGTGTAAGCAGTGCACTTCAGGCACATCAGAGGTGAAGAAGCTGTCCCATCATTACTTATCTGGCCGTTCAGAGAGGTGCAACTAGTGCTCAGGCCTTCTGTAAAAGAGAGTGCGAAAGAGTCGTTGCTGGTATCTTCCCCTCTGCTCAGGAAGGCATTTTTTGCACTGCATTTACAGTCTGAGGACTACTAGCTGGGGAAATAATGTAGATCAAACACAAAGTGCACAGTGGTTTTTGTCATTAGGCCATTGTTTTTTCATGGTTTTGGTGGAACAGCTGCTTTTTATAATCAGATCTCAGTAGACTGTAATTTGTGACTGGCACACTGAGAATGGATTAGTTTAAACATCTTGATGGTGATGTGGTTAATCCCATGAGCTGATTCCTAATACTTTATCATTTCTGCAGGCTTTTTTTTTTTGAGGAATTTTGTGCATGGCACAGAGGTTGTGGCCCTTTTTGTGCCTCTTTTTGCTGTATTTTCTTCTTGCGATTAATAAAAAGTGTTATCTGTTCTGGTTAATGTCTTGAACACTGCTGCTTTTCGTGCTTATTGTTGTTTCTCTTGTCTCTCCATTTTTATCTTCATTTTCTAGATTGTTCTGAGTCCTGGCCACTGCTTTCACATTTTTCCATTTTTGTCTGAAGATGTGCAGTTTATCAATGTCAGCGTTAATAGTAGGATCCGTAGTACTCCATTCTGCACAAGGGACTTTGATTTGCCCAGTCCAGGAACAGAAGCTTTAGTGAAGGTAACTATCCTGCAGGGTAACTTTGTGCCTTGACTTGAAATGCTTCTGATTCTGAACTTCAGTATCCTGATTGCATCCTAGGCCAGGATGAAGCAGAGTCTGTGGAGACACCTTCTGTGGTAGAAGCAGAAATGATAATGCAGTGTGTGGATGCCTGGATTTTAGAAAACTAAATCTTGCCTTGGGACTCTTGCTGCTGTTTGTTATTTTAACGCATACTACAACCTTTTATTCTTAAAAGAAACACCTTTGTTGGTGTGAGTTCTGAACTAATTATATGTGATGCTCATAACTAGGTATGAAAGAGTTACTGCAGTTTTCTAGTGACTGATTTTTTTCCCACTGTTTTATGACAAAATATTATAAGACTTCTATATAACGGTTTAGATCATGATGATACGTGATTCTATCATTGCTATATATTTTTATACATAAATGTGTGTATATGTGTATGTGTGTTAGAATACTTGAATTTTAAGGGTGATGGGAGATGGCGTTAGAAATAGTACCTGCATATTTCTATCTCTGTTTCAGTGCAGTTTACCTATCCAAGCACGCATCATAAAATAAAATTAAATGGTCGTTTCTTGTTTTTAGGATTGCTGGTGGTTTTAGTTCTGCTTTCTTTTGCTTACCTACTCTTTAGTATTGAAATTGAGGTTCTAGAAAATGGGAAAACAAGGCAACAAAAAGGGATGCTGGCATCTATAGAAATAACTATAAATATTGTCTCCATTTGTAGCTGGAAGTAAGCAGGTTTTCTGAGGACAATTTAATAATCCATGACATAGAAGTGGTTCTACGAGCTGTTTTGCAGGACTAAGCTAAGGGGTTTTTTAATGAAAAGTCAGGAGGGAACTCAAAGCTTGCCATCTGCAGAATGAGGCGCTAGCATTTTAAATCAGTTTTTGATTTGAACATCTCTTGGAGAAAACTCTTTGCCTTCCAAAGTGTGGCAGATTATATATTTAAAAAGAGTTTCAGAAGAGTTGCCATGAAGTTTTTGAAGTTTAATTTGACCAACCCTGCTATTCAGAAAAAATGTTTGAGAACTCCAGGTGACAACTTACCTTTGGTTTTGTTGCTCTTTGAAATGAGAGCTTAAGGTGATGATCCAAGTAAGTAATGGAGAATGACGTTGTAAAATTAGATCATTAAAGGAGTGCAATAAAACACTGAAAAACCTTTTAAGAGTGGGCCGTGAATTGAGATTTTACTAGAATAATTCTGTTTGGGAGGTGATTTATTGGGAGTGATGATGTGTTAGACTTCAGAGATGTTGATTTGCTACTTATATCATATGTTTGAAGTTCAAGAAGTGCAATACCTACAGTGCATTTCAAAAAAGAATCATTTCTGCAGTGTGTCTTTGAGCATAAGCATTAGATCTTCTGTGGAAGGGGAAGAACATCTAGCATTTAAATAAATACAAAGGATTTAGCATCTTGATTGGTTTGTCTTGAGGATCAAGCATAATTATTGCCTTGTAAACAAGAGTGTACCCACATCTTCAGGTAAGTCTGTCTTGTCTAAGTCTGGAAGCCTTTTTTGATGAGTAGGGAAGGAACTGAAATGATGTAACTTGTCTGAACAGAGCAAGTTGTCAAAATCCATCCAGAGCTATTCTTACGTGACAGATAGTTCTCCCCTGTACTTTGTGTCATGTCCAATTTGTTTCAGAGGGCCTTACTGCATTCTGTAATACATAAATAGAGCCATTTTGTGAAACAGATGGTTTAAAAATAGGACTGTTGCAGAAGAAAGATGGAGCAGATGAATATTTTTATGCTGTAGGATAAAATTATTAGAAATGGTAGAGTCATTAAAAATCTATATCTCTTACTACCTCTCCCAGCATTTTAAGGGCGAGCTTTGTCCGCTGCATGGCACCAAGCATCTTGCTTTCTGATTTTCTGTCCGTATTTCTTACGAGATGGAGAACTGGCTTCCTCATTAGTCCTTTGGGAGTAATTATAGGTATTGAAAGGCTGAAGCTGGAGTTGAATGAATTCCAGTCTTGTTTGTGTGGTGTTTTGTGGAGACCAGTGGGAATGCTTATAGTGACCTGAATGGCATTTTTACCACGATTGCTACTCTCTAGCTCTCCTTGTTCTTTGCCATCAATGGGACAGCTCTGGCATCCTTAACCAGTTTTTTCTCTAAGGAGGTGGACCACACGTCGGAAGTAGTGTGTCTGTGAAAATAAATTGAAAGAAAACAAAAACGACTCCCCTTGGTTATGCTGGTGCAAATGAAGTTTATCTTCCTTCTGAGGCAATTTCTGTAAAGTACGTTCTCAAAAAAGGGGTGGGAGATTAACGTTATTGTTCTGACTTTTCCCATCTTTTCCTTTCTTTGAATCCTTGACACACACAAGCAATTAAAGAACATTAATAAAGCTCTGCCATAATTTGTTTGATGGAAAACAGGCTAATGCAGAATGGGAGAAGATGCTTGAAGAAAGAGACTCTGTCCCTCTGCAGTATATAACACAAACAGGTAGCGGTACTAGGTGGGCAACTAACTTGGGTTTTTATGTAAGTTTCCGCACAGGTTCTCCACTGTGCACTTTGGGGAGTCAGAACAGAGGGGCTGTTGAGCAGCACTAATGGCTTTTGTTGACTTTGCAACCCGTTGTACAGATGAGATGCCTGAAAAACAAGCTTGTTAATTTTGCCATACTGGTGTCAAAAGACTTATATTTCTAAAGGTACCACTCAATAGGCTATAGAGAAAATATTGTGATGACTGTAACTTTCTTCTTTAGCTTTCACTTTTTAACTTTAGCTTTCATTGGGAAAGCTGATTTTAATTTACAAACTGCAAACAAAGCTCTGAACCTGAAAAAACAACAGATGTCTTAAATCCAGGTGATACATCCTCTGTTAGAAATTGTAGTAAATTATATCATCTTGAAAGAAAAAGAGGGGGACACACCATCGTGCACATGGCATACCCATCAAATTTTTAAGTAACCAGTTGTCTATAATGACTCTTCTGATTTACAGATGTTTCAAGAGATGCAGAAATGAGGCATGAATTGGGATGTTGTGGGGAAACAGCAAATAGCACTGTCTCTTGTTGCAGTTTTATGCATGTAAGAATGTGAAAACAAGAACAATATACTTGATGCCGAGTTTATTAACCTCCCACTTGATGACTTGCCTTATCCTTTCCATTTCAATATTAGTTTTGCTTTCCTTCGGTTACTGAATCAGGATTTTTTCCTCTTCTCCCCAGTGCCTTAATGCCTGCCTCTCAAATGGCATCTGCTTTTGCATTTAAAGGCTATGCAGTACTTTCACATTAATGTCATGTATGAAAATGAGGTGTTTTCTTGACTACCCAATATAAATGTAGACAATCCTTATACTCTGGAAAAAAAAAAAAAAAAAGGAAGGCAGCCTGTATACATAAAACCAGTGTATCAAGAAGTGTTTGTTGCTGTCTTTCATTGTGGTTATTTTTCTGAGCTGCCAATTAGTGGATAGCAGGATAAGGAATTACTGCGCCACAAGACTATAGCTTCTGCTTTGTGTTTTGTGCCTGTAAGCTCCATTCTAACTGCTTTGAGATATATCAACAGCCTGCCATAACAAAATGTGCATAATAAAGTAAAAAGAGAGCGCTTATATTTATTTTTCTCCTCTGTTTGGTCTCTGCCTCCACAACTTCCCAACTCAGTGTCCCAAACCAAGTGAATTGTGTGTCATGTATTCCTCATCTATCTGAAAGCAGTCTGTTCACCATGAAATCTTTTTCTTGAGAGAATTAAAGTAAAAAAACAAACAAACAAAAAACAATTAAAAGAAACAAAAGAAAAATGAAATGTTCTTAAAATGCAGCTGCATCTGATCTAGAGCTACAAGCAATATTTATATGCACATTTAGTGCACAGCATAAGTAAAGAAGAAATTTGAAGTGGTCTGGGAGTTTAAATGCACTTTCACATTTCCTAATGCTTTCACATTTTTGTTCAGTTTCATCTCATCTGTGATAATGATTGTAAAATACTACAATTCTTTACGAAATTATGGGTTTTTTCCCTATTACTTTGATGTTATTCTCTTTAAATCCCATTTTAACATTGTTTTTATCTGGGATAATTTAGTATACCTTTCTGTGTGGTCGAATTTTCATTTATAATCTGTGTATCAATACTGCCTGCAGCACAATGTAATGTGAGAGCCAAATTAATTTGTTTTGAAAAAAATTAGACCTTGGGGTAGAAAGAGAATAAGTTAAGATGCAGGGTGGGTAAAAACACTGGCAAATGCAGCATGGGCACCAACAGTATATGTTTAGTCAGTGGCAGAATTTGAACCGGATCTTAGACAAAGAGTGATTATCTCACAGATTTATCTGCGGTCCATGTTTCTCTTTGCATTGTTGCATTGTTTCAAGTTCTCTTACCTTTGAAGGAGGATAAGAACTTCGGAACGTGGCAACTTTTCCAGCAGTCTTGTTTGTATTTCTGGAAGGAGTACCAGTCCTAATATCAGGATTTCCATATCAAGTCTGGGTGTGTCCTAGTTCTTTCTTCTCCTTGTTTGTGCTATTTATTTCCTGCACTTGTTCTAGGAAAATTTTAGGGACTTGCTCTGATGCAGATGTTCTAAATCAAACACTTTTTTTTTTTTCTTATATAATTACAAGTGATCAGAAACAGCGTAATCATACAAGTGCTTGCAGACAGGACATGCATCCTCCCATCCTGTCCTAGGAAGCAAAATCTTCTGTGTCACAATTCAAATTGTTGAATATTCCTAAAGGCATTTCTTATAGGAGTTTCCTGTTTATTGGGCAGTTTGCTGCAGTTAGTTCTGTATGTATTACTGATTCATACTATTAAGTTGTGAATTAACATTTAAATTGTAAGTGTTGCTTGGTTGAATTGTCAAAGATAATGAGAACTAATACCAGATACTGAAGTTAACATTGCATTTTAATAAACACCTCTCAGGATAACGTGCTTAATGTCTCTGCATACTTTTCTACATAAGTTCTCCCAGCTGCTTGAGTGCGAAAACTCCAGATCATCCCCAGCAATAGCTACCAAAACCTCTTGCTCTCTTTTTATGTTACGTTTCTACGTGAAATGGGTACCTCAAGCGGACTTGAAATAACAGGAGCAAAATCAGATCCAGGTATTCTTTTTCTGCTACCTGAAGTGAACATGTAGGACATCAGTGTGTCAAATGCAGAATCATGTAATTCATGATCTACTTAGTGGTTTAACCTTAAAAAAAAAAGTGAATATAACATGCCACTTGAAAGAAAGTAGATTCTACCAAGACTAGAGATACTGTAGGAAGGCAAAGGAGGGCTGTGAAAGGAAGTTAGCTGCAGGCACAGTACAGAGCAATTCTGGGATCTGCTGCCTGCTTTGTCATTTAAGCCTAGTGCACAGCAGGGGAGAGTAGATGTTTGCTGTTAATAACAGCTTATGATGAACTAGGCGTTGTAATGAAATTTTTGACAGGGATCCTACTCGCACATTAAACTCTTCTCCTTCCTTAATTTTGTTAGTACTGAACAGGAGGAAAAAAAAAAAAAATAAATCTCTTGAGGAGGAGCTTGGAAATTATTGTGTGTGTCCTCCCTGGGATGATGCCCAGGACTAAAGTGTTTACCCCCGTATCTTTACTTTGCCTGAGGCATTTGTGATTGCTTCAGCACTGTGAGCAGCCAGGGAGATGGGAGCGTGCTTGCATGTTGGGTGGTAAAGGGAGGGATAGGCTGCTAGAAGAATGCCAAAGCATTGAATGCTTTTGCTCCTGGTGGGGAAAACATTTGGCCCTGGGTAAGAATATTTCAGACGAGTTTTGGAATATGTCCAGATCACAGCCACCATGTTCTTGCTATCTCTACAGCCACCTACAAAAAGAACTCCACAGCATTTGACTTCGTGCTGAAGAGAGAGTAGAACTAAGAAGCTTGCTGGGGGAAGGGGGGAGCATCTATCAGTTTGCGATTTACGGTACCAGATGGACTGTGCTGTGTTTTCTGGCACTATTGATGGATATGTTAAGTTTTTTCTTTCTCTCTTGCATGCTGAGATGGAAGAAGGGAAAGCATCTATCACTGAAGAACAATCTAAAGCAACCGGTATTGTTTAGTTACTCTCCCCCATTTGGAAAAGTAGCCTACGGATCCATTTTTTTCCTGATATATCACAGTTAAAATTAATAGACTTACACAGGGTTTAATACAGTCTCCTGTCTTTAAAATATAGTGGGTATGATTTCTTTAAATCATTTTGGAGCATTTAGACTAACAAAGTAGATAAGCCATCTTGTGGAATAAACCGACATGCGTAAAAACTGGCACAGTTGTTAAACAGTGCACATTGTAATGGCATTTTGTTGGGGTATTATTACTTCAGCTGCACAATTATGGGAGCCTGCTGCATATTAGCAGACGCTTTCCTCATAACCTCAAGCTGTATGCGCTGAGTTATTTTCCTCCTCAAACTATCGTCTTGGATTCTCCCAAACTACATATCATTTCTTTTTTTTCTCCATAGCAGTGCAGGCTGTAGGCAATAGTGAGTATGATACTTTCTGCATTGTTAGGCAATGAGCATTATCAGCAGCTGCAATATTCAGGATTAGTCTTTTTGTTATTGTTTGGCATCTGCGGTACCTACATGAATCTGTTCAGTCCTGTTTCTCCAGAAGGCAGCTGGGCTCTGACTGAGAGAACGCGACCATAAAGCTTTCCTGAAATTGTCACTGTACTCCCGAGTTCACTCTTAATTGGAACTGCTGTTCTCACAATGCAGTTCACTGAGATATTTATTTAAAGAAACTGTGGTATGCCAAAAGACATCTTCACATTTTATACTGGTGAAATGGGGACAGAGCAGGGTTCACCACAAATCAGTTGCTGAGCCAGAAAGGTAATCCAGGTCTTGTAACCCCAAGCTTCCTCCTTGGTCTGCTAGCAAGCAGATGTCTCTGAATTAAGTATCCTACAGAAAATATACCAGCTGGTGTCCTGCGGTACAGAAAATGTCTTTCAGAAGAGTAAATAAAAAACAGGGTTTTCCTGAGGGTTGTGGACTACTTTTCTCTAAAAGCTGTCTGCCATCTAAGCTTCACTGGAATTTTTTAAAACTAGATTGAAAAGGTTCACTGGCTTTTGCAAAAGGTCAGATAAAACGTAATATATTATTTTATGGTTACATATCTAAAGATGCTTTTGCTCAGGATTTCTCTTCTATGATACCCATACTATTGGTTTTATCTTTCTTAGCTTACTTGCCTTCTTTGGAAAATAAAGTAGACGTATACTGGTTAACGAAAGAAAGGGAGCAACTGTTGGGTTTTATGTGGGCTAAATGCATAGATTACAGGGTATTCTGTTTTGCTTGTTTTTCCTAAATTGGCATAGATATTGAAGAACTTCAGTGGTGATCAATGAGATTTAAGGTTTACATACTAGCATTGGTTTTGAGTGTGCAACTTAAATTTGAGAATCAGTTAGATAGGACATGAAATTACTTGGCAGAATTACAGAAGAGGAGTAATATTTTATTCCATGACTTTTATCAGGGTGGGTGGAGTGATGTTGAGACTATTTTTCTTACAGGTGAAAATTGTAGAACAAGTAGAAGCATTACAGTGTTGCATTTTGGGGAAGAATTTCTCAAGAAGATTGTTGCATGGTATCTTTCCTGCAGTGTTAAAACAAACAAACAAACAAACCACACCTTCCTTCGGGGGGGCGGGGGGAACCAAACAAACAAAAAAGGAAAAGAAAACCCAACACATGTATTGAGCTTCATCTTAAGGACACCGAAAAATGCTAGAAACATTGATTTTTTTTATATCTAAGTCTTGTAGACGTGCACACACACACGCGCGCGCACAGAAATAAATCTTGTGTACGTTATGCTACATTGTTTAATAATTCTCTTCATTGACTTCCTTATGAAGTTGATTTCTCTGGTCATGAAACCCTCAGCCTCTTGTGTTGTCAATACTAACGCAACTTGTCTGAAAGATGCTGAAAGGCGTGATTCTTGTCAGTATCCTAGAGCTAGAAAAGACTTTCTGGATTATCAATCCAATGAACTTCAGGTTCAGGAAACCATCTAAGAGTTGGAGATATGTAGATGGCTAATACCAGTGGCTACAGAGCACTTGAAATGTACTATAGACTTCAGTCAAAGACCAGAAAAACACAAGGATAAATGGTGTCATGCTCAAGAATAAATATTTTCAGAAGAAGTTTTGCTGTCAAACTCAAGGAGATCAGAGTTATATCAGAACTTTATTTTAAATAAAAATACTCAGTTGTGTAATTTGCAGAAAATTGGATAAAGCCCGTGTTTTCCCTGCTCTTTGAAGTCTTCATAAAGAACATGATTTCAGTGGGAGCAAGACCACAATAATTTCTCCTTTATTACTGTTTTTCTCCATCTCTACCATTTCAAACTGGGTAATACTGTTCATTCTGACAGCAATCTTAATAATGTATTATACTTTAAAAATTGCTATTTTGGGAATTGTGGTTTTTGGCAAGAACAACATGCTGCTCTTGGATTATAAATCTGTGGTGGTTAGTTAAAAGGTTAAATTTACACTAACATGTCTTGTCACTTTGACCTAGATGAAGTTAAAGCAAGTAAGTAGGGCAAGTTCAGCAGCTTTTAATGAACTATTATTAGTTGAATCCCTGCAAAACTGTAACATAAATGGTATGTCATTCTGGTTTATAATTTTCAACCAGAGAACTCCGTCTGACTGGTGACTTCACATATTCTGATTTGTGCTTTCCTGTCAGCAATACATTTCCTGTCCTGGCACTCTAGTCTCTACATTTATTCTTATTTTGGCCTATTGAAGAATGAAGTGATACTGTAAATAGAGTTAAAGCTATGAGTAATTAATGAATTTAATTTTGTCAAGACCTTCCCTTTCAGAAAAACTGGAAAAAAGGTGCCTTGGCCAGTAGTATAGCTATCAATATGCAGAATATGACCAGGGCTCATACTCCTGAGCGCTGGCATATGTTACAGCAAGTGGAATGAGTCTGCTTTATGGGACTCTTCTTTTTTCTTCTTTTCTCCAAAGGTGATCTTCACGTGGGCTGTGAGAGTCTTGTCTTCTGATTATGTTGGATTTACTGTGCCTATGAAGTAAGCCTGACAAACTCTGAATGAGTCACATCTATTGCTTATGTGATTTGTGTGGGAGCATGCGTGTGTGTATGTCCATGGTTCTTCATGACTTGGAGCTTGTGTTCAGCAAAGGAACAACAATGTTGGAGCTTAATGGAGTCCTGGTACTGCTCCTGTTTTGCCCAGATATGATTTCTGAGTTGAACCAGAGGACACATCTGTGAAGACTTGGACGTTTCCTAGCCCTGCACATAAAGCAGTATGGGAGTAGGTGTAGCGCTCCGTCCGTTGACCTTCTGCTCTGCAGTTTGTGTCTACCTGTTCAGGATGCATTTGCGTGGGCTGGTTCTGTGGTCTCAAACAGTTGCGGCTGGGACATGCTCAAGGACATTGTTGTTTGGTTGGGTTTTTTCCTGCTTTTTTCCTAAGAATTCCTACATTTGTTTTGTTTCGGTTTTAGCTTACTCAATATTGTGATTAGAAATGCCTGTAAACAAAATGCAGCTTTATAAGTAGAGTATTTCTATTTCATTTCTTTTCCTTATGCCTAGATTGAGCTTAAGAATTGCAATTTTCCACATCCATTCTTTAGTCCAGCAAATAAGCTGGATTTAGCGCGATCGCTTTCCTTGTGTGAGGTCCTCTTCAGCACAAAGAGAGATAAACAGTAATATTGGCTAGTGTACATAAAAAGAAGAAATGTTAGTCTTTGTATAATGAGCACAAGGTTGTATATACCAGCTGCTCTAACCATTCATCCTTGATTCATCCCTGAAAGTGGGATATATTTGCATAATGCAGGCGGTTTTGGGAGGAAGGGAAGAGGAGGGAGGGTATTTGTATCTTTTAATCTTATCCCTCCCCCCCTTACCTCCCTGTCAGTTTTGGTGCACTTTCAGTTTTGACATGATTTTCTCTCCTGCTGCCAGATAGCAACAAAAGCAAACAATTTTTTCAACAGCATTTTAAGCAGTACATGAAGTTTACTTATGTGTGCTCAGTTCTCCTGTGTGTAGATGGTGAGAGCGCTGAAGTGGGGAAAAAACCCCATCTCCCCGGTGCTGCTGACACTTCTACTTCAGCCCCACCAACATCAGCAGAAGTCACTTGGAGCAGCTTGCCTAACTCAGGTCGCGCTCTCTGTGGAGCAAAAGCTCCACAGATGGTGGAGTGGTGTGGAGCCAGCCATGTTCTTACCCCTTTTTTTTGCTTGTAAGGTGAGCAATGGTTGCCATTAGATACTGTACGAAAATCCTGGGTGCCCGGGCAAGCTCCCAGCTGACTGGGTGAGGTGAGGTTGCCGCCGTGGCACGCTGCCTGAGCGGTGCCGTGCAGCTACGGCAGAAGCGGGAAGTCTCAGCATGCAGACGAGCCACGGTGTCTAGACATGCTATGATTATTTCTTTGCTCTATTCAGTATGTAGCCAAATACCTTTCAAAATATACTATACAGATGTGAGAGTGGTGCCTGCATCCATATGACAGTGAAGGTTATTAACTGCATGTGCACCTTCCTCTGTGTCCCCACCAAATTTAATCATACCTCCTGGTTGTACCAATGGCTTCTGCACCATTTTTGAACAGCAGTGGGAAACAGTACTCCTACCGGTTTATCATTAAATATAGTAAACATTTCTGTAAAACTTCCACAAGCATACACCTATATATATATTTATCAATTTGCAGAAGGTTTTTTTTTTTCCCCCTGTTCTTTAAAAGTAAACATGCTTCTGGGCAAATAAAATGTGCCATGGCTGAAATCCCCTCTAGCGTGCCTGTGTTTGTCACTGAGAGTACGTAAAACCAGCAGTTTGGAAAGTGAGTTTGTCTCTTGTTTTGTCTGGATATTTTCGTTGAAATTTTTGTGTTAGATTGAAACTGGTCATCAGTTTCAGAAGTCATTTTGAAAGGAAAGGGTAGGAGACAGAGGTAGGGAGCACAGCCACTGTAGCCATTTTGCTTTAGTAAATGTTGCTAAACCTGAGCAAAAGTAAACTAAAACATGGTTGTATAACCACAAATAAAAAAAAAAAAAAATAATTTTTTTTTTTTTCTGGTCAGTTTTCTGATGTTGGTGGCTTAATTTACAATTTCTGTAAGAATGGTTTGGTGTGGGCTGTGTAGACTGAGTTAGGCTAACTTTAGCTTAACTAAATGAATACTCTGGCTAACTTCTGGCGTTACCCTGCCCACAGCATATACTGTATTGTGCCTGATAAAAGTGCCACCACAGTCATAGGAACAGCAGGGCTGCCATATTAAGAAGCGTAAGAGAAGCAAGACATGAATCTGTAGAAATCCAAGCTTCACGAGTTTGTTTCTGTGTGTGTGTGTGTGTGTGTGTGTTTTTTCCCCTAAATCAGTAAGGTGGATTCAGACTCTGCTTTCCAGTTTTGTCCAGGAAATTCTTAAGCTTATAATAAAAGTAAATTCGCTAAAACTTTTCTTTTGCTGAAATAAAATCTGAAATGTTTATGTAGAAATACGAATCTTGAAATGTATGGTGAGGGGAGAGTGAGAGGGTTGCAGTGCATATAGAAAGCACCAGCACTGTCAGGTTTGTTTAGAAAAATTGAGGTATACAGCCTTCTTTGTAATGTTTCAAAGCATAATAATTCAACTGTTCATTCTGGTGTAGTGAGCGCATACATAAATCACCAGCACACTGCATCTTAGAGATGGGTTGCTTGTAGTTGTCTGTAGAACTTACTGCATGGTAACAGTTATAATTAATTACTTGGAAGACTGAATGTCTCAGAGTACTTTGTCATCAACGTGCACAGGTGGCGGGTAGTTGTGCTGAGGTGTTCGAGTATTCTCCGGTTCATAGTAATATAAAAAGTAGAACTTGATCCTCTTCCAAGATTTAAATTTGTCCTTGCCTTTCTGAAAAGTGGGAGGCAAAAAGGTGATGCAATGTCTTCTCAATGATATAAGCTTCACCTACCACCTTGGACTATGAAATTCAAAATTACCTTATATCCTTTAGCTACAGTTGATCCCTAAGCCATGGAGAACACTATCGAAATCTGCTCTTGGCAGCTTCTACGGCAGACTTTGACATAGCTGGATTTTGTGGAGGGTTGTGTATATGTGTGCATATGATATAAATACTGAATTTAGAAGAAAATACGTAAATGTTAAAAAGCTGAAGTACCTGGTGATAGGGAGCAGGGGGTTTGTGAGAAATTTTGACATGGTGAATCTGGATCTTTGTTGTCTAACCTGGAGGGTTCTTGCTCATGTGAAGTTTCCTTGTTATAAAATGTCTTTATGCAGTACTGCATATGCATTTGGCAGATTTCCTGAGACTTTCATAGGTCAGAAAAGCACTGGGAAAAAAATCTCAAGCACTTTCAGTGATCTAGTACAGTCGCTTTATATAAGTAAGTAAACAGAATAGAACAATGGCTCCTTTTTGCCTCGTGCCTCTGATTAGGTTCAAGGGTGAACTGTTGATTGCTAGTGTATTTGTTCTGTGCTGTAGACATTTTCAAAGAAGCGAATGCTTAAATTGGATGGACTATTATTGGTTTTTACTTATGAAGTGAAGTACCTTTTTGTTGATGTGTCGAGAGCAGGAAATGGCTATGTGATTCCTGTCTTGTTTCAAGTAAAGGTAGCACTTAGTTGATTAGCAGTACCTTCTTTATTATACCTGTTTTTATATATATATATATATGTATATATGATATACCTATATAATACCTGTTTCAATAAAGAAAAAAGCAAGATAATTTTTTGAATGTTTTTATAGTCTTAGTCGTTTCTACAAAATGGGTTAATGCCTTGAAGTGTTCTTAATGATGCATCTCTTTTTCTTGAAAATGTCTTTTGTAATGTTTTGAGACATTTAACTGTGTTTTTCTCTTGAACTTTCTTTTATGGAAAGATTAAGGAACACTAAAGTTTTGCCCACCTGAATTTTGCCATGGATTTCGCTTGGGGCCAGATTTCAGCCCACGTTTTAGGCATGTTTAATTTTAGTGGTGGTTAGGGCACCAAGGAAGATTTTTTACAGTGGGGATTTTTCTCAAATTCGTGTCCCATGGATTTTGTTAATTCTGTGACAAGTACTCCTCCTTTCTGATTCTCATCCCAAGCTGCCAGTTATTTTAAAGAGTGGGTTTTTTCTGCCTCTTTCTGTTTGGTTCTTGTTCACACTGTGTAGTTCAGTGCCTTACATTTCTAATTTATTGTCTTGAAAGACAGATGTTTTATGGCTGCTATAAATGTCTGAGAATTGCTGATGAGCTGTCTCTTCAATTTCTCCTTTATGTTTCCTTTTCTCCTAGGAGCCTACGAGGTAGACTCAGGACCCCACTGTGCTAGGCTCTGTACGAACGCTGAACAGAGGCAATAAATGATTACAGAGGGATGGTAACAAAAAGGTAGGTAAGAGACTGTATTTTGTTCAGTGGGTAGATGGTGATGTCATGGAGAGATTGTAAGATGCTCTCTGGAAAAAGACTGGGAGATTATTTTGTAGACCATTATAGGTATTCTGTGTTTCTCTCCTCCCTAAGCTAAGGAAATGCAAGAAATGGAAATGGGAGGAACACAAGAAAAACAACCTGCAATTCTCCTTTCTTCTCCCTTCTCTTAAATTATGCTCAACTTCAAAAAGGGAAACTATGTAAAAATGGGGATGTTTCTTTAAAGAAAAACTGAAAGGGCAGCTGTAAGAGTGATGTGTTTGTAGGTGGCAGAGACACTATTTTAGGATCCTGTTTTGGAGGCTCCGCACAAATGCTACCATCAGTCTAAAAAAGACTCAAGAAAAGGAAGCCTGTATAGCTAAATGACAAGGTAGAGGAGATTATTCAAGGCAATAGGACATCTTAAAAAAAGCTGCGGCTGCATTCAAAGAAGGAAAATAGGACCAAAAATATCCCCCTATCAGTCTAAACATACAATTAATAAATACTTTTTTCAACCACACCAGTAGCAGGAAACCAGCTGAAGAGTCTGTGGGGCCTGCATATAGGGACATTATGAAATGAACTATCTGAGATAAAGCCATGGCTGAAAACTAAATTATTCTTGTGTGTATGTGCTCACCACCGAAAAGCGTGGGGTGGTTTCTGTTTTGGAACCCTTATGGGAGGCTTATGAGATTGCCTTTCTCAGCTGGAAGCATTTGTAGGAGAGATTGTGGAACAAATTGCATGTTCCCAATTTAACAGGTCCAGACGTACCTCACTGAAGTTTTTAAGAAACAGAAGAGTGAAATAGAACAGCTACAGACTGCGGTGTGCAGCCTGTTGCTTTAAAGTGTCTCGGCAGTTGAGAACTTGAAGATGTCTAATCTGATGCCATGTTTTAGGAAGCATTCATGTGGAATCAGGGAGCCTAGAAAACAGTAAACCTCTTGTTAAACTTGAGTGTATTAATTAAAATATTAGATTAGTGGCTGTTTCAGAAAGGACATTGGATGAATATGATGGAGATGCTGAGAAAGAATTGATTTCCATGAAGGGAAGCCTGATGAAGAGGAGCTTTAGGAGCAGGTTAATACTAGTCTTCAGCTATTTGAAGGGTGCTTACAAAGACGATGGAGCCAATGATCTTAGTAATGGCAAACCATGTAGTAGAGGGTTAACATTCATGGATTGCAGATTGAAATGTTCTGATTGGGCATTGTAGGAAAATCTTTTTCACTAGGAGGGTAGTGCAACACTGGAAAAAGTTACCCAGGGAGAGGGAGGTGACATCTCTCCAGGGGAAGGCTTTCAAGTCTTAGTTGGACAAAGCTACAGCTGACCTGCTGACCTGATCTACTGTGGCTTTTAGTGGTTGGTCAGACTTGGTTGGTCAGACTAGATGACTTCCAGCCAGCATTTTTGTGATTTGAAGTCAAGTCTTGCTAAACTGCCGTGGTCCTTTGAAGTAGATAACCAGCATGCAGATGGAGGAGATTTTATGCTGCATTGTTCTACTTATATTTTGAAAAGCCGTTTCGTATTCAAAGTCCTGTAAAAAAATCTTTTAAAGGAACTAAACAGGACTGCCCACTGTATAAATAATTGGTTAAATGGTAGGAAACAAAACACCAGGAGAAAAACGCGTTGGAAATCACAGGTGGATTTCCACAGACATCTCTCTGAGGGCCCAGGGGGATCTTCATATTCATAAGTGGCTTGGAACAGAAGTATGATGACAAGGCTTATTTCTGAAACTACGTTAATCAGGGCAAAAGAAGGTAAAAGAAAAGGCGGCAGAGTGAAAAACTGCAGAAGAACCTTATAAACCTCATTAAAATGGCGGATGAAATGGTCATTAAAGAGGTGAATGAAATTCAGGGCCAGTAATGGCAAAATACTTTGAGCTGGCCTGAGATCTGGGGACTAGAAGCAGTGATTTAATGAAAAAAATAATCTCTATACTTTAGTAGCAGTCAAAAAGCAAATTTATATCAGGAGTTGCTGTGAAAGGAGAGATATCAAAATATCATTAGGCCACTCTCTAAATCTGCCGTGTGTTTGTGTCTTAAATATAGTGTGCTGTTCTGGTCTCCTTATCTCAGAACAAGTGGAGTAGAACAGGAAAAGGTTCAGAGAAGGGCAACAAGAATGAAGAGGGGCAGCAGGATGCACAAGACATCCGTGGAGCAGCTTCCGTGCAAGAAAAACTAGCCAGATGAGTCTGCAGACTGGAAAAGAGATAATGGCCAGATGCTAATGCTGCAGGTCTATAAAATCGTAAGAGCTTGTGAGGAGTGTGGATGGGAAATGAACACTGAGTGCCACCATGTTTTTTTATTAGATGAGATGTCAGATGAAACAGCCAGGGAGCAGTTTCAAAGCTGGGAAAAGTTTTTCTTTGCATAGTGTGCAAGTCAGTTCAGAAATTCCTTGCCACGGGATGCTGTGCGTGCTGCATGAGTATAAAGAGCTGCTGAGCAATGTTGGAAAAGGAGTTGGAAGAAAAAGAGGGAAGGAAAAAAGAAGAGGTGGCAAAGAAAGGTATTACCTCTAGTTTAAGGGAGTTACTGAGCTGCAAATTGTGGAAAGCTGTGCTATAAGTGTTTTGGTGGGAGTGGAAGAGAACATTTCTGTATGACTGCTCTGGTTTTCACTGTTCCCTTAGACATCTGCTCTTGTCTGCTCCTAGAGGCAGGGTAGTGGGTCAGGTTTGATATTTAATCTGAGCCAGTCTGGTCATTCCATTTGGGCTAAACATCCAGCCTGGCTCACTGTGGTGGGTCTTACACAATGTTTTATAAATACTAAGGTTGCAGGGTGCAGTCCCAGAAGAGAACTCTGTTGATAAAACTATTTTTAAAAATATGAAGCTGTTATGTAATTTGAGGTGTCACACTGAGCTTGGAGCCTTTTCCCTCATTGTAAGGTAAATGCTTTTTAGCTTATTTTGGCACTTGATAAATTACAATTAAATTCATCTTAATATGTTCAAGCTGTTTCATTGAGAGTTCAGTTCTTAGCCCAAAAAATCTGTGGTTTTTTCATACTTTGTTCCCTGGACAGTCTGTACTGTCTGTCAGAGAGTGAGGAATTACCAGAACACCTTTTCTCACTATGTAAGTCCTAGGGACACTCATTTTGCTGTAGAGTTGGTAGACTTTGAGGGGAGAGAGAAGCAAGATGAAATGGCAAAGCCTTGAGAGAGTACAAAGAGAATGAGAATTGAACTTGGAGAGACTTTTGTATTTGTGAATTAGTTTGAGAGACAAAATATTTGAATTACATAATGATGATCTGGGGGCAAGGCTAGAAGTGACAGAGTTGCATAATGATAGCAGTTGAAATGGCCAAAACAGATAAGGCTACTGGAAGAGAGAGGGTCATGGGAGAAGATTAGTGGAAAACAGGTAAATTGAACTGAAGGAATCAAATGGGAAGAGGTAGGCAAGGATGAGAAACTACTGAAGAAAGTTCTTAAGAATTAACAGGATTTTAGAGGTTTAGAGAGGAGCAGATACTGGGAATGGAAGAAACAGTGTCTTTGATTTTCAATCAGTGGTTTATGGACCTGAGATGGATTGATCCATGCAAGTACTAAAGAGTATTCCAAGGGGACTTGAAATCAAAAAACATGGGAGGGGAGAACAATATTTTTCATTAGATTAGAGATGGTAGTTGCTGTTGGTAAAAATGAATTTTGTTAAGAGTGTAGCAAAAATGAGGCTAAAGCAGCTGAAATGGAGACTCAATGGATTTCTAAGTAACATGGTGAAAACCTGCAGGCACAAAGATGACATGAATATTTCAAATAGTGATGTACAGAGTCCTAAGGAAAGAGTATTTTTCTTGCAGGAAGAGGGGATACAAGGGTGTGATTTTAGATAAATGGAGGAGAAATGCAGAGTAAGAGCAGTTAAAGGGAAAAAGGAAAAGGAACATAACATAGGTCATTACCAATTAAAAGTATTGCTTAGGTCCCTTACCCACCTAATTCTTTGAGCTCATCTGTCTGTGAAGGAGAGTTCCTTCCTGGTGGCCCTTCTAACTCTTCTGGTGTCTTCCTTGTGTCTGTGTGTGCCTGGTGGTGGGAGGTTTCCCTCTGTGCCAGGCTTGGGGAATTTTAACACATGAAGCATAACAACGAAAGCTTGTTAGTAGTAGTTATTGTTTGATAAAAGGAACCTGGATTGCTTCAAAGCAGCAATAGCAATTTCGGAGGGGAAGGAAGGAGCTTCAAGTAGCTGAAGACTAGTATGTAACATAAAGTCGGACCACTGAGCTGCATACAGCTTTGTGCTAAAGTGATGAATGGTTCTGTACTTGACTCTGCATATGAGGTGAAGGAGGATCACAGAGGGATGGATGTGAGGTCATTGTGTCTACTGGAAGGACCCTTTGTTTCTTGCAACAGAGAATGACACTCTTCCCATTAAAGCCTGTTGTTAAATCTCTGAGATTAAAAGCAACTAGAAGCAGGGTTTTAACACCTGGTGTGAAATTAAATGGTCTTTGATTTATAATTTTAATCTCTTTTTCTCTCTCTTTTTTTTTCTTTTTCTTGGTCTTCCCCCTAACTGGCACAACTGCCCTCTCCCAGCTCGCACTTCTTGCAATACGGATGTTGTAAATAATTTGTATATAATTTGTAGAAAATACATAATTTGTAGGAAAGGGCACTGTTTTGAGACCCTTTGAGTTGTCTCTGTTGATCCATGTTTGGTGTATTATATTTATTTTTTTTCCACATGACACAGATTTTTGTACTTGCAGTGTATGCATTAATATAGTGTGTATAATCTGTTTGCTCTGGGAGCCCTTTCTGCAATACCACTGCGAGCATTTTGAATTATTTTTCATTCAGCTTCTGGTTGCATCTTTATGAAATATGGTGGAATCCAGTGCTGGAAAACATGCAAGACTGACAGCCCCGAAAATTGAAATCCTGTTTATCCATGGACTAGATAGCACAGCCTAGCTGGAGCAAACTCTGTATCTTGTCATTAGAACTCATGATTAACCTGCTGAGATGACCTCTGCTTTAGTTATTTAGAGAGCACTGAAGGTTTGCAAAGACTTTGCACAGTGAGAGTGTCATGTTTCAATTTGTGTTTTCAATATCTTTCTACATGATGTGTTTATTACAGTATAAATACAGGTTTGTGTCTTAAAGAACTATGAACTCTGCACTGGATTTTCCGTGTAAAGATGTGTTTGCATGTAGTTACATTATTAGCTACAGAAACTGATAAGGCTGTAGTGATTGAGCTATAGTATGTGATAAAATGTGCTCTTTTATATTAAAAAAGTTAACAATTTAAAAACCAGAATGCATTGTGGTGACTTTAGCAGGACAGTTTTTCTGCTAGGTCACTCTGTGACTGTCTCATCAGCATCATGGTGAACTGGTATGTAACGGAGGAGAGAGCTGGCCAGGTACGAAAGGATGGAGGGAACCTATTGCTGTATCTAAACTATGCTTTTGGGACTCTTCATTAGCATGTGTGTCCCGTCTTCTCTCTGGGGTGAAGCATGCTGAGGTAGAGCGTGGCAAACACACCATGCTAGAAAGTTTGTCTCTACTCTCTGATAAGTCTGTCTTCTTGAGTTACACATTTCCTAATGCTGCCATAAATTGCCAATTTTTTTACTTGGCCAGTTACATACAATGTCAGCCAGTTTCTTGGTTTGTTTGGTGTTTTTTGTATCCCGTCTCTTTTGTTTTTTGCCCCTTTCTAGGTCAAATTTTGCATTTCATTATTACGCAAGGCTCCCAGTGGAAAGGCCTTGCATCCTCAGCATTTTCCTTATGGGCTCTTTATTTTGAATTCCAAAAATTCCATTCCATAGACCTTTCTCATACCAACGATATTAATATCTTGTTGCACCACTGCTATGTAAACTGACACTTTTCTGCTCTGACTTAATCATTTTTCAACATCACACCTGCAGCCAAAGGGCAGGTTTTAGTTGGACTTTTATTTATAAAACATTTGATTGTACTTGTGTTTTTCCTTGTGTCATTGACAGAGGCCATTTACAAAGGATTTGTGTTTTTTTTTTTTTTATGGCCATTTTCCTTGGTACTCCTTCTAGAGCTTTACGGTTGGACTGTTCTGGAAGTACATGTAACAAGATGTCTTTCTGTACTAATATGAAAATGACATCAAAGCAGAGCATTTGTAAGTAAAGGAGAAGGAATTTAACTGCAAAAGGATTACAGAAGAGCAGTGGAGACTGTAGAAGATAAGAGCATACTTAGTACCACTGACAGGCTGAGAAAAGACATAAAAACAAATACAGGAAAGGAAAGGTAGTGTTTTAGCATTTTCTTTGTGTCTAAATGAATACCCTCTCCTGCTGATCAAAGAGGGGTTTGGTTGTCTCAGAAAAGAGAGGCACTGAGGTCCACAGTGACTGAAAAGCTGAGGGCAGATGGGTCAATATGCCTTGATTTGTAGGGAGGCTAGTGCATTCCCTTACTCTGAGCTCCACCCTTCCTTAGGGCATGGAAGTGGAAGGCAGCGTTCATGCAGTGGAATAGCTGGTTACCTGTCTTGGGACACATCAAGAAGGAATGGGCTATTCCGCAACCACTCGCAGCATCTTGGATATGACTTTCCTAGCTTTCTTATTTACTTACATGTGGTACATGCCATGACTCTGTCAGATAACCTACGTGATGGGCACTGAGCGTTCCTGTCATTACCTGCCAAGGCTCGGTGATGAAAAGGAGATGAGAAACCTCTACAAGTCTCAGTGCCAGCCTCATCTGCCAGTGTGAAGATGCTTTTAAAGGATCCCGTGAAGGGGGACTTCAGGATCTGTTGTCTTTTAAAATTAAACTGGCCTTTTTGCTTCTTTTAGAAATGTTGTTGGAGTGGTGCAAAGGGCAGGGCTACACAAAGTCACACAAAGGCCTTTCTTCCTTCTCTTTTAACCCACCCTTCTCTTCAGACATCAGTGCATCCAGTGTCGTGTGCCAAATCTTTGTATTCCTAAGCAAAGGGGTTTGGTCTGGCTTGTCATGAGCGCTGGCAGGTCTGCAGCTCAGGGTGAACTAAGGGAGTGGGCTCGTGAATGTGCCATCCTCCTTGCTGCTGAGAAGTGAGTGGGATCTTGGGATACCTTATACCAAATTATGTTGCTGGTGCATGTTCACAGTCTGGGTTAGCCAGCACCCAGCTCAGGACTGAGATGGCTCTCTATAGCTCAGCAGAAGCAGGTTATTGTATTGCCCCTCTGCAGGGTATTGAGGGAAGGGGAGACAGAAGCTGGGCTCCAGTGGAGGGAGAATAGAAAGGGCAAGATCTGTGTGTGGCAGGAGATGCAGTGTGATCTAATGAGCTCAGCTTTTCTTGGACTTTACCCTTCCTATGTGCAGCAGCTATGGTGGTCTTAAAAATGCAGCTGGTAGCTGGTTTCTTTTTGGGACAGAGGATGACTTGAGGGACAAAATGGTGCCAATCATGAGTGAGCGCATGGATCTAGGTGTCGCATCATGCTGTTGTTAGCTGGTATTGGACTGACCTTCAATACAACCAACTGCTAGGAAGATTTAGATTGTTTGGGAGCTAGGGTCTTTGCTCAGGGTGTGGTGTTGGAACAGGGGTGTAGACTTGGTACGTGAGAAGATGGAGGGGCAGGCCAGCAAAGTGAAGGCGAGGCTATACGGGCCTACTTTGGGGATTACCTTCGCTTATTGCTATGGGCTGTTGTCTAAGTGGGCATGTGGTCCTCCCAGCAAAGTGTATGACATTCAGCTGTGGCATGTCAGCATGTTGGTGTTGTGGTTATTTGTTCATCCCAAGAGTGGAATCCCTGCCTGTGCCACGTAAGCATTTGGTTTTTTGAAGAATGCAATATGTGAAGGTATGAAGACATACAGAAAGTAGTGCAAAAAGGGGTGCAGGCCATACTACATGGGCTTTTGGGTATAGATCTTGGTGGTCTTGGGCAACACTAGCTAAGGATGCTCTGACTGCAGGTCACCCAGAGTTGCCTGGTGGTGTGCTGGTGCAGTATGGAGAATGGTTTTCCATAGGCTATTGCTATGACACCAGTGAGTGTACTGTGCGGCATAAAATGTAAGGATGGTCAGGAAGTTTCCCTTTAAGCACCTATGGAGGTACTAGAAAATTTGGATGCAAGCAAAATAGCCGAAGAAAGCTGAAACAGTGCCTTTATTTTTAGAAAAATCTAAGGGAAGGCATAATCATCCTCCATGTTTCTATTTATGAGCTCAAGGTGACTTTGACACATTTGGTCTCTGAATCTTAGATTCCTCAAAAGGAGGAGTCTGAGATATGTTTCAGTGTATGCAATCTGTGCATATACTGTATCCTTGTAAGATTCCGAAGTGATAAATGAAAAATGACGGCTACAAAGCTACAGAAGCCTAAAGTGATTTTGGATATGATGGAGACATCAGTGACACTTCATGTAATTTAGTCTTTGACTGATGGAAACTGTCAGCCACTGAGAAGCCATTGGCAAAGATGTCACCAAACAAATTGGATTTTCACAACACTC
This sequence comes from Rynchops niger, assembly GCA_013400035.1. Taxonomy (NCBI): domain Eukaryota; kingdom Metazoa; phylum Chordata; class Aves; order Charadriiformes; family Laridae; genus Rynchops; species Rynchops niger. Next base: position 2,118,613 of record VXBH01004946.1, read on the forward strand.
TTAGTTTGTGAAATAACCTTACGGAATAGATTTTTTCCTGAAAGCTCTTAAATGGAAATCATTAAAAAGTACACCATCATTAACAATTAGATAAAACATGGAAATGTAAGTAAGTTAAAATAACTTCTTAAGAGGATATTTCAGACTTGGAAAAAACAGTGTATTTAATTTTTTTTTTTTTTTTTTTAGACAGAAATACACAGACCATCACAATGTATGCTCTGAAGGAAACCCACAAGAGGCTTCTGTGTATTGAAACAAATATGTCAAGAGCCATTTCTCATTTAACCTTAGGTTATTTGACATCTCCTTATTTGTTGTTTAACAGCTTCATTGGGTGCATTCCACCAGATAGTATATGATTTCTGTTGTGTCAAGTTTTCCTACTTTTAAACAGACTTAAAAATAGAACTTAAATTTTTAACACTGGTGTTGGAGGAAGGAAATACAGCTAATTTATTCTCTTTAGAAGGATTTCTTTCTTTTTTTTTCTTTTTTTTTTT
>VXBH01004946.1:2119332-2137976 GCA_013400035.1 Rynchops niger
TTTTTTTTTTTTTTTTTTTTTGAAGATACTGAGAGATTGGATATTTTGGGTATAGAATGGCCTTTGAAAATATTTGTGCCTTCCCTTATTTTTAATATTACCTGGTTTATTTTAGGAAAGGATTTATTAACTTGATCTTTCACAGAAGGTGTAAAATAGCTGGGTCTGGATTCAGGATTTAGTGAAAAACTAACAAAGGTAGATGAACTTCCAGAAAGATCTAACAGAAGCCATGATTTTCCCTTCGGACTTCTTATTCCAGGATTCTGATAGCTTTGTCAAGAGTTTCCTGCATTTCTGATGAACATCTTCAGACAAGCCACACAGTGTTCATAATTAAAAAGAGGCATGTTTGTGTGATGCCTCTGAATTATCTGAATAGTAATGCAACTCAATGTGCATGGAAGGAAGGTGTGTGATTTTTCTGTTGCAGTTCTCAACTGAATCAGAGATCTAAATGCAAAATCTAGTATGGAAGAGTGTCATGTCAATTGGTGGGTCCCCTTTGAGCACTATTGCCTATAATCATAGGGGTTTAATCATGGGGTTAGAAGGAACACTAAACAGTGCTTTTATTTGTGTATTAAATCTTTGTAAATGTGTGGGGAAAAGTTCTGCTGATGTATAAAAAAAATCTAAATCATCTCTGCAGTGGTAATGTTAGAGAGCAAGGAAAGTGAGACAGTAGCATTTTGTATAACCAGTGCAGAGCCATTGGATGGTTCAGTCCACTTAAGTGTTCTCTGTAGGATACTCTCTGTTGCTTATCCAAGAACTGAAGGAAGAATCCAGAAGCTTGGTGCGACGAGTGCATGTTTTGAGTGCTTACCTTCATAGAAAAGCTACATATAAATAAAAAGGTAGGGAGCAGAAGTGTTCCATAGCGGTGATGTGGGATAATGCTGCATGACCTCTCGCTTTCCATATCAGTCTGCTAAACCTTGCTCTCACTTAAGCTGTTGCTGTAAAGAGAGACTATGCTGGTTATTGATGGGAAGAAACAAATAAAAAGCTGGTAATCAGCTAGAGTTGCGAGGACGTGGGAGTCTGAAATGTATTTGCAAATGGGGGCACAAGGGTGAGTGAACTTGACATACAAAAGTGTATCCCTCTCCACTGTATTTTGTTTGTCAAAGCTGTGACCACGATGCATTTGCTGAAATGTATTTAATAACCACTGCCCTTTAAAACTATACCAAAGAACTGCAGGACTGAACCCACCACGAGAAGGATAATTTTGCCTGTATTATTTAACTGAAGCAGGCTGTCACAGTAGTCGTTTCATGACATTTTGGAGCTCATCCAGCAGTTCTTTTGAGTAGTAACTACTTAAATATAATCTTTATTTTGGAAGTTTGCCTAGTATTAATGTGCAGAATATCCACTAATAGTTTTGTTTTAGAAGTACAATTTTGTCCTTTAGATTGGTGATTCACATTTTAAAACGTATTACATTAAGTCCTTATGAAAGCTAAATCCCAAATACTATCAAGTACAGTGACATATGAAATTGTAGAGTACTGTTTTCAGTTGAATATAATTTTTTTTAAGAAGCCAGCTATTTGAAGTTGCTGTATTACTGTCTTCCTTCTGGTTTCTTTTACATCCATGCACAAATTTTGTCATGTTTTCCTTTACAATTTACAAATATAAAAAAGCATGTCCAGATGGCTACAGCAATAATTTCTGATCATAGATTCATAGAATGGTTAGAGTTGGAAGGGACCTTAAAGATCATCTCGTTCCAACCCCTCTGCCATGGGCAGGGACACCTTCTGCTAGACTACGTTACTCAAAGCCCCATTCAGCCTGGCCTTGAACACTGCCAGGGATGGGGCATCCACAGCTCCTCTGGGCAACCTGTTCCAGTGCCTCACCGCCCTCCCAGGAAAGAATTTCTTCCTAATACCTAATCTAAATCTCCCCTCTTTCAGTTTAAAACCATTATCCCTTGTCCTATTACGACATTCCATCATAAAGAGTCCCTCCCCATCTTTCCTGTAGGCCCCCTTTAGGTACCGGAAGGCTGCTATGAAGTCTCCTTGGAACCTTCTCTTCACCAGGCTGAACAACCCCAGCTCTCTCAGCCTGTCTTCACAGGAAAGATGCTCCAGCCCTCTGATCATCTTTATGGCCCTCCTCTGGCCTCACCTCAACAGATCCGTGTCCTTCTTATGTTTGGGGCCCCAGAGCTGGACCCTGTACTCCAGATGAGGTCTCATGAGAGCAGAGTAGAGGGGGAGAATTACCCCCCCTTGCCCTGATGGCCACACTTCTCTTGATGCAGCCCAGGATGTGGTTGGCTTTCTGGGCTGTGAGCGCACGCTGCTGGCTTGTGTTGAGCTTCTCATCCACCAACACCCACAAGTCCTTCTCCTCAGGGCTACTCTCAATCCATTCTCCACCCAACCTNCCTCACCTCAACAGATCCGTGTCCTTCTTATGTTTGGGGCCCCAGAGCTGGACCCTGTACTCCAGATGAGGTCTCATGAGAGCAGAGTAGAGGGGGAGAATTACCCCCCCTTGCCCTGATGGCCACACTTCTCTTGATGCAGCCCAGGATGTGGTTGGCTTTCTGGGCTGTGAGCGCACGCTGCTGGCTTGTGTTGAGCTTCTCATCCACCAACACCCACAAGTCCTTCTCCTCAGGGCTACTCTCAATCCATTCTCCACCCAACCTGTATTTGTGCTTGGGATTGCCCTAACCCATATGCAGACCCTTGCACTTGGCCTGGTTGAATTTCATGAGGTATGCACAGGCCCACCTCTCAAGCCTATCGTGGTCCTTCTCCATGCATCCCTTCCCTCCAGCACATCAACTGCACCACACAGCTTGGTGTCTTTGGCAAACTTGCTGAGGGTGCACTCAATCCCACCGTCCATGTTGCCAACAAAGATGTTAACAGTACCGCTCCCAGTACTGACCCCCGAGGAATGTGACTTGTCTCTGGTTTGCACTTGGACATTGATCCATTGACCACAACTCTTCAAGCGTGACCATCCAGCCGATTCCTTATCCACTGAGTGGTCCATCTGTCAAACCCATGTCTCTCCAATTTAGAGACCAGGATGTTGTGTGAGACAGCGTCAAATGCCTTGCACAAGGCCAGGTAGATGGTCAGTTGTTCTTCCCTTACCCACCAATGCTGTAACGCCGTCATAGAAGGCCACGAAATTTGTCAAGCATGATTTTCCTTTAGTGAAGCCATGTTGGCTGTGATGGGATGATTTTGTCTCTTAATTATTCAACATATACTACTGCAATCTCTGTGTTACCTCTTCCCAATTTATATAGAATGCAACAACTAAATTTCATATTACCACTTTTTTACCTGCTTCCATTAGTCTTCCCTTCACTCAAAGCTACTTCTTATACTTCAAGATTTTACACAAATTTTTCATCCAACTCTAACTTTCATCTTCTTCATTCTTCCCTCAGCTGATAAAACTTCCTGCTTGCAGCTAAATTTTTCCGACGATTATCTCACTGCATTGTTTTCTGCTGCTCTGTTGCATGGTTCTCCTCCCAGTCCTGAGCTACTGCCTTTTATTCAATCAAATCATATTTTTAAACCTGCTTCTTCTTTTTTTTAAATTTATTTATTTATTTATTTTTATTTAGTTTGCTGTACAAAACAGTTTATAGTAATGTGAAGGGAAAAGAAAAAGATGACAAAGCATCCTAAGCTAGAGCATCTCCCCCTTTCCCCATCCTGCATCATACCTGAATTTGGGTAGAGGTGATGGTAGAAGGCAAGACAGGTGGCGAGCTTTCAAAGCATGAGCTTTTGTAATTCAAGAGTGCTTTTTGTTTATATGTAGTGAAGTTTCAACATATTGCTAATGCAAATTGATAGTCTCAGTTTTACTTATAGCTGTAACTCTTGTTCCACATAGATTCCTAATTCCCGGTGATGAAATTTCAAAATACACTTTTTTCCGTGTTATACAGGGAGCAGAGATCCTTTTTTAGCAGAAGATTACAAAAAGTAGATTAACTGTAAAGCTAGGGAAGAATAGAGTTTGAAGGCTGTTCAAGAAATGTCATCATTGCAGTAGTTCCCCTCTAGAAAGAAACGTTTTTTTACCCTTCTAAAAAAATATGTATTTAGTTATGTGAAATCAACATAACAATGTAGCTTAAAACAAAGGAAAAACCAATTCCTTAACCTGAGAATGCATTTGCTAATAAATATGATGAAAATAAGTGTTAAGAATACTTTAATTGTCTGGTCATTTTTTTTTTCTTACTAATCCCTGTTCAATTAGGTGGATTAGCATACTTTTATTATATTCAGGTTTAATGGATAAATAAGATTTTTCACAAACAATTTTAATTTACTGATGTGTAGAAATATGTAGCATAGCATCTTCGTTCAGGGGCAGCATTACTAGGTCTCTGAAAGTATGTGTTGCTTTAAAAAATGTTGTCCACAGCTTTATATATTATATTTTATCTCTCAAGAGTGTTCGAGGGATATTTGTAAGGGCCACTAACAGCATTGCTGGATAAATCGAAAGAAATTTCTGAAATGTAATTTATGTCATGCTTTGTGACAGTTTGTAAGGGAGTCCAGTTAATAACTACATGATTCTGTTGAAATGGAGGTCATTGCCGACTCAGCTGTAACCAGGAGACAGGTATCTTCCCAAACTGTAGGATTTCCTACTAGATGGGTGAGGGAATATTAAAGAAAAAAATGCCATGGACTGGCTATTCTGGATGCTATTTCTCTTTGTTGTTGCAACTCATGTTCTGCAGTACGTGCTTTTTAAAAAGGTGTGCAGTGGATTTTCCTACTTTTACGTAAGTCAGATACTTACGTTTGCTTTTCACTAGGCTTTATGAATAACGTGTAGGTACAGACTTGTATGTACTGTATGGCAATACAAGTGAATAAAATACAACCTATGTGCAGTGAAGAGCTCACGTCTTTGCAGAACATGGAAACAAATGGCTGTGCTTGGTCAGAGGTGCATCCAGCCCAGCATCTGGTCTCTGTCAGGAGGAAGCAGCACACGTCTCAGGGTAGGGGGACTTTTCCTGAATATTGCTGCAGTATCAGGCTCAGGAAGTTCCTGAATTTCACACTGCAAAATGGGAGTGTCTAGATATTTCATAACCATCAGTGGATCCCTTTTTTGAGGAAAAATCTGCCTAGTCCTTTTTTGAAGCTGTGTCATTTTTTAAAATCAACAGGATCCTGTGGTAAGGACTGTCTACTCAACTGCTATTACTCTCAACACCTGGAAGTATATTTTTACTACAGCACAACTTGTGCTGGAAGCCACGTTGATGGTGTTGACCATCTTTTGTGCCTTGAGAAAATGTGTTTGGTTTGCCAGTAACAGTACAGCTGGAAAAGGAGGCGGCAAGTGTGGTATTGAGAGAAAGGAGAATACGAAGTGCAGGGGGTGTGTGTAGGTCCCTGAATTGCTGCAGTTCTTCCCTCTCACATTTCTGTTTCCTGAATTAGCTGGCACTTCTGCCCTCTCCTGGCTCTTTTTCTCTCATTTAATGGCTTTCCTTTGGCTGTTAAATTTACTCTGATTTTCTTTCCAACTTTCTCCACTTTAATTATTAATTATGATTACCGTTTTGTTTTTTTCCACGTAAAGTTATTTTGTAAAGGAAAAAGTGTGCCAGCTTTATAGTTTGTCTGAGGAGGAGAATCCCTCCTTCCACTGCCTCAGACTGACTTCAGATGGCCAGACTGAGGATCACAGTTCAGTGGATGTCCCAAACAATGCATGGGGGAAGGTGCTGTGGATGACTGGAGCAGGACACTACCTGCGAGGGGAAAGGAAACTAGAGGTGGGAATCTGGGGCTTGGGCGGATACCAAAAAGACCAGGGAGCTAAGGGATAGCTAAGAGGAAAAGGGATTTGAGAAAAGCTGAGATTTGATGATGATTTGACTATGTTTATTCTTGCCTCTAAGGTGCTTGTGGTGCTCTTCTGCGTGGACCTGCTTGGGTTGGCTGATGCTTGCTCAAGGAAGCTGTGGTCCACTGGTGCTATGCCCCACTTGATGAGGCAGACATGCCCACGACATGATAAATGAAATCTGAGGCGTTACTACAAACTTCTTGCTTCACTCAGGCCAAAGTTCTTGAAGCGGTGCTTCCTTTGCAGAAATCACAAGTATCGCAGCTCTTTGAGCAGCGCTGGAGAACTAGCTTTGATGACAGATTCTTCTTTTATGAGTTGTCACCATCAGCTACAGATATTAGCAGACTTTTGGCAGAATGTCACTATGAATTTAAGGATTGATTTTTGACTGCGTTAGTCAATGACAGCTGATGGGTGACTGCCTCTTGCAGATCTTAAAATTCATGCCACTGCAGAAGTGAATGGCAACATTAAAAAAAAGTTGAAGGAACTCGGTAATCAGTTTGTTAATTGAAGCTGACTCGCGCTTTATGAGAATACAAATTAGAATACGCTACTCTGCTGCATAGCAAACAGTCTGCATTGCTGGGTCCAGTGATGAGACACGATAGGGTACAGCTGGATTCTTCCACTGAAGAAGCTCTGTAGCCTCCAGTCTCATCTTGATGTTTAATGAGGTGATCTTTGAGCTATTGCTCTAATCTAATTGTGTATCTGAGTGCGATACAAATTGTTTTTCTAGAGCTATATTGAGTAAGGGATGTATTTCAAAGTAATTATATTATAAAGAGGTATATCTTTTATTTGTGCATTTGACAGGGGAACAGATGAATCACTATAGTAAAAACAACTGGCTGGGTTTTTTTTTAAACAAGATTTAAATGAGTTTTGGTATTTATTCACCTTGTGACTATATATTATTAGGAGAAGTGTGACTAAAAAAAATAAATCACTGTTCATTTTTGAAAAAAGAGAAATGTGAATGTCTTTGAGGCACAACATTCACATTTTTCACTGGAGAAGAGGAGAGCACTCTTATTTGAGACTGATGCAGCCCTCCTGATGCCCGCCCCGCCTCCATCCCTTTTTCCTTCTGGTCTCCAGTGGTGTGGCCAGGACTGGGAACTGAGAGCATACACATTCCCTGTGAATTTAGGGAGATTTTTAGGTAGGTTTGATGACAGGGCCTTTTTTACGTATTCCTTTTTCTAGATGACTGCTGATACCCTTCTTCCTGCTTTGTCTGAATGCTCACTAGCATTACACAACAGCATGGTCTTTTTTTAATAAAGAGGAAACAACTGATCTCCCTGTCTGCTCATTACTTGCAGCAGCAAGCAAATTTTCTATTCTTTTAATAAATTGTAAAAAGGTGTGAATAGCAATACAGTACACAAACTAGGTATTTTTAATAAAATTGACATGACCAAAGATGAAATAATTATTACTAACTATTTTAAAGTGTGCACAGTAGCAATATGGGACAATATCTTTCTTTGGACTCATACTTTGGCTCCGATGAACTCATACAATGTAGTCCGTTTCATTAGACAAGTACATTTTTTTCAGGTTCATGATTGTGCACAAGGGTGCCTGTTATCCAAAGCAGTTAGTTAGCATGAGTAAATTTTTATCAAACTTTTACTGTTTTGCGGGTTGTTTTAATCAAACGAAAGAAAACGTAGTTTATAATTCAGAGGTAAATTGTACTTCCAACACGGTGTATTTTAACTGATCTAGAAATATTGACATCCTTATTATTTCATTTTAAATATATGACTTCAGTGCCTGGAGGGAATAGTCTCTAAACAAATCTGCTTGGACCTAGCAGTAGCAGTTACATGCCTTGCATGCTTAGCTGTTCACAGTTTTTCTCTTTAGCAGTAGGTATCTTTTGTTGGCTCAGCTAAAATAAAAAAATTGTAGTTGCCCCCTTTTTTTTTTTTTCCACTCCCCTCTTCGAATACTGTTGATGGAGAAATAAAATACTACGTTTGTAAAAAAAAAAATAATACCTTTACCTAATGGTAAATACCTTTACCTACATTTCTTCTAGGCAAGCTAGATGAAAAAAAAGTGAATAAGGGAGAGAATTAGTGCATAAGACCCTTTACACATAAAGAAAAAAGAATATATTGAAATATATTACAGTTTATAATTCCATGGTGGGGTTTTTTCCCTTTTGGACCCTCAGATTGTTTTACAGACTCATAAAATGCAATTTGCAGAAGTCTGATTAAAGATCTGTGCTAGAAAAACTATACAAATAATATAGGTCCACATGCTGGTTCCTAAATGTATAACCATAGCTAAAAAGATGGTCAGGGTCATTATTATGTATATGTTTTGAAGAGTTTTGACTTGACCATTCTATTTCATTGTTGAGGGAGATTTGCATATGGAGATTATACAGAAAGCAAGGAAACTAGCCTAAACTTTTCATGTTTAGGGTTCTCTTGGCTTTTGTGTCTTACGCTTCAGGTTGACTGTCACCTCTTGGCACTGGTTGCACTTTCAGCAAGGAGAAGGCCTATTTCAGGAAAAGATTTCTTTGCCTGCTTCAAGACTTGTGCCTCTCAGTTGCAGTGTTTCAGAGCTGCGTGGGTACGGCGGACTGGTGCTGGCTCCACAGGCTCCCTCTTACAGCCGGTAGCTGAGGCAGAGATGGGACTTCTGTGGGGGTCCTTACCCAAGGATATGCAGGAGGGGAGCAGTCTAACCCCTGCAAATTCAGTGAAAAAGGATTTGGTTTTGAAGGCTTTTCTAAGGTTCATCCATTTGTGCTGTGGGTACATGTTGAAGGTGTGTCTTTTGTGTGTTGTTTTTTTGGGGGGGATTGGGAGTATGTGGGTTTTGGTTCTTGGTTGTTTTTTTCATTGTATGTTTTGGGTTTCTTTGTTTGTTTGTGGTTTTTTGGTTGTGTTGTTTCATTGTTTTGTTTTTTTTTTTTTCTTCCTTTGTTTTTTTTCCTCCTCCGCTTTAGCAGTGTATTAGGTGCAGTCTGCGGACTCCTTTTTCTTTCTCCTTCTGTGCATATCATAGTGTAATGAAGTGGATAGTGAGTTCCCGTTCCTTCCAGTTGTTCAGCTGACTTAAAGCTTGTCCTTTCCTCATGCGAGAACTTGTGATGACTTTTCTATATGCTACCTCGATGTGCTGTTCTCTTGTCTGGCTAGGGTCTCTGAAGACTCTCCTCTGAGTAGTTGCAAGTAAGCTTCTACTTGTAGTTCCTCACAATGTATTTAATACATTTAAATCAATACATCCAAAATAATTAATACACTTAAATTAATAAAATACCACAATACATTTAAACAGGTAGAAGCTGAGGTAGAGACAAACTTAAACTCTTGCTGTTTTTCTCTGAGATATATTATCAGAAGTACATTCACATCTCTCCTTCGAAGTCTAACCTCGTCTTTGGATATTCTGATTAAGAGAAAGGAATGTTTCCGGCCTCCATCTTTACATGTGAGATGCATGCAGCAAGAGGAGGAGTTCAGCTAGGTAGCAAAATTTCTTTGGCCCCAAAATTCTCCCACAGCATGACTGTACATGTAAACAACTACGTTGGAGACCAACTATGGCATGTAAGCAGCCTGTCTTTCCAGAGGATGTTGTTTGGATTTAGAGGCTGAGGAAAGGTATTGTTGTAAAGGAATCTTTGCTTCTGTTACTGAGGTCTGCACACAAGGTATCGGTGGGGAGAAATCCGTTCAATGCCTCCAGGATACAAGACATCAGACCTGTCAGCATTTACATCTTAGTCCTTATAAATAACAGGATTAGTCCCATGACAGTCAGTATCCTTTTTGTAATGCAAACCACGGCATCTGTAAGTATGTACAGATTTAGTATCTGGATGAAGAGCACTGGTCCTTTTCTTTCTTTCTGGAGATACAGGATTCTCCTTTTGTTGGGTCCTGGGTAGAACTCTTTTTTGAAACTTAGCTGGGATGTAGGAGCCTTGGTTACATAAAGACCATGGAGCTTTATTTACAGCCAGGGAGACAGAATGCTGAGCTTCCAGTACAAGTGTTTAATTTTATTCCTGTTAAATTTCTGTCCATTATATTTACACACTTATGGGTATTTCTGAGACTTTACAAATTAAAAGAAATAAAGTTTGTGTTTCTTTAATGTGAAAGCACCATATTCCTAGGGGTAGCAATACTTGTTGCTGTACTGTGTGCAAGAAAAACAGCGTTAGGGGGTCTGTGATGAGGTATCTGTCCTTCATTTTGCTTCCTAAATACACATACATAATCTTACAGAAACCTGAATTACAACTAGCTGTTAGTAATGTACTTGTAAGCTAGTAATATCCATTAGCTATGATATAACCTGCATTAACTGGTTGAATTTGGATAAGAATATTGCATAACGCTCGAAATGTCATCCTTGCAGAAAATGAACTATCAAAACATTGGAACAGACGCTTTATGCCCCTTTATACATGAGTGCACAGAATTTCTATGAGCAGATACTGCCTGCTGTGAGCCACAAGCAATTTACAGGGACAGATTCATATTGGAACATGCCATCATAAGATAGACTACTTAGAAAGGTAGGAATATGAATTTAGCTGCCTAGAAGCTTCCCCCCGTTTTTTCTGAAACGTAAGAGAATTTAGCTGAGAAGTTAAAATTGACTATTAAATTTATATACCACTCAGATGTTTTATGTCTTTGATCTGTTTATTTTAGTTTAAATTAATTGAGGATTAGATCTGTCCAGCTCTTAGCTGGAAGGCTTCTAAAGGCAGCCAAACGGTGAGAGAAGAGCAGTTCGTCTTACGATGGCTGGTGCTTCAGTAATGCTAGGGAGCAATGTTTACTGTCCATTCTGCTTTCAGAGTGTAGCTTTGAAAACACACTGGTCTTACTGTGGAGTATCTTTTAATTGACAGCCCTTTGCTTCATGTGTTTAGGATGTTTATTTTTCAGAAATCGAAAGTTCTGACCTTGTTAAGCAGCACACCGTAGTTCAGTGAGATCAAATGTATTAGAAGTCAATATTGCTGATTATTTATTCCTGAATTGCTCCATTAATTAGCAGAATGACATTTCTGACATGATAGAGTTGTCTTGAATCTCCAGCCTCCCCCTCCTTGCCCCGAAAGGCAGTGATGTCTCATTACTGTGTGCTATCAGCAAGCAAGCTTGTGGGACTCAGTAAAGCTGCCTGTGGCAACAGTGTTTTGGGTTGCAGCATTAGGTTGTTACTGCTGGGAATGTTTGTTATGATAAAGCTAAAGGAATTGGGTTGGAGCTAAAATGAAATTGACACTGTGAATATCATGCTACTTATAAGTGTCTGGTTATTGGATGTTTCAAAAATCAGGGAGTTGAAACTTCAACTTTGTTCAGGTACCGAATGAAAACCATTCCATCATTGATTACAGTGGAAAGGAGCCTTCAGCATTAGGATCTGCGATACGCAACCTTGTCATCAGTCTTGGCAAACAGGTAGGGATTAAGCCAGTGTCAGAACCAGTGACCCTCCTGCAAAGCAAAAGTATGTTTTCAGAGCATTGAGGTGAACCTTGTCATACCACTTTCTGTGCTGTGCTCATACTCTTATGTATAGGCAAAAAATACATGCTCTAGGGCTGTTGTTTTGTCAAAACAGTCAGTAATGTGAAGGAACAATTCTTTCCTACCTTATACTCTCAAGGAATCAAAGCACTTTTTCCATTGTGATGAAGGCAGAGTGAGGGGCAGTGGATCCAAGTGAACGTGGAATGTAGATTTAGATACGTTTGCTGTATCTAAAAATAGCAACCAACCAACCAAAAAACGTTCCAGAACATCAGAACATTATTTTTTCCACACACATTACAAAATGAAACTTTAAAGTGGAAGGGGGGGAGGGAGGGAAAGAATAACAGTTTTTGAATCCTGATGGGTGATAAAAGAAATCAATATTCCTAAATTGGGTAACTGATGGTAAGTTTATGAAGTAATTAGAGTAACAGTTGATAGCATACTTTTGAGGAATGGCATGCTATACAGACAGAAAGCAATGTTGTTTTGTTTTAAACATCAAGAATTGTTCAATTTTTTTCTGTGGTTTGCTCTTGTGCTTCAATAAATTTCTCTGAATTTTCTAGGTGGTTTTCCCACATGAGTGCAAGAAGAGTAGCCAGTTAAAAGAAGTGACTGCTGTGGAGGACAGCATGACCACCATGAAAGGAAGCTGCCTCCTCTCACTGCTGTTGGCAGGACTTGGGGTATTAGGAATACTGGAGCCAACAACAACAGAAGATACCCACTGCCACAGAGCTGAGCACCCAGTTATTGCATACAAAGGTAAGGGGAAAGCACAAGAAACTTTCCAGAAGTAGCTTGAGAATTGTGTGATTTCTTCATGGAAATCTCTGTTTTTAATGTATAATGGTATGAAAACAAAAAGTGCATTCAGTGCTGTTATATAGTAACCTGGACTGTATTCCATACAAGTTAAATACAACTAGGCGTGCAAAATGTGTTCACGATTTGGTGCTGAATGTGTCATTTAAAGGTCGGTGACTCATTTTCCTGTGTTATTAAAACCAGCGTGTACTGTTGCATGAGGTTGTTCCTTTCCAGGTACAGGACTCTGCATGTGTATACTTAATTTCACGAGGCTGGTCTTTGCCCATTTCCTTTAGCCCATCTAGGACCCTCTGGACAGCCCTCAAGCTTATCAACTGTTTCTCTGAATTTGGTGTTACCTACAAACTTTACAGACTCCGTTCTGTTGCCTCCCCTGGATTGTTGATTAAGGTGTTAAACAAGACAGGTCCTGGGATCAACCTTTGTGATATTCCACTTGTTACTGTAGTAAGGTCCATTAAACATTGACTGTCTGGGCTTGATCATCCAACCAGCTTTTACCCATCTGGTTGCCCACCCGAAGAGACAGACTGTAACATCCTAACTTGCAGTGAGAGAGCGTTGAAAGCCTTGAGATAAATGACATCCCCTGCTCTCCCCTCATCCATAAAACTAGTCATTTTATTATAGAAGGTAATTGTGTTGGTCAGGAATGATTTACCTTTGGCAAATCCATGCTAACTGTTCTCAGTCATCTTCTCCTCCGTATGTCCAGCAAAGTGCATTCCAAGAGAATTAACTTCGTAACGTTTCCAGGAAGTTAAGTGAGGTTGACTGGCCTACAGTTCACACGTTTGTTTTCCTGCAGTTACTGAGGACCTTCCTTCATTTCTGTGACTTATCAGAGACGAAGAGTTGCTGGCCATCTCTGTGGCCATGGATGCAGCTTGTCTGATCCCATGGATTTGTATAGGTTGAGATGTTGCAAGTCGTCTCTGATTCAGGCTGCATCTACTGCTGGTAGCTCTTAAACCACTTTGCCAAACACCAGATGCCTTTGAGACCTTGATGGTGAAGGCTGAAACAAAGGAGGTACTGAGTCCCTCAGCGTCATCTGTGTCTGCTGGCACTAGATCACCTGCCCAATTCAGCAACAGGCTTATATTTTCCCTGTTCAACCCTTCATTACTATTGTAGCAGTAGAAGCTGCTCTTGTTGCCCTTGACGTTCTGTGCAAGTCTTAACTGCCATTGAACTTTGCTTAACCTGACACAATCCTTACATGCCCATGTGGTGTTTCTAAATTCCTCCATGGTCCCTGATCCCTGCTTACACCTTGTACATAAAGCCTTTTTGCGTTGGAGCTCCACCGTGAGCTCCTTGCTTCGCCGAGCCAGTCTCTTCATACGTGTGGTTGTCATCTTGTGTGTTGGGATGGACTGCTGAAGAACAGTTGGAATGAAGTGAACAACACTTGGAGGATATTGTCTGTAAAAACCTGAGGTGTTTAAGAACAACTCTGATTTTTTTACTTACTTGAATTGAGATTTTTTCCGTTAGTGTCGCAACTTAGAACGAGTTCCAAATAGTTTGTAGCTATGAGGATGTATGGATTAAATTGTATTATATTACATATTGCATTCCTCCTGTTTTTCTAAGAAAGCACGTGTAATTTTTTTGTTCCAGTGCATTAGGATTTATTGAATTTTAATTGAAAAAAGATTTGTTTCCATTCTTTTCATAAGGTTAGAGAAAATAATGTTGTATTTTCTACAGAAAGTATTTCTGTTCCGGCATTTTAATGGTTTAATAAGAGTAATGGTACCAGCTGTCCCTTTGTCCAGTATATTGGAGAGTGAACTAAAGTGGTTACATCCACTGGGAACTACAAAGCATTAGTCTATTGTGAAGGAAGGACCTATGTCTCTCATTTATTGATGGACTAACTAGTATGATTTATTCTGATAAAATATCTGGTTTTCTTAGCTTTAATGTTATAATTTAGCTTAAAATGTTATTTCTATCATAACATGCATACACAATGTTGTAAATTAAAGTAGGACAGTTAGAATTCTGGTATTTCACTGTCTAATTTCACAAACTAAGGGATCACTGCATGCCCATTTTTTTTTTTTTTTTNGATTTTTTTTTTTTTTTTTTTTTTTGGTATATGCAACTGTAAAAGCAAATAATTGAGACTCATTACTTGAGCCATGTGCTAAAAGCTGATTAAAAATGTGTTGGTTTATGAATATGATTCAGACAACATTAAGGCTTTTTGGGGACAGACACCTCCTCTGTCTCTTGTTTCAGTTGCATCTTTTGATGTAGCCAGAGATAATGTCACAGTTAAGAGCTTACTGAACAAAACCAATTCCTTTTTACTGTAATTATATGCAGGTAATAAAATTATATAGAAGTATTTATTTTCAGATTGTTAATATGAGATTTAGTAAGATTTTCAAGGCCAGACTCCCTCTTGACCTTTGTGGTAAAAATATCATTAAGCAGTACGTATCCATGACATACCTTAGCTTTTATGAACTGATATATCTTGAATCAAGTTTTCCTTCACTTAAAAATACACTGACAAGCTGTAGTTCGTACTCACCACAATAATCTGTTGGGAATCATCAGTAAATCTCAGAAAGCACGTGGAGAAACGTCTTTGCAATGCAGTACACAGTATTTGATAGCTAGGTAACGTAACTGGTGTGGGCGCACAGCAATTGACTTTAGTAGTTGCAGGCCTGCTAGTTAAGGGAAAACAGAAGATAAGAGACCAAAGGAAAAGATGACTGAGAGGTTTGTCTTTGAACTTGTATGTTAGGAATGGACTACCTGGGGTATCAAAGTATAAAGAAAAAAAAAAAAGAAGAGATGTGTGTGAGAAGAGCTACTCTGTGAATGAGTTCTGCAGTGGAGGTTGGCGGGATTTAACCATCCCTCTTCACAATTTCTATGTTCTTCCCGCAGCATTTACTGACTTCATGAATGCCTGTAGGAAAATGCCCTCTGTGTCTATTGACATTATTAGTGCTGCTAAACCAACACAGAGTCCTGAAATCAGTTCTTAACAGCTACAAAACCTTTAATTTGAATGCTGCACTAATACCCCATTCTGTAAAGTCATAATAACGTTAGATCCACCAGAACTAAATGCTGTGTGGGATTCTGAACATCAACAAAGGCTGAGTGGTATTGAGTGGTAGGTACTTTAGGGCTTGTAATCTCAGTACTAACTTTACAGAGATATCAACTTTTTTGTTTTATTTATAACTCACTAAAGCCTTTTTTTTGTAGTTTCTGGTATACCAAAATAGCAATATACTTATTTGTTTTGTCTTCCTTTGAGAGTCATGGTAGATGGAGTATAAACTGTTAAATAAAACTAATAGAGTGAGAGTCTGGTGTAGTGTATAGATGAACAGCTGCAAAAGACTAATAAACAGTAGTCCCCAGGAGTTGTCTTGGTGAAATATGGAAAGGGAGTGTATCTCCAGGAACAGCGTACTTTCTTTCCCACTGCCCATCAAAAACTGCTCACTGAGCTGATGATCCTGTCAAGCTACCTTTTGTAGAGAGGCATATGCTATTTCTATCACTGATTATCCTAGCTAAATAGTTTCAGCTGAAAGACCGTGATGTATCTCCTGGTATCAAATGGCAAGAATATCACCCACCAGTTGAGAACCTTACTTAAGTACTTTGTTTGCCGGTAGAAGAGGAAAGAGAAGTTAGAGAAGCAAGGGAGATGCATGCACTTTCAAAGGATTTTTGACACGATCTGAAAATCTCTTTCATTGTATCTTTCTCATACACAGTATTAATAATCATATTGTAATTTTTTTAAGCAGGATAATTAATGTTAGGAATGCATAACACATCTTTTCTCTCTCCCAGAAACTATAATAAATCCAAAAATATTTCCGCTCCATAATCTGTTGTCATTGGTCTTCCCTAGACTAGAATAAGACACTTCCTGTCTTTCTTTGGAGCTGGAAATTTCATTTTCTCATCATTCTAAAGTTGGTAGGAGCTATCACAGCGATCAGATTTATATAAAAGCAGACTCTAAGTGTGGGATGGATTGACAGGACCAGTCTGGTAGCGTGCAGTTCAGTGTTTTATGTGGTGGGACTGACTGTGATGATGCGTAGTCCCTCTTTTAAGTTTCTTTCTCTCCAAGGAGGAGTCTGCCTCCAGATGTGCAAAGGTGTGCCACTCTGTTGAAATTCAGGCTTTTTTTTAAAAAAAAAAAAAAGGTTTTAAAAAAAAAATCTGTCTGCATATGTTACATGCATGGACTGAGGATTCATCTGCTATGCTAGCATAAGTCCAATAGAGGCATTTGAGCCAAGAGGTTATAAGTCATGTGCAACTTCTAGCATTGGGTGCAAGGAAACAAGGTGCAGGTGACAGTATGGACACGCAGAGACTCAGAGTGTGAGATTATTAGTTTTTGCATATGTTTCCAATGAGTAAATATATTTATGCTTGAAATAGTTTAAGAGTTCAGAAAGAAAAAAGCCTGAAATGAGCTGGTCATTAAAGATAGAGCCTTACAATTTTCACTTTTATTAAATTTTCTTTTATCTGGATATGATTTCATGTGCATGTAGATATGGAATGTTAGCTCTGTAAAGTGTGTTAGGCTTTACTGGTGGTCAGCTTCTTGGAAAACACACTCTCTTAATGTAGTATAGGGATGTGTTTAACCAAAATAGCTAGACAAGGCTGTGGAAACCAAATTTCCTTTGTGTAGGAACAGTGAGGGGTAAATCATAGGCAAACAGTGTTTAGAAAATTAAGATGCCTATGAGAAACAGTGACTGTTAATAAAAGTGAACTATTTTTATGCAAAACTCAAAGCAAATCAGTTGACTAGTGTAACATTTGCCTAAATATTTCCCTAAGTTTCAAAGCACTTAGCCACCCGCTCTACAGAACCCCTGTGGTACATGAAACTAATATTTTATTACTGATGAAAAGAAAAAAAAAAGTGTAAAATAGTTACAGTGGCACCTTGTTTCCCCCCTAACGTTTGCTGAACTTTGAAACTGTCAGACTTGTCAAAACTCGCACACTCAGCTGAAGACTCGTGCTATAGGCAGACCCCATCCGTGAGGTAGAACTGAAGAGGCCATCCTGACTGCTTAGCGGTGTGTGAGAGTAAGCTGGAAAAAAGACCGACCCAACTCCAATTTCAGGTGTGAAGTTATAAGTATTGACTGTCCTGCAGTCAAATGTCTTAGGCTTTTCTATCAGAAATAAAGTGTAGTTGTGAACTTGACTTGATTGATGTTCAGGGTACAGCTGAGATCGCCTGCTCTGGGGCAAATCTCATTCTTTTATGTTCTCATAAAGTAATCAGAATTTAAGGTTGTGCTGTCTCAACAAAAAAGCACCAGTTGACATAATTTTAGAAGCTGTATTTAGTGATATTTTAAATACATGCTGTGCTGTAAAGACTTTATCTGTTGAATAAACATGCTCAAAAATAACATGTCTCAATCCATAGAAGAAATGAACATAAACCCTTCATTCTTACTTGAGGTTAACCAGAAAAGAAAAATAGCATAGTTATTTTTTGATTCCTTGGTTCGAGAATCCTAAGAAATATATTTTCTTAACCTTATTGTCTAACCACCACAGAATTCCCTCACTTGATGTTTGTCTAAGTAATATAGACTCAGTACATTTCTCTGCTCATTTTATCATGTGGTTTGTATATGGAGTGTGTGCACTCAGCCTGTGCCAAGAGGAAATAACATGTGGGCTGAATGAAGAAGGATACATGGTGTATGAACTTGTTTTCGTTTGTACTCTCTTCTCTTTCCCCTAATCTTGTTACAAGCTACTGTTTAAAGTAATAGTAGTCTACTAAGCTGCTCAGTTTTTATTGTTTTTTCCTTTGCTTTCCAATGGTTTTCAAAAATACACGTTAAAGATCTCCTGCCAGCTTCAGCAGTGGGATTGAGGTGTATTGCTTTCCACCGCCTATCCCCTTTAGGGTTTTGTTTTTTTTTTTTTTTTTTTTTTTTTTTTAAATAAAGATGATTCGTCCGTAAAGACTGTTGATTACCAGATATCGCAACTTTGGTTTGTCTAGATGATAGGACTACAAGATGGCTTGTGCTACCCTGTCAAGAAGCAGCCTCTCTTATGGAGGAAGAGAATTCTTCCACGGGTTCTATATTTTTTAATCGAATCAGGTTTGCCTTTAGTTGTGTATAGGAGACTAAGTGCCTGCTGGGAAATGGTGACTTTCAACTGCTTACAGCTAATTTTAAAAATTATGGCTTTGAAGATTGAAACATACTATTCCCTGAATCACCCAGTATCTTTGGTGTGCATTCCCATAAAAAACAGGGTATGGCAGGGAACTGAATTCTCTAAGCAAAGAACTTGCATACTGGTTAACTCATTCCCCCC
>VXBH01004946.1:2138002-2159708 GCA_013400035.1 Rynchops niger
CTTTTGGCAGAAGCGATCGTGTTTTAAAGCAAGCATCAATTCACAGTTCTTTTGGCATGCCAGACAAGTGCTGGACCATCATAGAATGTTAATAATTTTAATAAGTATCTGATAATTGAAAATCAGCAGTGGCTGCAATGGCTAGTGAACTGCACAGACATGTCCTATGAGCCTTTCCATGGCTGATTTCTTCCCTGTTGCCCTAATGGGGAAGTTTGGAGCATGTGAAATTTCCTGGTTGTTAACAAAGCCGCAGAATGAGTGAGAGGCTCCTGCCACATTCCACTAGATGTACAAAGCAGGCAGGTGGAATTAAAATCTGGGTTTTTTTTTTTCCCTTTTATTTTTTTCCTTCTTCTTCAAAAGAGATGTTGTTTTAATGGAGATGGGCATTTTTACTGAAAGGTTGTAAAGCATCCAAGCTGGAGTATGTTAAAGAAACAGGTTAGCAACCAAGAAATAGAGTGGCTAGGCAGCTGAAGTTCTGTCATCTTCTAGAATGTATTTTGGTGTATTTGGACACCATGTACACCATGAATCTTTGGTGTATTTACAAACAAGAGGAGACACAATATTGCTTTGATTTTTCTCTATTTTAGTATTTTTCCACCATTTTCATAACATGTTTAAGGCGCATTCTGTCCCTTCTATTGACAGCTGTCAGTGTGAGTATTTTACAGATCTACCCCTTGGAAAAGGTATTAATGACGCATATCCATTGTTTCTAAATCATCTGGAACAGTGTGAATTGTGTTTTGCCGAAGTTTAAAGTTCTATATGCATAATCTCCATACTGGTTCATGTGAATTTGGTGCTTCTCCCGCTTCAAGGACTACATTGCAACATGTCCAAAGCTAACGAGTGTTGACTGAAAAGGAAGAGCATGCATATGGTTAGTTACCATTGCATGGCTGAGGAGCTGAGAGTCGGTCCTTTTGAACTTGACTTGGCGTCACACATTTGTTCCCAGCTCTTCATGGAGCTGGTGGCTGGTCAGAGCCCGACAGGATGCAGTCGTGTGGTGTGGAGCAGGTGGCTCTGTGGGCTCCAGCGCTGGCGAGGGTGCCCATGCAGCCTGCCTGGTCTCTCACAGCAGCGGCAGCAGCACAGCTCGACGCTTCGCAAGAAACATCCTTAGTTCAGTTCCTGGTTACTTCTTCTGAAGTAACCTAGACTGCTAGTTCATGAGAGATGGTGACAATTGCAGTTACTGGCCTTCTCATCCTGGGCAGCTCTGTTTTCATACTTGGTGTTGACGAAATTTTTTGGAAAGACTTGTTCCAGTGTTTTTTCCCTTAATTTTCGTTTGTTAATTTTTCCTGTTTTTCCCTCAATTTCTTAAAGAAACTTTCAGAGATACTTTGCGTTTATTTGACAGAATGTGTGGAAGTAGAGAGGTGCAGTCCGTGCTTCTTCAAAGAGACTTTTTTTTTAACATGCTTTCTTTCCTGCCTCCCTTCTGCGGCACTACTCGTTTGCTATTGACAAGACTATAGGATGCTGAATAGCAGCTGATTTTGTTTGCATGGATGAACAAGGTAGATACTCACTTGTTACGTGGCAATTTGTCACATTGAGGTGAGACCACACTTTGACTTATCATAAGCTTGTCTTTCCACTTACAGCGCTCACTTCAGGTTTTGTTCTGAAGGCTTTCTGGACAAAGAAAGGCAGTTCTTCTCTACCATTTCTGAGAATTAGGAGCTCACCATTTTACAACTCGCTCTACAGTAAATTGACTAAAGTAGTTGTTAATAATGACAAATACCTGGAATTTGACAGTGCCCTTTAGAACAAAAATAATTTCTACAAAGAGAACTGCGGTTCTGTTGTTCGTGGCATTGTGGTTTTTCCTTGTCTTTTTCTTGCTTGTCACTTTCTTTTTGTTTTGGCTGGGGAGCATCTTTTTGTTTTTGCAATGGGGGAGTGGATGGGGTGGGGAGTGTGTTCCACTTTGAAGTCCTGGCTCAAAGCTCTTAGCAAGATTAGTGTCAGGCTTTACCCTGTATATCCTTTATGTTATAATATGACTTGTTTTGTTGGTCTTTGTATTTTGTGCATGAAATATCTTCAGACCTGAAGATATTTTAAGAGCAGGATTGGAAGTGTCAAGAAATTACATTATGCTAAAACAATGTAAATGAAGAAGTTTAGGACGTTCATATGTCAACATAAATAAGAATGTGTCATTGCAACGTGGTCAGTTCTAGAAACAAGGTCTTCCTAATTGAAACATAGATATTTCCCACAAAAAAAACACCATGGCATTATTGTAACTGTCTGTAGGCAGTTGGCTCTATGCTTCTGTTCCCTACGATACATATATAAAAATTGAGGAGGTTTCTTTACAAAACTCCATGTTGAGACCAAGTACTGGTTTCCCATAAACAAACAACATGATTTCCTTCAAAATGAATTCTGTGTCTGGTTGACAAAGCCAGCATGTAAGCGTTAAAAAGTGACAGATTGAGCCCCTCTGAAGAGAGGGCATGACTTAAGATGTTGAGTGTCTCCTGCAGTCAGTCTGGTCCCTCTGCATCACTGGAAGGGGGAGCTGCGCTCGCTGGGAAGAGCATGTGGGCTCTGTGCTCGTTGAGGTGTGAAGTTGCTGGTTTTTAACTGGCAGAACCTCCCCAGGGCAAAATAAATCTTTCGCCAGTACTGGGAAGCGCAGATGCAGCAAGTAGTATTTCCACACGTCAAAACACAACTGAACTTCGTGGCATAGTTTTCACAGCTGAGAAAAATCCCTTGTTATAGTAGCGTGCTCATCTCTGCCAGTCCCACTGAATGAGTCCCTGCCCTGAAGTGCGGATCAGCTGACCTGCAAGGTGATTTACAGTGTAAATTGGATGAAGGTCTCTCTTAGTTCATCCTCCTTCATTCACTGGTGGTTTTTTCTTTCCTGTCAGAATTCTCACACCCTTCTATTTTTTTATTTTAGAACTCTTGCTGTGATTAGCTTTCTGTAGTCTGTCATCCTCCTTTTCTGCTCTTAAATTATATGTTTCGAGTTTAGACCATTCCTCATTTTTAGAGATGGATTGAGGGATAATATTAAGACTTTGAATGATAATACCAATGCTGTCTACAGCAGGCTGCTTATACCTTTTTTTCTTTTTTTTTTTCCTGGTCTGTCTTGAACTAGCAGCTGACGCAAACAGGATATTAAAACAGAAGGAACATAAGTCTGGTGTAGGATGGTAATCCTTGTGTTTTCCTGAGGTTTTCTTTCCCCCGCTGTCTTCTCCCTGGTGTGTTCCCATAGTTTTCTGGTCTTCCCCTGTATGACCTCTCTCTAAATCTTACATAACATAGTCTTTTCATACATATGCTGTCCCGCAGGCTGCTCTGTCTCTTAAAGCATGTGAATTTAGCCTTACTGTTTTCTCACTTCGTGCAGAACATTCCCTGAATTTTTTTTATTAAACTCTCTGGATCTTTGCTTCAGCACCTTTCATTAGCATTGCACTGTGCTTTTTATGTTGTATACCTTCTTGTGCCTCCTTACCTGAACCTCATCTCATCTCTACTTTAATCTGTTTCTAATCTGATGACAGGCTTCTGATCACCTTTAATCTTAAAACTATTGTGTTTGGTTGTGAGTTGTTTTTGTTTTTTTTTTTTTTTGTTTTGTTTTTTAATAACTGTGCAGTTTGTCTGTGTTTTATCTTTCTGGCCTGGATGCCTCCTCCTTTGCCTGAGTATGTGTGTGTGTTTATACGTAAGAATCTTGAGTTGAAGTGATGCAACCTGTAAACCGTTCCATCACACCGAGCCTGCTAGAGTAAATTGGTTTTAGTACTTTTCAGTAATCCCTCAGATCTGTTTGCTTCCTGTCTAAGCTCCTTCTTCTAATGCATGTTTAGCTATTTACTAATACACAGAAGACTCATCCTAGCTGTAAAATGCAATGGAGCTAACTTCTTAGTTGCCCTTACAAGCATGACACCTGAAATCTGTGTTGTCGTTTTCCAAGTGCCGCCCTCTGGATATTCTTTGTTATGTTTGTTTTCTCCGCTAAGTATCCACTGCCCCTCAGCTCCTGTCTGTTGTACAGCCAGGTGTATACACAATGCAAGAGCTGGGTTGCTAAATCTGCTCCTGAAGCTTCAAGAAAACAAAGTTTAATGATTACTAGGAGAACAGCAGTTTCCCGCAGCTGAGTGAGTGGAGAATCTGAACAGTGGGAGGGCAGATTGCAATCCCTACTGTTTTTACAGCAGTGGGTTTGAGTTTATGTCAAGGTGATGTCATTCAGGCTGATACTTATGAATATTCCATTACAAAATAATGAGAACAGATGTATGTGATGACAAAATGAAATAAGAATGATAATTGAATGCAATCTGCAAGTAGACAAACATGAATCTGTATTGCATTTAAATGCATCATGGATGAAACCCCAGAACTGAACCCCCCAAACTCAGATGCTTCAGATTTGGCGCTTCCCTTATTTTTGCTTAATCTTTTTTTGTTTCTTCAGGGTAGTCTGCTGGCATAATATTTTCATGGATCCTAATTTGAACAATTAGTAAAGATTTTTAGGCCTTTTGCTTTAAAGCAGACCAGGATTTGGAAATTCTGTTTGAACTCATGGCTCACTTGACAGTCACTTTATGTTTGTTGTTCAAAATACGGTGCAGAAGATCAGGCAACTCAAAATTTTTAAGCACAGTTCTTGGCAACTTAAACTGTTGTTAGGCATACTTAGTTATTATTTTTAAATACAATGCTATCCTCAAATGACTGATACTGTATAATTTAAAAATATTACAACATCAGGTACGCCACGTTTGAGTCAAGGGCTTGTTTCCTTAGAAGTGGGAATGGTATGGTTAATGAGATCTCTTCCAGCTGGCGAGTGTAACTTTGCAAAGTAGGTTTTATTGTGTTTTTGGGTTTTTTTTTTTGTTTTTTTTTTGTTTTTTTTTTTTCCTCTGGAATGGTCTGGGGTTCTAGTTTCATGCTGTTTCTGTGTATGAAAGAAAACTCAAAGGAGCTGTAATTGTATATCATGGCTTATACCTTGTCACTGCATAATTTCTGTAGAACTCACAAATGATTCTGAGTATATAAAAACTGCTCGTAGCGCTGAAACCGCTTTCATCTAGGTGGGGGTTCAATCTTTTTTGCCTTACACCTTCTTGTATTGGTATGCAATGTGTGCGTTTGAACAATGAAGCATAAACAATTCAAAACCCTTGTTCAGAAAAATAAGAAATAAGTAGTCATTGCAGCAGATGTTACTGTCTCTTCCCTAAGGGCACAGACAGTCAGAACCCAAATTCCCTTTAATTATCCCAGTAATAGACATATGCACACACATAAGAATGCACAAATGTGTACTTATGGCTGGGGAGGCTCTGGCAGGACAAAGAAAACAGGAATACAGGCTGCATTTTAGACCTTGAGACTTTGGAGGTCAGAGCGAATTGTAAAAGCAGGGCAGGGCAGTTGCTGTGACTGTGCCTGCCCTGCCAGGGGAGCGATACCCGACTCGTGGAGGCAGTGATTTTGTTCCCTAATGAGAGAACCAGTGAAAGATGCGAGGAGCTGGGTAGAAGAGAGTAAGTTTACAGTAGGCTTAAGAAAGAAATTCAAGTTCACTTGTTTAAAGTCAAGAAACATATACTTTAAGCATGCTTTATTTTCTCGTTTTTCCATTAATAATAAACAAATTACTTACAGACCTGCCTCATTACCTCCAAAATTGTTCTGGAGCTGTAATAGTTGTTTAAAAAACAAAGGCCTGATAAACAGGTGGTGAACTTTCTGGAAAATGTCAAGAGGTTTACGGTCTTGGGATTTGTTTTATTACAGATGATTTAAAGTGAGGAGGAGCTTGGGGAGCTGGGAGAGCTTCTAGATAAGGCTAGAGCTACATATTTCTTGGCCTCTGCAGTTCTCTTTGTAAGGAAAGGCAAGCTTCAGGTCTGTGTTATGTTGGATAGTAGGCGGAAGGCAGCTGCCTTCTTTTGATCTGAAGAGACCTCCGGAGTACTGGATCTTGAAAGGGAGCTGTAGTTTTGAGGTTGGATTTGTCTTTTTGTTGTTTTTTTGTTGNAAAGGGGAAGCAAATGTAGTGTGGTAAGACTTAAAAGAGGAGTCTTTTAGTTTGTGGTTGCTGATTTAATCATGCTGGGCAAAGTTGTAGCTCCATCTTTTATAGAGGATTGGATTGCATTAGCTAACCCTGCCTAAATGATTGCTTTTATTTTTTTCCTTGTCAGGAAGAAAAGATGTTTTGCTTTCTTATATCTTCCTGGATTCCTATTTTAGAAACTGTACAGTTCTTACTGTACTACATACCAGAATGCCTATATTTTTTGATGTATTATCTAAACAAAAAAAAAATCATAATTTTTATAAGAAATATTTTTAATTTTCAATTTTATTAAAGATTAGGCATTAACTACTATAAATACATATTCTTTTATTTCCCAGTTATGATGTCCACATATTCTTAATTCTGTATTACTAAACTGAGTGGTGTACACAGCCCCAGTATAAGTGTGTTCTGTATGGTAAGGGCTACATGCAATGTCTTTTTTGTTAAAATGCAATACTGAGTATTATAGCAGACCTATCCGTCCTAATCCTTTCATTTTAAAGAAAAGCATGAAATGTTGTCAACCGATGCCATCTTTTTGTTGTTGAACTAGTACTTTGTTCTGCATCTGTTGCGTCCAGTCTGATTCTGGTGTATTCCATTTAGATTATTAGACCCTTCTGATAGCAAAGACTATTAGATCTGTTAAATCCATGACCCTCCTTGGCCTTGACATATGGATGTTTGTACCATATATGTGAAAAAAGGGGACATGCCAACTATGTTCTAATCTCAGTAACAGGTAGACCAGGAATTTCACTGGGACATTGGGCTAGGATTGACTTGGCTTTTCAATTTTGTCTTTTTCTGTGAGGTTTAGATGTTAGAGAGCTGCTTTATTCTTGTTTGTCCATTTGACTAAGGTTCTTAATGCAGTAGTTTGTTTTTCTTGTATACTAAAAATTACAGAAAATGCATCTTTCTGTCCTCCAAACCATTCTGGTGGAGTATACATACACTTGGCATCTAAGGGTCAGATTACTTGGGTATTGCTCCGTATACGTAACTTCAACCCTGGGACTAAAATGCAATGCTCTGCCTCTGAAATGCATGCTAAAGAAGGGACAGCATTAGGAGCCGTGTAGAAAGAGTTAATGAATGCCTGGAGCGTTAACTGGAGGCTGTAACTGCATTGGGTGCTCCTGGCTTTGCATCCTACAGGAGTCTGCATGCCCAGCCTAGGCAATAGGCACTCTACATCATCTCCCTGTGGGCTTTTCCCAAAACCTCCTGTGGAAGAGAGCTCCACAGCATAGGCAAGACACAGTCACCTTAGCGATACAGTTCTGCGAGGCAATCTGCCTAAGCGGTCAGTATTATAAAGCTAAGGAGCTATATGGTCCTGGAAGCAGATCTGCCCACATGCCATTGCATATAGAAAGCATATGCTTGGAATTAAAGGTTTTGTAAAAGCAGCCGGTAATGGGCAGGCCTTCTCTGCGTTGCACTGAGCCGCTGTCTTCAAAGTGCTCAGCTTCTACCATGGGCCTTATAGAAGAATAGTAGGGCATATGTTTGTGCTCAGCTTTTGAGATGAGTATAATTAGCATATTGTTTTTGTTGGGGTACTCCTACCTCCTAGAATGATTTTTTTTCTGTAAGAGAAATCGAAACATATTTGCTATGCATAATGTATTTGTTAGATGATTTTTTTGGTTTATTATTTGCTTGTCTTTCTCAAAAGAAACAGCACTTTTAATGATGTCACGGTTAATGCATCTAACAGGAATATAGCCATCAGGAAAAGCCCATTCTTGCCTGTTTTGCAACAGTTCTAGGCTAGGATAGAGGAAGAATTTGGTCCGAAGTAAGTGCAAATATGTAAAGAATGACTTGCAGTCACTAAGTAATGTACAATAATCTACATCAAGTACAAATATGTAAAGAATGACTTTACAAATATGTAAAGTATAACTTGCATTTGTATGGCTTTAAACACTATGTACCAGAAATAGAACCACTGTAGTTGTGGTGGAGCTTCACGGCACTGCAGCCTGAGGAGTGCAGGAGGTAGTTGGTTCAGGTGTAGCATACATTTCTCTCCATTGCAATGAAAACCAGAGAAGCCCTGATGCCTGAGATAGAAGTCTGTTTGCAGCTGTGTTTTTAGAAGCTCACCTGAAGAAAAAAAACAACTGTATATGATACCTTGTATTGTCACTTACTTGTTTGTAACTGTAGCTGCTTTCTTCCTGTTATTTGCTACTTTTTTTTTTTTAACTTTATTGCTCAGAATTATTTAAAACATGTAGTCGTACATGAATGCTGAGCAACGTCTTGGATAAGTTCTATAAAAATAAGTTACGTTCTTGACAAACTAAGTCTCAGCCCCTTTCGGATAAGCAGGAGTGAGTTGTGATTGGTTTCAGAAGTAGTACAGCCATTCTTTGGCTGAACTGTCATGATGGAGTCCTTTTTTTGTTGGAACCTGTAGAATAGTATTTGCACTTATTTCCTTTCTTTGCTCAAGCTGTGGTACCTTTTTTCCTTTCATCTGCAGTGAGTCCATGACTTACCAGCAAGGGTGTGTTTAATGCATTACTGTGAAGAGAGAATACAGTTAAAGAATCATGGAATTGTAGAATGTGTTTGGTTGGAAGGGACCTTTAAAGGACATCTAGCCCAACCCCCCTGCAGTGAGCAGGGACGTCTTCAACTAGATCAGGTTGCTCAGGGCCTCATCCAGCCTGGCCTTGAATGTCTCCAGGGATGGGGCCTCCACCACCTCTCTGGGCAACCTGTTCCAGTCTCTCACCACCCTCATTGTAAAGAACTTCTTCCTAATGTCTAATCTGAACCCACCCTGCTCTAGTTTGAAACCATTGCCCCTCGTCCTACCACTACATGTCCTTGCAAACAGCCCCTCCCCAGCTTTCCTGTAGGCCCCCTTTAGGTACTGGAAGGCCGCTATAAGGTCTCACTGGAGCTTCCTCTTCTCCAGGCTGAACAGCCCCAGCTCTCTCAGCCTGTCCTTATAGGAGAGGTGCTCCAGCCCTTTGACCATCTTTGTGGCCCTCCTCTGGACTCGCTCCAACATGTCCATGTCCTTCTTGTGTTGAGGGCTCCAGAGCTGGACACAGTACTCCAGGTGGGGTCTCACGAGAGCAGAGTAGAGGTGGGGAGAATCACCTCTCTGGATCTGCTGGCCACAGTTCTTTTGATGCAGCCCAGGATGCGATTGGCCTTCTGGGCTGCAAGCGCACATTGTTGACTCATGTCCAGCTTTTCATCCATGAGTACCCCCAAGTCCTTTTCCACAGGGCTGCTCTCTATCACATCATCCCCAAGTCTGTATTGATAATGAGGATTGTCCCGACCCAAGTGCAGGACCTTGCACTTGGCCTTGCTGAACTTCATGAGGTTTGCAGGGGCCCACCTCTCTAGCTCGTCCGGGTATAGAGCTAGAAAAGACTCATGATTGGAAATTTAAGGAAAAAAGTATAAACAAAAGTGAACCGTAAAAGATTAAACAGGTTCTGGCATGCGTTTTTCTTCTCTTTTTTTCCAACACAGAGTAATGCTTTTTTTTCTGAAGTTGTTCTGAGTGAATTTATTGTTCATGGATATATTTATGTTATAATGGGAATTTTAAAATGAGGACTTAACAATCACACTGAGTTGATACTGGTGATGCACAGAAATTACGGAAGAAAATCTGGGTTTTCTCAGTCCTAGTTTTAAAATGGTTAGGGACAATGGATTCCTGAAGCATCACAGCCGTGTTTACAAGTGCACCTAACTGTGTCCTCAAGGAGAGAATGCTGCAAATAAATCCCGAAACAGGGTGTGCTGAATGAGAGAACAGGTGGATCGCCTCTTGTCAGCCATGACACCTTGCTTAATAGATTCCCCTGGGGTTAATGAGGCTGGCAGCAGGGCAGTGGGGGGGATGTAATACAGTCAACATGGCACATCACTGCGGAGACTTCTCACTTGTCTCACTGCCTGTGAAGAGGACAGTAATGTAACTTGAGTGTCATAGGAAGAGAAGATCTCAGTTAGGCTAAAATCATTATACAGCTTCAGGAAGATGGGGATTATTGTATCATCCTTAGATTCGATACATTTAATTATAAAAACTTTAGCATGCAGTAGTATATTTTAATTTTATTATGATAAGATTAGTGAATTTGTTGTACCAATGTCACCCAGAGACTTCTGTTAATATTGCAAATCTGGAAGTTTTCAACTGTTTTTATTATTATTGTTATTATTATTATTATTATTTTACTAACAGAGTTACTTCAAGAAGGTAGTGCTATGCATATGTTTGACTTCGTGCTCACTATTTTCACAAAGGACACCAAGGTATGAGGTGTCACATACACACACCATAAGCACTACTGAAATTTTTAATATCTATGTTAATTTTTTAATGAAATCAGGATGTCTTTATTGTCCTTTAACTCTGTTATTTACCACTAAAGACCACTTCTGAATTCAGTTCTAAACATACCACTCTGTTCCTTATTAGTCATTTCTCAATTTATTTTACTGTTTATTGTAGCTCTACTTTGAAGGGCTGAATAATGAAACTTAGGCTAGAGAGAATTTGGCTATTTTATTTGCAAAGAACTGTAGAGCTCAGCCCCTGGTGAGTCCTTGGACAATGTAAACCAAACAAGCTATGGCCTATTGGACATATACTAAATTTAAAGTTAAAAAACAGAGATAGATTTCTGGACTTCATTTTTTGCATGAATATCTAATGTCCTCCTGCTCGGCTTTGATTGTTAACCTCCCCTGTCTTTAAAGCTCTTTAGAAGACTCCCTTGACCTTTCATAGCAGCTGAGGGGACTTTGGTGCATTTGCTTTGCCATAGCTTTATGAGCCATGGCAATTTTTTTCCTGTTAATGTAAGCTATCAAAAAAAAAAAAAAAAACAACCCAAAACCTGAATCCCCCAGCAAAACCCATAGTATGTGATTCACGACATGTGAAAGAGAGCTGTAGCTTTCTCAGAATCCAACTTTTTCTGTGTCCATCTTGCTTTCGTACATTTTCATACGTTTTCTTTCATGAGTGTTTTTGAGCTTATAAGGCCTGCAGATTTCAGTCCTGGAATAGCAATTAAAAGAAAAAAATAAATCTGATTTTGCTCAGGGTAAGTACGTCTTGAATGCAGTGAAAGAACCCAGCGTGTGTTGGAGACCAGCGGTTGTCATGATAGTATGTATACCATGATATAGTTTTCCATGGACAGCTTTAAGGCTAGGCATTTTCCTGCACTGCACGTGAACTGAGGGCAGAGGAAAGGCAGGGCAATAACGGGAAGGGGAGGGTTCGAACTGGAAAGGGGAGGGATGTTGCTGCTTGTCACCTGTGATCAGCAGGCAGTACGGTTACCTTACGTGTCAGTAGGCCAGCTTAATTAACTTACACATTTATTTATAGTACTGTTGTAGTATACAAAATCTATAGCTGTGTTATTTTGTAAAGCTTGTACGTGAAAGCCCTTAGTAAACTGAAATTATTGTTGCTTACTACTTTACTGTGAGTTTTTAATTGAAAGAAAAATAATTTGTAGAACTTTAATAGCTTGTTATGAATTTTTGACTCTAAGGAGGTAACTCGTAACAGAACTGAAAGGCCTTGTTTCACCTAAGGCTTTTCAACTAGATTTTGCTTTAGATGAGCAAAAATTAATTTCATTTTGTTTAGATGAAAATAAATCTAATTATTCTGTTGATTTGTTTGCATAAACTTTCTGTAGTGTAACTTAAAGCAGAATTTCACCAATGAGCTTTTACTTTTGCAGTTTACATGGGGTTTGTGGGTTGTCTTTTTTTGTTGTTGTTGGGTTTTTGTGTGTTTTCCCTTACAAAAGCATCACGACATTGTAGCTTTATCCCTTAAAGGCTTATTGCTGTATGACACGTGATGCCACTGTGACACACATGAAATACATTTCAGAGTGTTTGCTGAAAAAAAATCCAGCTCTAGCTGCCTTTTGCTCTTCCTAACCTTACTCCCTCAAGCAAGAACATTGCTGAATGCAACACAGACAGGATAAAATAATTTATATTTTGGAGGGTCAGAGGGGAATCAGATTTGAGAGAGATGTCTTGGCAAGTCTTCATTCTCTAGCCTGGGTTTGCCTTGCCCTGTTTGGCCCCTGGCCCCTTGCTCCAAACCTGGAAATGGTCTCAGTCACCTGCTTGCCGTACTTTGAAGCTTTATTTTGCCTTGCTGAGGCAGCAGGACAAGTGGAAGAGAATTGCATCCTTGAAACTCAGTCTTCCCTGCAGTCTTCTGGCACCGCAACACCTCTGTGTACTGAGATGTCCCTGGCCTACCTATTCTACAGGGAGCTACTGCTTTCCTCGTTTTCCAGGAGACCAAGGGTCTCATTTGTGTACCAAGATGGAGCTGAAGTAATCCCATCCTCAGCTGCTTGCCTTGTCCCTCTTTCAGAGACTGCTGTTTTCACAGCAGGTCTGGCTTTACCTGTGTGCAGATCTGCTGCTAAGCCTGCGGCATTTTCAGCTCTGCATATTTGCACACAGCAATACAAATTTGAATTTTAGTACATTGATAGCCTGAGTTGTACTTTGGCAGTTTAGGAGTAGACTTGTGTGTGATTCTGCAAGATTGTACCTGAGAGGCAGAAACCTGTGGGCACGAGCATAGGCAGAGAGAGCCCAGGGAACTGTGGCTGCCATCTCGAAGAGTGCAAATTCCCCGTATGTGCGAGGCAACACTTCCCAGGGCTTGTGCAACCACGCGGAAGGGGAATGTAGCAGCCAAGGGACTAAACCCATGTCCTGGCTTGTCCTTTCAGCCCGTCTTGTGACCTCTGCCCACTGGCTTGGTTGGAATCCCAGCCTGGGTACTCTATTATGTCTTCAAAGCCCTGATTTTTTTTCCCATAGGATATTTGTTCTGTGGTTTTATGGGTTATTCATCAGTATTATGATTTTTTCTGAATTTCTGCTACTTTATAAAATGGTTTTACATCCATTTCTGTCCTAGTCGCAGGCTTGATACAAGGAAAAGTAGCCTCTCTACATCTCTCAGAACTGAGAGCTATTGCTGGGTGTGTGTGTGTGTGTATTTCTTCTGTGAAGACCGTGTACATGTTCTGTGCCCATATGGGAAATATCTGAGGGAATTGATGGAGATTTTAGATACATTGTCTGATAAATATAATTGTATTTAGCTTTATTTTTCTTTTCTTTTTTTTTTTTTTTGGTCTTTTTCTCCACTAAGTGAGATTCTTCGAGACTTAACATCTGGATTTCCTCATCTTTATGTCCTACCTAATTTCTCAGTTTTTTAGAACAATGCAATTGATTGTTTCATAAAAAATGCATGACTGAAAAGTTAAGGTTGCAAAACTGAGTAGAAAAAAAGTTAAGAAATGCATCTGTTGGGCTTGCCTGTGTAGACATATATATAAATAGATATATAAGTATGTATAAGGCTACGTAGGCCTATAACATATGTGTGTGTGCATATTTTTTTTTCCTCCTATGGAGTTGTGCTAGGGTCTATGCACAGCATCTGCAGTAGTAGCTAATGGCAACTTTAATCATAGTTATCTAATATGCGGCCCCATCCCCTCTCCTGCTCAGTGTTCAGACCCTGATTTAAGAACCTATCCAGCACAGATGGAATCGACAGTGAATTTCGCTACAAGTTCTGTAGAACATGTACAAACTTGCATTACAGGCCTGAAATTGCCCAGATGCATACAGGCTGTCATTAAAAATGCAGAAGTTAGTTTTCTGACACCCAGGTGATTCTACTGCACAGTTCCATCTGTTTTTCCAAAGTATATGATACTACAGCTTCTGCATAGTATGTTTAATGGTTCCCTGCAATGGCTGAACACATTTTGACACAGAATAACATTTTTCTCCTGGGCCCTCTCCTTAGGAATGGATGACCTACTTGTATTAAAACTTTAATATCTGAATTAGGAACAAATCATCCTGAAACAGGCACCAGAGTTGGATTATTTCAACCCAGACATTTGCAAAAGGAAAAATATGCTCATGAGCAAAGAAAGGAGCTTAGAATGGGTGTTGGCAACCTGAGCTGCAACTGGTGATACCAGTACCAAAAATTACACTGCCACCGCACTCTCAGGGAGGTTGGTGTTGACTCCGTATTCTAAATGAACCATGACCGTGTGCTCACCTTTGGTCTTTTTATTGACTGTTTCACATCTATAGTCATCAAATAGACAGTCCCACAGTTTATTGTGCCATATATACGTAGCCCACTTCACCTTTCACATATGTGCCAGACCACTGCTTTGTGACTACATTAAAAATAAATAAATAAGCAAAATGCTTCAATATCCTGAGAACTGGGGGAGAAATTCCGGAGGATGAGGCTTTTGTACAACTGCACTGTTTTTTAAAGAACCATTTATGTCATTATAGAAATTTTATATGTTCTGTGTGTCTCTGTAAAAAAAATAATAAAAAAAAAAGTCGTGCTGTGTTCATCCAGCTAGTGATATGAATGCAAAAATAACTACTAATAATGCAAATATTTAAGGATTTGGTGTGCAGTTATTTATGTGTGTTTATCTTTGAAAGTAGGAATAGATTCTTATTCTGAATACAAGTAATGCTCCTTGCCGATTTTCAGCAACTCACCCCCTTGTCTGCCCTGTTTTATGTAGCACTAAATTGGTCTAAGAAAGGCAGGTTAAAAACCCAAAAAGTTCACCTGAATATCAGGCATTTTCCCTTTTTCATCCCTCATGTCTCAACCTTTTCATTGTGAAAATGATGAAAAGTCAAATTTGCTTGTTTTTCTCATTGTTTTCCACTTGATTGATCCTTTTTTTAAAGAACAAAGCAAAAAACCCCAAACCCCCTAGTTCTCAGCTGAAAATTAATCTGACTTCACTTGACTATGTGCCAGTGAGATGCAGTTCTACTGTGGTGTTTTCTGCTTTACCTAAGGAGTAAAACACATCTGGCTTATAAATCAGACCAAAATTTGAATACTTCAATACAAGCATGTATTGAGTAACTGCTCTATATATTTTACAGGCCTGTAGTGGAAATTACATGTTATGGTGGTAAAAGTCTCCTCTGTTTCCTTAGAGGACCATACTGAGAAAGCTTGCAGCCCCACAGTATTTGCAAATGTAATGTTGACTACCTGATGTACTACGACTATGACATTTACAGTAACAGTTCTATTTCTTGATTGTTTTCAGAAATTGCCCCTTGGTTACATGTGTTCAGAGCAGAAGGTGCTGTGGACTTCTCACAGTTAACGTTTGACCCAGGACAAAAAGAGCTTATTGCTGGAGCCAGGTGAGAAATCTATTTTCTTTTCATGTTGCATCAGACTGTATTTTGTTCTTTGTTGATAAGTGATATTGATCCAAATTCTAACATCAGTTTGCTCTTGTGTGACTCCCCTGCCTTCCAGACCCACTAAACTGAACATTATGTGTGTTCATTTCTCTTATTCCTTACTCAAGTTAAAAGGATTGCCTGGTATCAAGGATCCCATATATATTCTCATTTTTAGGAGGACTGTCCTGGAGTACTCTCAAATTTTGGATGCATACAGTAGAACAGGCAGATGCTATGTGACAATGTGACAAAAGTTACTATAGCATAAAACTTACGATGATCACAAATTTGGCTACATAGTACGACTCTTTGTGCTTGGGTGATTCTAATAATTATTCGGTACAGTGCCAGGAAAGATCTGTTAAAGACTGCAGAGTTTGTGGTAAAGTTGCTGATAATCACAATTTTTGCACAGTAGGACAGTACTTTGCAAGCTGTGATCAACAGTGACACTGTCTTAGGTGTCAACTTTGAAGCAGCGACAGTTCCTGAACACAGCTTTTTATTCTCTTAGCATATGAAGTAGACTAAAACATTTTCATAGAACCATTCAGGTTGGAAAAGACCCTTGGGATCATCGAATCCGACCATTAACCCCACTCTACAAAGTTCTCCCCTACACCATATCCCCTAACACCACATCTAAACGACTCTTAAACACATTCAGGGATGGTGACTCCACCACCTCCCTGGGCAGCCTATTCCAGTCTCTGACCACTCTTCCTGTGAAAAATTTTTTCCTAATGTCGAGTCTAAACCTACCCTGTTGCAGCTTGAAGCCATTCCCTCTTGTTCTATCGCTAATTACCTGTGAGAAGAGACCAGCACCAACCTCTCTACAATGTCCTTTCAAGTAGTTGTAGAGAATGATGAGGTCTTCCCCTCAGCCTTCTCTTCCTCAAACTAAACAGTCCCAGCTCCTTCAATCACTCCTCACAAGATTTATTCTCCAGGCCCTTCACCAGCTTCATTGCCCTCCTCTGCACTCGCTCCAGCACCTCGATATCTCTCTCGTATTGAGGTGCCCAGAACTGGACACAATACTCAAGGTGTGGCCTCACCAGTGCTGAGTACAGGGGNACATTAAACAGAAATGGTCCCAACACTGATCCCTGAGGGACACCACTAGTGACCGACCACCAGCTGGATTTAACTCCATTGACAACCACTCTTTGGGACCGCCCATCCAGCCAGTGTTTGATCCAGCAGATCGTATGCTCATCGAGGCCATGAGCAGCCAGTTTTTCCGTGAGAATTCTGTGGGGAGTAGTGTCAAATGCTTTTCGAAAGTCTAGGTAGATAATATCCACAGCCATTCCCTCGTCCAATAATCGGGTCATCTTGTCATAGAAGGAGATCAGGTTCATCAGGCCTGGGACCTGCCTTTCATAAACCCATGCTGACTAGGCCTGATCCCCTGGTTGTCAAAAAATTTTAACCGTCTAACTTATTATTTAAATCTGCCTCTTGATTAATGAAGTCACTTAATTTTTCTGTTAGATTTAGCATGGGAATACATTTCTGTTTCCCTGTTTGTTTCTTAGTTGAAAATGAGGTTCAAATTATAGAGTCAAAAATGCACTGTGAGAATTTTTTTTTTTTTTTTTCGCATGTGCCAATGGAAGTCGCTTAGCTACAGGGGCAAAGCTTTCTGAGTGTGGTGATACACATATATATGTCCCTGGCCACCTGAAGTGGGCTATCCTGTGTGCTCATGTTTTTTCTCTTTTATAAGCTGCCAAATAAAATGAGGCATGAGGCTGTCAACTGGCGCTGTTCTGTAAAGACAGCCAGCATAAGTCAGAGCTGTCTGAGCCTCTCCTCAGTCCCACAGCATTGTGTGTTGGATCGATGCACGCTGTATAGATCTCAATCACCAATGAAAAACTGATTTTTTTTTTTTTCTCCTCCTCTCTTTTTTTCTTCTCCGCACTGTTTATCTGGGCTTCAAATCTCAGCAAAGAATATGCTTGTTTAAACTTGTGCTTTTAATGAAGTTT
The DNA here is from genome assembly GCA_013400035.1 of Rynchops niger. Taxonomy (NCBI): domain Eukaryota; kingdom Metazoa; phylum Chordata; class Aves; order Charadriiformes; family Laridae; genus Rynchops; species Rynchops niger. Next base: position 2,155,442 of record VXBH01004946.1, read on the forward strand.
TTTGAATCACTATGGGATAAGCTTTGGATGATGTTGTTGAATAGTTGGTGACTAGGAAAAATGCCAGCTGCAGATTCTGCCTTTTGCAAAAGATCCAATACAGTAAAAGCAATAGGTTTGGTTTCTCTATAAGTCAATGCTGCTTCAGAGATTCATAACTCTTGTTCTAGCTAAAATTGCAAAATTAAAAATATTCAGTGTTTTTAAAATCACAACACAAATCGTCGTTTTCCACAGTCCAGTATAGCTGGCTGTTATTTGTTCACAGAATTTATTGGATTTTTTCTTTCCTTATTCCGCATTTCCATTCTAAATTTGAAGCTTTTCCACAGCAGTGTTGTGTTTGGCCACTTTAGAACGACCAACCTGCCAGCGGGTTGCTCTAATTGTACTTATTATTGATATTAGTATGTTCTTTTCACTATACATTTTTCTCTTCTTAAAGCGTTGTGCCAGACAGTATGGTGAAAGTCACTGTATGTCATGGAGTCATAGATTCAGAGTCTAGGAACTAGTTATTATGGTGCTGTAGTCCCAAAAATGCAAGCGTTGATCTTAACTCATTATGCACCTTTTGCATATAGTTCCTGCTACCATGTAAAATGAATCCGTTCACTGTGAATATGATGTCAAGTTTTCTGCTCGTTTGCAAGAGTGGTGTTTGCAGCCTTTCATAGTCTCAGCTGGCCGCACTGATTTAATTTTTTTTTCTTAATGCACCTTTTACCCAGGGCCATCTGAACAGAGCATTGATATTACCGTGCTTATTCTATTTTAGTACAAGTTTCTTGCACATTTGCTTCACAGGATTCACACATCTGAAGAGCAGTTAGAAGAATTTGTTTTCTGTCCTAAGCCACAAATGTGCTCTCATAAAGACAGTGAAGAGTACGCACTATTAATTCCTCCTCCCTGGTGAAATATCTTTTGATACACAGTTATTTCTCCTAGAATATTCCAACAATTTTTTTTTTTATTATTTTCTTGTACTAATACTTTTGTACTGAAAAACTAAGGACTATGTGCAATGTGATTTCAGTAAGATCTGAGTAGTTAAAAGCTCCTGTGGACTTGCAAAAATTGTAATTACATGATTTTCCCTTCTCCACCCAATCAATGGTAGAGAAGGGAATTGTGTGGTGGCACATGGCAAAGCTACAAATAAACTTACATTACTCCCTTTACACTGCCAAGAGAAAGACTCTCATTATGATTTACTTGTCCAGCATCCAAACAAAAACAGGGGGTGATGCTTGCACCTCTAGGCTTCTGCATTAGTAAGGTGGTGGTGTTCTAAACGAGATGAATGATTTTGACAGACAGGAGTTGTGTCCTGGCTCAGCTGAAGTTTATAATTCATTTTTTTCACCTTAGTAGAGTTTAGTGAACTCTTCTCCCAAATTTCTCTGTCTTTCTTAGAAACAAAAAAACCCCACTGTTGTGAAAATTTGACACTACTGGAAATTCTTAAATCCCTTTTCTGTCACTGATGTTCATGGCGGGTGATTCTCTTCCATTTTTGAAATTCTACAGCCACTGAAGAGGTTCATGACTTTTTTGTCTTAATAAGCAAGGTAGCAAAGATCCCAGCTGGATTCAGACTGGATTCCTGCTGGGAGCTGCCAATGCAGCGACATAAAAAGACAGATATGATCCCATGATGCCTCAAAAGGTGTTTCCCGTAGCGACAGAAAACTATGGATATCTTTGCACAAGATCCTTGAGAGACTTTAAACTGCAGTAGTGTGTGTCATTCTGTTTATATATGGTTAAACAAGGTTAAGCAAAATTAGAAAGAGATGTAGGGAAGGACTGCTAAAAGGCAAATGAAGAGGGTTGGAATTGTAGTGCAGGAAAACAAAGGCTGAGTGTGTGCCCAGCGTCTGCCCATAAATCCATCAGCAGGTACATCTATGGAAGGAAATAGCTGTATAAACTACATGGTGGCGTTGGCAGAAAACCAAATCAGTTTAAGTTGGTCATAGGTAAGTTAGTTAGGAAACAATGAGTTTTGTAACATTTTACCAGTGTGAATAAAAGAACAGAAATATTTTTGAGATAGAGATCTCTAAGTATATGAAAAGAACATTATTCTATAGTATGTGCCATAGCGGGCAATAACTGGGAAGGTAATAGGAAGGAAGTCCTATATTGCTAAGATTAGTATTGCTTGTCCAGTTTGGGAAATAAAGGTGGTCTTCTGATGTCTGCAGGCATTCTGTAGTTGCTTTGCAAAATTAGAGTTTTTTACAATTTTATCTGCCTTCCCTCCTTCTCAGCAGGTTGTCTTCCAGTCCTTTTGAGAAGTCTCTGGTTGATATTTTATTTCATTCTGCAAAATGCCCAGTTCCCCTATAGGTCTTGAGTTGATTAATTCTGAGTCTCGTAGCCTTATTTCAGTTTCCTTACACCACCTGCAGCGATCTACAAATGTTACTACTCCAATACTAGCACACACCTTCATCCTTTAATCACCCAATCCACCCTGGCACTGGTATTTCCTTTGTGCTGAGGAGTTGCACAAGACTTTGAGCCACACTCCTTTCCCTTTCCTACCACCCCCATTAGGGAGAGAGGCTGCCGCTCCCAATCAAGTTTGGTTTTGGCTAAGTCTGGCTTATTTCTTTTAGTAGTGACTGCTTTAATTTCTAAATATTGCTATATAGTACAGGTTCAATTATACCTTCTGTTTTAATTGTAAAAGGAGCTAGCACAACTTTGAAGTTTAAGGAGGCTTGCGCTTGTCTTTGTGTCAGAGTCACTTGACAGTCATTAATGCCTTCCAGTGTAACAAGTCTGCTTAATAACATATACTGCATCTGAAGCGAAGTGGTGTAATACACTGTCATTTGGTCTTCTGTCAATCTGCTGTGCCAAAGGAGATATATGTGTACTGTTGGCGAGGGCTTCAGAGAGAGAGGAATATCTTCTGAAATGACTGATGAGTTAGCCTGGATCTCAGTAGCAACCTGCAGTTGCCCTGCTTGCCTGGGACATTTTGGGCACAAACTGTCCAAGTAGAAAAATTTGTTTAGATAGCTTTGAGGAATGGGGGAGTAGGGTGGAGGGGGTGGGGACAGACAGGGAAAAAGGCAGAGGGAGAAATTTATCTTGCCCGACTTTGATCAAACAGCCTAAAGTGCATAGTGAAGGCAAGCAAAGATTAAAGTTCAATTTATGAAGCTGAATTAAGGGAAGAAGAATGATTTTCATTATGGTTGCTGTGTTTTAAAATTTACATTTGTAGAATATGACAGATTTTTCAGTGTTATGTCAATTAGGTCTACATTTAATGTAAAGGGAACTTGATTTCTTAATAGATATGTACTAAATTGTATGAGATTATACACTTATGAAAAGTGGGGAAAAAAAGAAAATAGATTAATGATAAACACTCTGCAGAGAAAATTCAGTATGGATGTGAACGAGTTGTTAGTACGTTATGAAGCCTATTGGCTTTTGACAAAGGGCAATGTAGCCATGTTCCCATGAAACTGTATCTTTAAAATTTGCCCAAGGCATTGTTCTTAACATCACATATGACCTGGCAGATAAAAGTAAATGAGTTCTCTTGCAATCTGAAACCTTCTAGGGAATTCATTTGTTTTCTTCAGGAAAAAAAAAAACAAACCCAAAACAAAACATATGGCAGGGCAGAATTTACTTTTATAATTCAGTGGCATCAGTGAAGGATTACTTTCAGGGCATTAGCTCCTCAGTAAGTTCAAGGAAATGAGAGACTGCTTGGTTATCTTATACTGATAAATCCTGATAAAATATTCAGATGAATATTTATCTGTGTGTTATTTAGTGGACTGACTTTGCATCTAATCAAATATGATAATGATTTCTGTATTGTGAAATGCCAGTAAGCATGGAGATCCATGGATTTCCCCAAGAACAACCTTGCCCTTCTTTTCCTGTGTGGAAGCGCTTTGCCATATGTCCTGCAGCGTTTTCTTTGTGTCTCGCTTGGAAAGGTCAATTGCAGGGGGAAAAGACCAGCTCAGGGGAAGGAAACAGCAGTGTCTGAATTACCCTGGCAAATTGTGTGTTGCGTTTTTTCTCCTTATTCCCTGACAGTGCACTAAACATCAGCTCTAGTTTTTATAAATCAAAAACTGTTAAAAGTGTTCCAGCCATTTTGGTAAAACAAGAGTCAATGAGAAGTACGTCTCAAACACAGTAGGTTGGTCCAAAAATGTTGAAATGAAAAATAATTAGTTAAATTTTCCTTTTAATCCATTTTTTTTCCTTTTTTTTTTTT
>VXBH01004946.1:2159737-2185425 GCA_013400035.1 Rynchops niger
GTGGCTTATAATTATATTTTTTTCTTAACGGGTTTATTGAAACCATGCAAGAAGAACTATGTTAGAAGGAACCTGTTTCTTTAAAGTAAAAATAAAGAAATCCTCCTCTTCCCAAGCTTCTTGTGCTTGAAATTAGGAACTGGTAGGAGGGTAGCTAGAGTTCATTCTTAAGATATGGTAATTTATTTTTTAAAATTCAAGTTGGGCTAGTTCAGTTATACTTTAAAATTATATAGTTACTTATCAGAAATGGGTCTTAAAGCTATTCAATTTTTTTTTTTAATTGGATAATATGTATACAGACATATCTTACATTATTTTTTACACAGAGCATCCCAATAACAGTGGCTTTCTCCTGTATGTTCTCCTGCAAGTTAATTAAACTTGCTTTGAGGTGGCTTATTGCCTCAGTCACTCCTTATCTTGCTGATGAAGGACTGTTATAGTATGCCTTTCCACTTAATTATAAGTGTGTTTGGGAACGTTAATTTGAACCATTACCACTACTTGCCATAATAACAGAAAGACAAATTAAAGGATTCATTAACAGTGGTTTAAGAATCTCTAATAAAGGAATAAATAACTGCACAGGTTTGATTCTTGCTGTTGTCTGCTCCCAGCAGGAGAATCTGAGACCTTCTTGTTAATGAGATGCTCCGAGCGCTACATATTGGGAGAATACACAGGCACCAGGAACCAGTGCATTATTCTTTGAACATCCGTCTGTGTTTTATTGCTCATTTAACACTTGGTTCGGGGTAATCAGTGTCTGTCGTTCCACTGATTGATCTGATCTAATCTAAGTTATGGTTTAATGTTAAATCTAAGAGAAGTTATCATACTACTGCTGCGGAAAGTGGAAGGTCTTTCTCCCCCCTAATGCTTCTGTTTCCTATCTTGTCAATGGGTTCCTAAATATTTTTGAAAGCTAATGCTTTGTACCTCTCCTGCCCGTGCCTTGTTCCCCTACGCAATTTTCTCCTCCTTTGCTCTGGTAACAGTCTGGTTGCAGAGTAACACTAGTCAGTTCACTAACCCCACAAAAGTTCCTCGTTTTCCTGTGCTGATTTAATGTCTTGCAATCTTAATGGGTGGAACTAACATGATGCATCATCATAGGAGCCCTGGAGCTGACCTGGGGTAAGATGAAAAGAGAAATGTCAGGGTTAAATGGAACTTCTTTGGCTATTTCAGTGTAACCCATCTTTAGAAATTATTTCAGGTGAGTGGTGTTCTGAAGGTACCTGCCTTTAATTGAAGTCATGACACACTTGATTTGTGCTAGCAGTAGAACATGTCCTGCTGCAGAATATGGCAACTTATGCCTTCTCTTGGTTCCTGGTTAGACAGTGTTCTGTCAGTCAGCTGCTCCTTTCTTCTGCAACGAACACTAGCCCAAACATAATGGTTTCTGTCCTACATCGCCAGTGGTTTGGTCCTTGCTGAACTTGTCTACTTGTGTGTGCCTTTATGGGACTGAAATGCAGGGCAGGCAGCTACCACCTGGCCAGAGGCTGATAACCATGATATAGAAGTTGTTCTAGAGAGGTCCCACTTGGAGCAGCAGTCAGGTCTGTGAAGGACTCTCCCCTGCCTCTGAAACACTGGTGCCTTGCAGGAGTTACGACAGCGCCCTTGTGGACGCACTTGAGTGGCTGCACTCATCTTGTGAGAGGGCTGCTCGGGTGCTAGGTGGACGTGTGGGTCTCAGGCCTCATTCCAAGAGTATGGTCGGAAAATTTAACAGTGCAATGATGCATACTATGTACATGGCCTTCATCCCTCTAAATCTGATGGAGCTGAGATCGTGTTATATATGGAGATGTGTTGACATCGTGCTTATCATGGTATGCATCCTGCTTCTGAATTTCCCATGTGCAGTGAGCTCCCACTGAAGGGAAGGGCTCTACCAGAGGACTATAGCATGATCACAGGAGGGAAATTCAAGGCTGGCTTTGAAAATGTGGGCCATCGAGTTTATCATCTCCTTCCTTTTAAGTACCTTTAGCATTAATGTGATCACTTACATAGGTTTTGATCATTTTGTTTTTTGCAGTTTTATTTTCTTAATAAAATAATGAAATTTGAAAATTGGCTACCTTAGACTCTTTACCTTGTCCCCCTGCCCCCTCCTGAAAAAAACACATGACAAGCAAACTTTATGTGCCAAAGTTGATTACTGTAGGGAAGGAGGGTGCAAAAGGTATGAACTGTCTAAAATTTCTGTTTATTTAAGCCTATTCCCATTATTGGTTTTTTTTGGAGGAGATATAACAGCAGCATTTAAATTTAGTTAATAATTAATCTTGAAAAGAGACAGAGGTTTAATATGTTGAGCAATTAAATGGTACCAAGACCACGTAGGATTTGCATGGCTGTTTATGTGGGTGGGTACTGTACAGCGTGTGCCATGTCTGCCAGAATGTAGCCGGAGGCATGTACTTTGAGATACACGTTGCAGCGTTAAAAAGTATTAAAGATTTGGTCAGCCACAGTTATGAAATACAGCATTGATGTTTTGACTGAAGTGATATTTCAGGATAAAGTTGAACCTATCAACAACTTACTAAATAGATAGCTGAGTAAGCTCACCAACTTCTCTGGACTAAAGCATAATATTCAGAAAGGCCTTGATCTGCATGCATCAGAGGTGCACAGGTGACAAATATTCTGAGGCCATCTCCAGCTGGGGAAACTTGGCTGCTGCGTGTGAGAAGCACAGGCCAACAGGAGAAGATGGTGATGCATGTTGAGGTGACATGGCGTGATGAGACTTCAGGAGGAGGGTGAGCTCCAGAGCTGCAGGGACAGGCCACTGGTGCCTTTCTGCTTTTCCTGGAGAAGCCCATGGTGGGGAATACATAAAACTGATCCTGGCTGTTTGTGAGCATCTGTGCAGGAGTGCTGTGTTCTAGGATCTCTAGTCTCTGCTGAGGCTGCATGTGGAGCCACAGGGAAGAAAATGTAGTAAGATTTGCTAATCCTGAAGAGCAACTATCAGAGAAGGAAATACAATTTTACAGGACCTTTGAGTGGATTAATTTAATTTATAACGGGATTCTTTCCTAATTGACTCAAATACGTTTTTCTTATTCTGTTTGCCATGCTCAGTGTCTCACTGGTTAGCCTATGATCACCTGAATCTTCCATTTTGCCCTTTTGAATGTTAATAAAACGCGATTAGTCTGAAAATATTTATCTCTCTGTATATGCTGTTTTCACATATTTGTCATTTATCAATAAGCTACTTATTTCATTACTCTCATTTGCTGAGACTTCTATTTCCTGCAAAATGCAGACAAAAAAAATTACTTATTGACCATTCTGCTTTTCATTGTTGTAATTCTACTATTTTCCTATAATTGTTCAACTAGACCACTTTGATTAGGTTTCTTTTATTTCCAATATATCATCCTTAGCTTTTTCACATATTTTTCCTGTTGTATCTTAATATAACCAAATGAATTTTCTACATCATAATTTTTTATTTATATTGATTATCTCCTTTCCTTCTATTCATGTTTCTTTTTTTTTTTTTTTTTTTTTTTTTTTTTTAATTTTATTTCCAATTGCTGATTTTACTACACCGCAGAACTAGAATTGGCTTTTACGCAAAACTTTCCTGTCTTGATTGTGGAATCGTGACTTTTGCTTGATAGCTGTTTTCTACAGAGCTTATACTTTTCATTTTCAGTCTTAAAATTTATTCCTTCCAGTAAATTGAATAAATTGTTCTTCTTTCATGTGAAATAGTTTCTTGAAAGAAGTGCACAGGAAGGTATCTTTTACTGATTATTTCCTCCAGATTTGGCAGCATATCTGGTCATGCCTTGAATTTTTGAGTTTGCTGCAACCCCTATTTATTGATTCAGGCTTTCAATAGCAGATGCGTATGGGGTCTTGGGATGGGGTGAGGTTTTTTTGCTATGTTAAGAGTTTTTCAAAAGCTTAATCTGTAGTACGTTTTGCTAAGTTTATGCGCCACCTTAATGGTCTTCTAATTCATGTCTATGTTTAATGCAACATTATTTATTGTTGTTGCAGTCATGTTTTATAGCTTGCCATTTCACAAAGCAAAGGGGAAAGTGCTGGATTTAGCAATCTTTACTAGCATGCTCTACGGTTGAATCTTTATGGGTTTTCAATTGATTTTTGACACGGGCTTGTTTAGGAACATACAGAAGATTAGTTTTATGCTTTTATCTGTAGTCATACTGAATGTATTCACTGCAATAGATCAAAATACATTGTCATCAAGGAGGTGACTGGAGCGTGCTTTTTTGTGGGGCTTTTTTCAGTTTCCAATGATACCAGTGGAAGTCTTTGCTATTGGGGTTGAGCAGGCTCTTGATTAACAGGTTCTAGTTATCATAGTTCAGCCAGAAAAGTTGTTCAGTGTTGTGAACATGAATCAGAATGCTTATCGCCTGCTATTTGAAGGAATTTGAAGGAATACAGGATGCTGCTTTATCTCAGAGTTAGTTGTGTTTTCTTCTCATTGCAGTGTCCTTCTGTTTGCAGATTTATGCAACATATTTGCTTTCCTCATTCATTAAGCACCAAATGGAAACAAATTTACCAATTACCACCAGTGTCAAATCAGTTTAATTACAGCACGTAAAGTTCTATTTGTCTTGCTTTTATTACCACCACATTTGGACAAGAGACAGGCCTACGTGCTAAGAGGTCTAGCTGTGCTTCAGAAACGTACTTAGTCATTTTTATTTCACATTCTTTGTTGCCTTCAAAGCATAAGTGCCCTAGAATAAAACTAAACAGAGATTGAAAAATGGCAATCCAAGGCGTAATCTCAGTAACATATTGAAAACAGTATTGTCACCTATCTCGTGGGCAGCGTGACAGATTTTCACATATCATGAAAACTGTGCACTGACTTTTTCTTTGGTCTGCCAGATTTATTAGTATGATAACTCCAGTGTGTTGGTTCTTTTGCTGTCACACTTACTTTTGAATTCGTTTTTAGATTTTTCTCATATGTGTACTTTTTGAATGAGTTCTTGCATGTTCGAGGTGCATGCCTTAGAATGTTAAACAAATGGAATAGGTATTGGGAGAGCTAAATGTAGTCCTGCAAGTTTTACTGAAGTGGGCACATTTAGGTAGGAATAGCTCTGATTGCTCTCCGAGTGCTAGTTTGCCACTTGTTCGAGCATTAGTTATGTAGTCACAATCACTCCGTGCTGTCCATTTGCCCAGTTTGCCTCTATGTTGCGAAGGTGTAATGCTTTTACTGTGCCTTGCACGTTGCTTTCCTTCTTCCTCCATTTCCTTTCTGCTGGCCTTATGAAGCTGAAAATAATATTTTAATTGGTTGTTGACACCCACAGGAAGTTGAAAAGTGCACACTAATTAGCTCTGGGCCTTGGCTCATTCACGTGTATATAGACATTTTAATCTCCGTAACGCTCACAGGGTCAATAGTTCTAATTCCACACTGGGTATATTAATGGGTAGAAGTGTTGTGCTCTACTGCATAGGATACAAGTCTCATTTTCTAGGAAAATAAAACCCACAAAACTTTCAGCCTCTGTCTTTTTTTTTTCAGGATGATACTGTATTTTTAAGTATTTATTGATTTAAAATTTTTACAATTTGGGACAATAGCTAACTTTTTAATAGGCTGAAATGCTGTCAGGGTGAAAGACCATAAAAAGACATTAATAATTTGATAATCTGCCTTAAAATGCCACATCAGTGATAAATCTTCAGTAGATATCTCAAGATGAAGTACACACAGAGATTGACACGACACTATGCTAAGTACTGACCCAAAAACTGTCAGTGTGAGATCAGTCTGCTCATATATTCTGCAACAGAGACTGCATTTATTTGTAGAGTGAGATGGGGCATTGATGTGCCACTGCTGTGAGTCTGATACCACTGAGTTAAGAAAACAGTTTATACCTGCTGAGGATGCAGTTCAGTTTCTCTGGAAGAAAAAAAGTTGTTCTGCTTCTGTGAGTGGAAAAAAAACTTGCAACAGCAGTGAAGTTGTAGGTTTCTTTAACTTTGATATCTGGAGCAAAGTAAGCACAATCAGTGATGGTTGATGGAAGCTTATATGCAAGGAGAAGACTTAAGTTTGTATGTTACCTGTTGAGTATTTCTGAGCAAGGCACTTTTGCGGTTGTGAAGGTGTTTTTTGTCCTTAAAGAGAGTGTGTAGATGGGTTAGAAAGACTATATGCATTGCTTCCTGACATTTCAGTCAACATCTTTGAAGTCAACTTGCTTATGGATGAAGCCTTGTGCTAACATTGTCCTGCAATGTACTGTTTTCTTTGTTTGCCCGCTTCAGGCCTCTTCAAGACTCAAACGCATGCATTTTAGTTATTTCTTTATAGTGATTTTTTCTGTGCTAATAAAAAATATTTTGTTTTTATTTTACTTTGTCATGAATTCTTGCTTTCATAGCCTACCTCTTGCAATTTGAGTAACTCCCTTTAGCGTTATCCCTGGGAAAGACTAGTGACCTGATTCCTGTACATCTACCATTTAAGTAGACCATGTCAATAAATAAATACACGTATCTGCATCCCAGAGTCCATATAGCAGCTCTCCAGTCCTTCAAGGGAGTTTATAACAAATATGGGGACAGACTTTTTAATAGGGTCTGTAGTAACAGGACAAGGGGCAACAGTTTTGAACTGGAAGAATGTAGCTTTAGAATAAATATGAGGAAGAAATTTTTTATGATGAGGGTGGTGAAATACTGGAAGAGGTTGCCCAGAGAGGTTGTAGATGCCCCATCCCTGGAAACATTCAAGGTCAGGTTGGATGAGACCCTGAGCAACCTGATCTAGTTGAAGATGTCTCTGCTCATTGCAGGGGGGTTGGAGTAGATGACCTTTAAAGGTCCCTTCCAACACAAACTATTCTGTGCTTCTGTGATAACTTCAATTTCGACTACACTTCTACCAGTTGCATGGATGTAATATTGCAGATAATTTGTCAATATTGCAAATAATTAAATTTAAAGTTTAAATTTAATCATCTCTTTGTTATCTATATTTTGTTACTTTAAGTGAATTTGTTGAAATCCTAGAAATTAATATCACCGAATTTTATGAATAAATTTAAATTGAAGTAATCTATATTAATTTTTCAAATTTTTTTTTTTTTAATAAAACTTAATCACTCTTTAGTGTCATTGAAAAATCAGAATTGCTTTAAATAAGGTTGTTTTAGACAGAAGAGGACCGAAGAATATTATATATGTGAAAATGTAGTAGGGGGGAAAAAAAATTAAAAAAAGGTCAGGAAAAAGAAAAACGGGGGGGAGAAGAACCAAAAAAAAAAAAAAAAAAAAAAAAAAAAAGGTTGGGTAGGAGGAATATGGACATGGAGCATGGAAGAGCCCTGTTGCAGACCTAGCATGAAAGAGAATCTGCACTAGAGAAGGGTGTGCTGAAATCAGTTCAAAGGTTGTGTGGTATTCGTTCATTTTTGAGGGTCGTGGACTGATTCTGTGAGCGCTACCAACAGAACTGGTTTATCAGAACAGGTATAACAAGGCAGCTGCTTTAACTACACCCAGTAAGTCGGGAAGAGTTGTGATAGCGCACATATATTGTACCAGTATGTGCTGAAGGAAGCGTTTTTGGTCAGTGGGGCACGCTCACCTTTCTGAGTATCCTTAACCTGTCATTTACCCAGGCTATCAAGCAGTGCCTTTGCCCTGCATCTTGTTCATGGTTTGCCTGAACTCCTCCCAGGTTCTGTAGATGCAGTGATAATGCTGTTGAGAAAAAGTGGAGTGAGAAACCCTTTTGCAATAAAAGCACGGGCTTTTGAAAAATACGCTTGGTTTGTTTGTAGCTCCTGCTGTATGTTGAAAAAAATCCTCGGTGTCAAAGAAATTAGACGGGGTACGACAGGGCTTCAGCCAGAATTGTGAAGACTCTGTGGCTTCTATAAACACTCCATTATAATGAGATCCTTTGCTTCAGACTTTATCTATCTGTGGCTGAGCTAATTGTGTAAGGTTCCCGTCACTGTGGAGAGAAACGGACAGCTTTAATCTGCCTGTCCTCTTGTTGTCATTTAGACATCTAACACTAATCGCATGAATCTGCTGATATTTCTTCCCACTGATTCTAAAGGAAGACTGGAGCAATGACTCAGATGTACATGTATGCAATATAAATATCTACTTTATTCATATGCAGCCAGACTTTTAAGCTTAAAATCTCTTTTAGAAGTTGCCTTAGTCCTTAGTCCAAAGGGCTGTATGCTAAGACAGTCCCTGAAAGAATTTAGTCCTGACTACCAGTCACTTTTTAATTTTTTTCTGTCTTTTATATTAATTAATTATGTTTTTATTTTAACACTAGTAACAATTAATTTTTATCTACTATTTTTTTTTAATCCCAGAAACTACCTCTTCAGGTTGCAGCTTGAGGATCTCTCTCTAATACAGGTATGTTTTATGTTTGTTTTCTTAGTTCCTCTACATGATGTAGGTAAGCAGACGTTTGAAAGCAGATAATCAAGATATTCAAAAGCTTCATAACTACAGATAAGTGTGCATCTGGTTTTGTCCTCTTTGCAGCCCCATATTATATAAGTCATATTATCCATTTTAATTCCAGATTAGTCTTTGTCTCAGGCCATACAGACCTGATGTTACCTTACTCTCTGCTCTGATTTTGTTAGAGTGGAGGCTCAAAAGGAGCATCATGTTCTCTTAGAAAAATGTTCTAACCTATTGTATCGCTTCGGTATTCAGAATTTATTGTTACTGTAGAGAAAAGATTTTTTTTAAGTAATGATAAGTAAAAAATTTCATTCATACTTGCTAAAGTTAAGGTAGGCAAATGAAACGGCAAATTTTCAAGGAAGAAATATAGTGTGAACACAAGTATCAGAATCTCAGTTTTGTGTATAAGGCAGCTATCTATTGTTTAAAACTTGTTAGAGCTTGGGAGGCGAAACAAAGCCTTTTAGAGGCAGTTAGGCTTCATAGAAAGGTAAGTGAGAATCCCTGATCAATTTATTTTACCCTGAACATCATCTGTCTTCCATATACCAGCAATCTCATCTTCCCTCAGTCTTCAAACTGGTGTTCCTTGCTGAGGTTTTGTTGGTTTTCTCTTTCATTATTTTTAACCTTGGCATCATATATAACCATCATTCTTGTGTTCTTGGCTCTAAGAGTTGTTTTAGTAAATTTAATTAATTTAGCTAACTTGCTAAGGTGTGGAAATAGAAAATCACAATGAAATAGAAGTGTATGTTTTTTCATAATCTATTCATACATGCAATTTAAAAATAACTAGCTTTGGATTCAGCACTGTGCCTATCATTTCACAAAGTAACACTGTACAGTTGAATATGGAAAACTAAAATGCATTCAGGTAAGGCTGTCCTTGTGATTTGTAGAATACCTTGTGTATGCTTTAATTAGGCTTGCAGTCTTCCTTTACCTTCCGAAACTGCTAGAAACAAGATCTGAAGTTGGTTTATAATTAACCAAAATTGTGTATTGATAACTATTTGATTTTGTTGCTAGTGCTTGAGGCTGTGATGGATCAAGCACTTTTAACATCCAGAATTCAGACTGTCTACTTTCACCTTGTCTGACATACATAATACCCTGGCAGATTATTTGGGTTAAGTCCTGAAGGTTCTTGTTGAGACCCTGCACTTAGAGGTCTCTGATGGTGCTGTTGTAATTTATTCTGCTAATTTATAGCTTGAAGTTCACATATTTCCTCTGTTAGGATAGGTATCAGTTGGCTGAATTCACTAATGAGGGAGAAGTCTGTAGATTAGACATTTATAATTGTGCTGACTAACTTGAACAAACACCCTCCCACCCCAATCAGCAAAAAATACAAAATGAGGGCAGAAATTATACTGTTGATGTTATAGTAGGTCACTAGGGTTTGGTCTTATGAATCTGCAAAAGCTTTTAACCAGACAGTCTTCACATATTGACTTTTGGTAAAGTTTGTTGTTCTGTCTTCACTGCTGTAGCACCACTGATTTCAAAAGCACCATCTTCAAACCTTTTTCCTTTAGGGAGATTGTGTTGCTAAATCCAAACCGAAGCATATAATTGTTTTTTTCTTTCACCAGCATGTCTTTACTACTCCTACTCCAAGTATTGAAGTTTCTTCCTTATTCTCAAGCCTGCCATTATGACTCCTTCGTATTTGTCCATCAAAGACCTTTTCTTCCTCTTCTTCCTCTATGTTTCTCTTCTGGTTCTGTTAGAGTGCCCCGGGACAGCCCTTATCCAAAAGATGTGCTGCCTTGGATGTGCCAAATCACTTGTGAGGTGGCTGAAGCCTTTGTTTTGATGCAAGTAATACAGGATGTAAGGTGTATTGTTTAGGGCTCCCAAACTCATTACACAACACTCTCAGGTTGTCTCGTAATCTGGTATGAATGTATGAAGTTAGTCACTGATCTTACAGTTATAAAAGTGGGTTTGAGAGAGTTCTTGAGATGCCATTTAGCGCCTCCAGGTACCCCATGGCAGGATCAGTGGTCAGTGCTGCTGTTTTTACTGGTGGTTGCTTGTCTGAACTCTTCTTACAAGTCTTGAGCCATAAAGATCCACAAGTTTTCTCAGCCTCTACTGGGAAATGTTAAGATGCAGAGAGAGTCTCTGTCTCACGCTGGAAAGTGTGAAAGATTTAGTAATGAAAGAGGCAGTAACTATTCCTGTGGAAACATGGAATTCAAACTTACTAGCTCCCTACCTGAAACCCACCTAGAGCCAAGAGGGTATTTACCAAATGATTCACTGAGGTTTACAAACTTTTCAGGTAAGTTTTGTTGGGATTACAGAATCCTAGCTGTGGTCCCAGTCATCCCAATTTGTTGTATAGGATTACCTCAAGTATAATTGAAGCAAACTCTGATTTCTGAAACTTTAGGGCATGTGAAATTTCTCTTATTCACATGTGGTGGAAGAAATATTTTGAATAGGATTAGAGAATATAAAGTATACCAAGTTAGCAACTAAAATTTACAGTATTTTGAAGCTCCAGATCTTTCAAACTTGAAACTCTATTATGACTGAGGGAGGTAGGAACAAAAGTGAGAAGCAAAGTAAAAGTTATATCAAATCCTTGCTTTGATGCTTTGATTTTTTTAGATGATTCATCTGTTTAATCTTTCTTATAGTACATTTTTATCTGGAAAGTAAAGGAATACCTAAAACTTAATCTTGACTGTTGATACACTTCAGTTATTTTTATATAAACAAGTTTCCTGGTCTGTAATGCTTAAACATCTCTTGGAATGTTGTCATTAGTTTGTCCACACACTTTTATTATGAAGGTAAAAGGCTTCATGTTACATGTAGCAAATTGGAGCAGTAAGAATCTTGTTGTTATAGCAAAAGCTTCTTTCCAAATATTTTGTTTACAAATTTCCATATATTTTTTAAAAAGCTAGACATTTTATAAATAAAGTATTATTTTGTCATATTATCAGACATTGCAGTATTATCAGATATTGCTTTCTAATAGGAAAGCCCACTAAAAAGGAATAAAATAAAATAATGACTTCTTGTTTGCAAACTTTTGCAAAAATTACTTTGGGCCAAAATATGGGTATGCCCTGTTTTTTACAAGTGTAAACCTGGAAATAGTTTTGAAATGCAAGATAACCTTCCTTTAAAAAACAAAACAAAACAAAAAAAACAACCACAAGAAAACAAACCCAAACCCACAAAACCGAAACCAGACAGCCATTTGAAATGCAAGTTCTGAAACGGAAATGCAGAGCAGAGATTCCTGTATTAAAAGGGTACTGTTTCCATCAGTCTAGTGAAAGTTAATCCCTTGTAAAAGTGAGGGTTAGGGTGCTACTAGATTGCATCAGACAGGATGTGTATCTAAACCTGAGCTAGGACTATGCAGTGAGACATGGTTGCCCATTGTGGGTACATCAAAGTTGTCATCCCACATGTCATGGTTCTGTGCTCTTTACTTTATAGGAAAAGCCTGTTGTTTGAGTAAGCAAGTTTCATATGATAGTGTCTATAGCAAACCAGCATTTGATGTGTCTCAGCAATTTCCTTTGTGTAGCAGAATAAAGACGACTAAAACGAGTGAAAGCCTTTTAAGCTCTGGCCGGAGAAGCCTGAGAGTCAAATTGTTCAAAGCTGACTGTTGGAACAATGCGCGCATAGCGCTTATGGATTAGGAAAGAAGCACTCAATGGACTGTGGTTGTAGAAGGACAAATATTTTGCAACTCTCGCTACAGCAACAGTAGGCTCACAGGCACAGAAAGCCTGACTCTGCATAGTTTTGTTTTGTGAGTTTTGCTTTGTTATGGCTCACCTCAACTAATAGTAGAACAATCCATAAAAGCACTGGCCAAGACGAAAGCTGGATTTCCTGAAAACTCTCTTGTATTCCTTAAGATAGGAAAGCAGACATCTAAATTGTAGTGTTTGAGTGAATAGATTTGTTTCCAAAATTTTTTTTAAAAAGGTGATATCTAGCCAATGTCAGGATTAATAGTGGGGCTTTGTCATCATGTAGAGGATGACTCTAACAACTGTTTAGTTTTTACCTTTTTGCTTTTTTTTTCTTTTCCAAATTCTTTGAAAAGAGAACTTCTAAATTCAAACATTTGTTTGTGTCAACTTACATGACAGGTTTGCTGATGTATCTGTAAAGAGCGAAAAGCTGATACATCCTGGCTTATAAAACTGTTTATGCCGCAATTGCCGTAAACATTTTTACAAGCCAGTGTGTATAGCTTTTCACAAACCTGATAGAACGTATGCATCTCTTCTTCATCCATAAGATGAAGTTCTTTACAAACTCAGATTGTTAAGTCATATACAGGGCACATGCTTGAGTTTGCCTTTCTCATCTGAATCTTCCATCTATGAAGCCTGTTCTCAGTTTGTGATGCCCAAAAGGCTGAATGTGAGCCTATTACACCTGCATCTCTAGTTACATTCTCCAGAGATTGTATTGTCATGCTGAATCTGTACATCTTTCAGTTAGAAATATACATACCTCAAAGGCCATTTTTAAAGGAAATTTTAGCCCCTAGTTTACCACAGGATTCAAATGAAATTCATTATGCAGGCTAAGAAGGTTGTAGGTTCTTTTTCATGTGTTTAATTCAACTTTAAATTCTGGATTCTTGAGGCTTTGGGGTTTTAGAGATATATGTCTCTATATAGATCTATATAGATCTCTACCTCTATAGATATCTATATATGTGTGTGTGTGTGTGTGTATGTACGCACATCCATTAATGAGGCACTCGAGGAATTAAAGGTAAGATTGGATCCATGACTTGTCAGGAAAAGGAACTACTTTGGAGAATGAATTTTACCAAAAGGTAGTCTTGCTGGTGTTTACTTGTGTAAAGAGTGTCTGAAATACCTGTTACATATGATAGTTCACTTTTATGTGAGTCGTTAATGGCAGGCATCATCTAGTAGGCTAAATAATGAATTAAGTAAATTGTAATATACTTTAAATATATACTTTGTGCTTATCTGTGTTAACCAAAGAGAGAATCTGACTTAGTGATTGAGGTGTTTTTACAAATACGTTAATATGTATAATCTAAAACACTCTTACAAGTTTTTACCTTAATTGTAATACAGAATATAATTTTTTTAACAACACCTGATTTTTTTTTTTTTAAAGAATCGAATACTTACCAGGGTAGTAATTCCATTATGAAAATAATAATTGCTTGTTATTATTATAAACTGAGATCATATTATGTCTTTTGTGAGAGGCTTTCATAACCTTGGGTTGTCTTTTTGGCTAAGGTGGTATTTGGCCCAATTTAGAGAGAATGTTGTTCCAAGAGAGGTGCAAAACACTCAAACACTCCTTAAAGTTCATTTTTGGGACAGTGCCCTAGAGTTCCCTTTCTATGAACAAAATAAAAACTTGTAAGAAGTCATCAGGTAGAATCAGATCTTTAATTTATGCTGATATTAAAAACTTTCAGTTACAATCAACAACAACTTCAGAGATGAAGGTAAGAAATCTAAGTTTAAATCTTTTAATCTCCTTTATTTGGTGACTTGCCAAATAAATAGTACTCCTTAGAAGACAGCTTATTGTTTTTTCTAAAGCTTTGATTCACTGTATTTCAGTCCATTTATTTTTTGTGTTACATGTTACTTACAGTCACTAGTTGTGTAATAGGTTTCTGATTTGTGAAATATATGAAAGGAACCCATTTTATTTTGGAATGAAGCTACCTGTACAGAAAAGGAGACGTAAGAAAAACTTCCTCTGATTTCAGACTTGAAGGCAAACGGGAACTAACCTAAGGATGTCTTTAGCTTGTGACAGCTGTAGGTTGGCAATATTTGAAATGCAAATCAGACTGAGATTTAACATTCTGTTTTGGTTCCTAAGGGAGGAAAAACAAACAAAAAAAAAAACCAAACCAAAAACCAAAAAATAAAACCCAATGAAAAAACCCCTCCATTGGGTTCTCCTGTGCCTCGTACCTACTTAAGGCTGAGGGGAATAGAGAGCATTCCTCCCTATTACAGATGGTCTTTCCCCTTCATTATGTGAAGGGAGCATCAGCCACCAAAACGTTATTCCTTCTTGAGCCCTTCATGTTTGTGTCTCGAACATGTGAATGAAAAATGGGTAAGCAGCGCAGATAAGTTAGCGTTACTTTCAATGCTGTTCCAAGTTTCCTGAAAGCTTGGAATCAGAAGGAGCAATTAGTGCTCATAAGACTTTTCCAAAGAAGACTGAGGTGAGCAAGCTGCAGAGTGACCAAGAGGTGACAGAGCAGGTGCAAACTTCTGCTTGGGTGCTAGGCAGGACCAAACTTGAGGAGGTATTTGAACTGTTACCTTTTGTATAAGGTGGTGTTGAGAGCAGAGTTTAAAAAAGAAAATAAAAAAAAAAAAAAGAAAAGACGAAGCACAGTACATCTGCATATCACAATGCCACTTCTATACAGTACCTCTTCCTCTTGTTGGTACCTGTCTGGTGGCAAACTGTTGGATTTTATTATACGGCAAGTCCACAAATAATTAAATTAGACAACTGGGAACTTAAAGAAGGGTTAAGACGCATTTGTGAAGACAGAGGTAGTCCTTTGTAGCAGGTAGAGATGGGCTTGGTGGCTGCTTTAAGTCTGTTCCAGTTCTTTTTTGGTGATACCATTAGTATTTTCATTATGGTGTTTTTTGCTAGCAAAGAGTAGTTTCTGACCAAACTTTTATAACTTGATTGAAGCCAGAAAAGGATGGATTCAGCTAGCAGTGCGTAATTTCACATATGTCTAATCTGTACCCAAATTACCTCTTTTACCTGCAGCTGAAAGGGGCTTCCTCAAGCTACGTAAAACATGTTAGATCACAAAAATCCTGATCTTCACTCTCACGTGTATTTGTGGGGAAATAATTAACAGCAAACAGTGCTTCATTTCTGTTGAAAAAAAAAAAAAAAAATTGCCACTGAAACAGCTGGTGTTCCTAGATTCACCTACATACTAATGCAGAAGATGGGTACTATTCGGAAACCATCATTGTTCATATTTGGCCAAGCACTGATTCACTCTTCATTCTGAATATTCTTTCCATGCATGGGATTTTTCACCCGCATAGGCATAGTTACATGTATTATCTATTTTTTTTAAGGCTTTTTTGTGTGTGACGTTCTGAGTTCCTATGCAGGCCCCCATTATAAAACTACATAGAGGGTATATGAGGCGGCCAATTGGATGTATGACTTCTCTTCTGCACATCTCTGCATGTTATTCATTTACACTTGGCTTCTACATAATTGGAAGGTTTTATTCTCAAGAATTTGTGATTGCCTACCCTTCAGTACAGCTGAAATTTGTCACATAAATTTAGAAAGAGTCTAAGTGAAGCAAAAGAATATTGGCAAATTGGCAGGGATTTGCTGCTGCTTTGGCTTATCAGTATGTCTTAGTATTTTGAGATGCGGGGAAAAGAGAAGAAAAGGAAAGCCAGGCAGAGACATTGTCATTTTTCATTTAATTGCTGTATCTGTCATTGTTTTGTGCCAGTACTGAAATACAAGTGCAAGCGCATTTCTAGACAAATAAGTCTGAACACATCCGTTTAGCTAGAGAAGCTTAGATTTTTCATTTCTATTTTTTCTTTCTTACCTCTGCTTGTTAGGCTGCATTTCTTATGTGTTTACAGTAATTTTCTCTTCTGGTTTCACAGTAGAGAAGAAAAATCGGTACTAAAATTTTTCACTTCCACTAGAGCAAAGCTTCTCGTCTCTTTAGATATTAAACATCTGAGTTTTCTTTCTAAGATAATGGGGAAGCCTGGATTACCTGCATTATATAATACGAGTTCTTTTGTTCTCGTGAGAAATAGAGGTGATATCAAAAGGTATGTGAGTATATTTCACAGCAGATATTAATGAAACAGCTGATGTGGATTTTATAGTAGTATAATTTAGCCCTTTCTGATAATATATGGTGGTCAACCAGACTTCATTACATGCACTAAAAGTAATTGTGGTGGAAATGTCTTTTCCTAACAAGGCGGCACTCATGATTTACATTTTCACAACCATAAGTATACTGATACAGCTGCACAAGAGTAATCACCACGTAGCATCCATTTGAAAAGAACTCAGGCTGCTGCTTTCCAAATATCTGGACTATATAGGACTATGGCGTGCTTCAGCTAATTCTGGACTAAAGCGGTATTCTGGGACAACAGGGGGCTACTTGTGGAGGCACACAGGCTCTCCTTTGTGAATCAGCATCTTTTGCTGTAGCCTCTCCCCTGAAAAAGTGGAGGAATGTTAGCAGACTGTGCAGAAAATGAAAGCAGAAAATACTAATATGTAGACTGAAAGCAGATTGTCTTAATTCTTATACTGCCTTGCCCAGGTGGACAGTCTGCCACAAGCAATTGCTTGATAGAGAGTTTGGGCTCTTTGGCATGTAGATGCTGCAGTGCTGAGCAATTTAGAAAAGAGATGGAATATACAGTGTGCTTTGAAAGAGATTATATGTGTAATATAGTTATCTGCAAACACGATTATTGATTTTTGCTTACAGATACTGATATGGAACTTCATTTTCTGTTCTGGCCTGTAACAACTAATTTGAGTTCAACCACAGTTTGTGTGACACGCATACTCAAAGAGCAGGCTTAAAGGCACATCTTCTCAGTCACAGAGATGATTGTGTTTTCCAGTACTGCAGAGGTCCATTCAACAGTTCTGCTAGGCTAATGAACATAGATGCCTTTGGGTAATTCTACACATAGGAGGCGATTTCAGCTTACAACCGTATGTTAGCGGTCACCAGTATTTAGCATAAGGGCACTGTGTTGTCTGTAGGATCCCCTGCCATTGCTTCTTGACCCATGAAATTAAAAAACCCCTGACATTTAAACTTAGAATAAGAGAAAATGGTGGAGCAGCCTTGTGTCCCCTTGCCACTAGGCAGAAAAATTTAAGATACACATCTCGACACTAAGCTCTAGGGAGCCTTTGTCACAGCGCTGTTAAAGGATGCACCCAGCTGCTGATCTATGGGAAGAACTGGCTCTTTCCGTAAGTCAAAAAGTTCTTCTCCCTTCATCCCTACGAAAGAGGTGAAAAATTTTTCAAGTTCACGAGACTAGTTTTGTGCTACTGCAGTTAAGGAAAAGCAGGATTCTGAAATATTCAAGGAGCCACAAAGCTCCTTGTGTGTTTACAGTAATTTTCTCTTCTGGTTTCACAGTAGAGAAGAAAAATCACCACACTGAGGGTGGGGAAACATGAACACTTTTTATAAGGAAAAGGAAAGATCTGAGGAACCTGCAACAAGAACACTGGTGGGTGAGAAGCCCATGCAGGGGTGCATAGGAGGGAGGGTCCTACTCTTCTAAATGGTTCAGGGCACAAAGGGAGGGTCTGTGCTGCTTCCAGCATGTTACTCACCCATTCAACACTACACAGCTCGATGTAAGATGTGGGTTGTTGCTCCTAAATGTTTGAGAGAGACACTGCTTAGTCATAGCATAGTCCTGGTCTGAACTGAGTATAGAGGACTAAAATTGTTTCAAGTTTTATTCTGATAGGCTTATCCAGTCTTTTGGGACATGTTTCGCCTTCTTTTTCCCTATCCTTATTTTTCTACTGCCTCTTCTGTCCTGTGTTTTTAGTAGACGTTCTCTTCTCTTTTGGCATATATTGTTTTACCCATCCCAGATGGTACCACAATATGATGCTTCTGTTGTCAAATCTGGGAGCTATAAATCATGTCAAAATATGGAAATCAGTTTATTAAAATTGAAAACTAGATGTGCTTTGAAATATCTGGTCTTAGGCATACATATGAGATTTCTATATAAAATTTTTGGTTCAGCTGTTACTTTGGATTTACCTGAAGACAGGTAAACTGAAATCATGATTTATTTAAGTAAAGTACCAACGTCATAAACAGCAACGTTATTTCTCTTCATTGCTTTATGGGAAAGATTATGGCCTTTAGAAGGCAATTTTATATAATGAGCATTTGGGAATTACGCTTGGTCTGCGGGGGCTAGGCCTGCCTGCCCCATCACAGTATTTCTAGGTGTCTGCCCTCCTAATGGAACTTGGAGTCCAAGTTCAGGTGCTTTGGCTCCCTGTGCAGTGCATGGGGCTAGCTATACACCCAAGCACGGGATCCACTGACAACTGAGTTCTTCTATCGAATCCCGCTGAGGAGGAATGCTGAGAGCACAGGGAAGCATAAATGGTTGAGTTAGGTATCTGTATGGAATTTGGCAGTAGTTTGTTTTTTTGTTTGTTTTTTTTTTTTTTTNNNNTTTTTTTTTTTTTTTTTCCCTATGTCACCCATATGCAGCAGGTTTCTGTTGTGAGTAAATTGCATCTAAAATGTGTGTTAGGCTCTCTCTGTCATGGTTTCTAAACTGAAATAGCAGTATGAAGTTGAAGACTGTGTGACCGCTATTGTACATTCTTCAGCCAGGCTTCATTGCTGACTGAATGTAGGCTGGTGTACCTATTACAGAATTTTATAGGTTTATTTGCTGTGTGTTTGTGTTACTTTTTTTTTTTTTTTTTTNTTTTTTTTCTTTTTCCCCTCTCTAATTTTAAAACTAGCTTCTCTAATCAGTACTTATGGATTTCACATGTTTGCTCTAGTGCTTGGAAAACTATTTATTTTCTTCCCCAAATCTGTAAAATAATCCTATGGTGTGCTGGTGGTTGGTATACTGATTTTCCAAACAAATTAACAAAATACCAAAAGAAAAAGAAGAGATCATTACAAAGCTATGGGAAATTAGAAACTGTAGGGCCTGTTAATTTATCTTGAGATATTTATGGTAATTTAGCTTGATATAAATAATTAAAACAATATGGTTCAAGGAAAAGAAATGAATTAATACAAAAGGAGTTTGATTAGTAGTTAATATTTATACCTGCAGTTGTGTATATATTCAATTTTGAACATTAATTCCTTGATGAAAACCTATTAGTCTTTTTCCCAGGGTATAGCTACCATTCTAGTAATCAGAAATAGTCAGGCCCAAAAGAGTTTGTGTTTTGGTTTAGGTTTTAAATTGACTGATTCAGTTAGGTTTATTAAAAGACAAATGAAAGACCTGAGAAAAGCTCAGAATTCCATATTTACTTGGGTATCCATGATAAAGCAACATTATGGAAATCAGCTCTTGGAATAATCAGTAACTGGGACAGAAGCAAAACAAATTTGTGTCAATTATTAGTTAAATAACAACTTCATTGTGGCATTGACCATTTTTATGTGGTATGTGATTCAGCTCCTTAATACTTTAGTCTCTAAATGAAACTGAAGATGAGTGCCATTTTTCAGAATTTTGAAATCACCCTAGGGAAAAATTGATTTCTTAGTAAATATTTGTCATTGGAGGGAAAAAAAAAATAAAGTTTAATCACTCCTCCACTGTTTTGGAAAAAATGCAAATTTATACTGTTATATTTTTATGACTTTCAGAGCTTTTAAATCGAGCATTTTGAATTAAATGCAGTGTCGTGTATGTGCACTTGACATTGGTTTCTGTTAATTACATTTAAATATGAGTGAGAGAATGCATTCATTCTGAAGCCACATTGAGTGGAAAATGCAGTAGCTGCCCAGTATTTGTACGTGCCATTGCTTTTGGGTTACTTGTTAGTTGAAATGCTGCTTATATAAGGGTTATAGCCTTAGACCCATAAGCTCTGAGTCTTTGCCTAGATATTTTGACAGTTCTGTACAATGGTTCTGTGCCTCCTCACGCTCATCTCGGGGAGCTGCAATGATGAAAGGTCGAACTTTTCCTTACGTTTTTCCTCGCCCTGTTACTATGAGGTGAAAACAAGATTTAGGGAGAGGAGAGACTTGGTGAGAAGTGGAACTGTGGAAGGTCATCTGCATGAAGGTTCAGACTTTTGGACGCATTTTAATTTCCATTGATGAGATGAAAGCTTCCTCAGGGAAACTTTCTGACTCCTAGATGCATAGTTATTTTCGTTACTCCAGTAGAATTTTGCATACTGTTTCGTCTGAATACCTGGGCAATTAACAAGAAAGAGAAAAAAAAAATCTAAATTAAGTTCTATACTGTCAAACACACACAAAACCTTTTGTAATGACATTTTTTTCTTACTTTAATTAGGCTAGGATTTATTAATGAAGCTTTTCTAATATGTCAGGACAGGTCTGAAGAAACAATATGCTGTAAGTTCATAGAAGATCAAAAATATGTCATCCTATATTTATGAAGACTGCTGTAGGCATGATTCCACAGTCTTTTGTCACGTGACTGTCAGTAGTGTTACTTGTAGAATATTGTGCTACTCAGCATGAGAAAATAGAGCTGAATGAGTTGTACTCAACAAAACCCTGCACATGCATTGACAAGTAAAACCTGTGTGGAGAATTTCACATGCTAATGTGTATATAGACAAAATCCTCCATAAGCTGATGTTTGTGGGGTTTTTTTTACATGATATGATCCATACTGATGAACAGTAAGTGAAGCAAAGGTATCAGGAGACCTGCATGGATGCACAGGGAGCTCCCAGCTAAGCTCAAGCATAAAAAGGAAGCGTGCAAGTGGTGGAAGCAGGGACAGGTGGAATATAGGGAGGAATATAGAGACACTGTCCAAGCATTGCAGTGTGGGGCGAGGAAATCCAAGGCACGTGTGTAGTTGAACCTGGTGAGGGATGGGAAGAGCAACAAGAACATTGTTTTAAAAGAAATTAATCAGATAAGAAATTGCTGTCATGTTTCTCTTTGTTATATTCAGATTGTACACTCTTATAATACTATAGCTATCCAGTAAAGAAGGCTGAGAAGGAAAGTTGAAACTTGGGAACTGATGCATGAAAAGTCATGTCCAAATAATCTACAAAAGCAGGCTTGCTGTATAAACCAAGAATATTATTTCACTAAAATTTGTAGTTTCATTGGTTTCTCTGCTCCACACCCAGCTATCACACACAAAAAACCTGCTTTCATTTTCAATTGGAGAGAAAAAAAAAAGGCAAGTGATTCTTATTTCTATAAAATGACGTATACAACATATTAAGTTATTCATTGTGCGATTGCATTTTAACGTAGGTGCACATTAACATAAAGAAATAAGGATGATAAATCTATCCAGGCAAATGTTGAACAAATATTTGGGTTGTCATCACCAAATTTGCTGAAACTTCATTAACATCCGTAATTAAATAATAGGGAGCATGATGAAAAGGTGGTTTCTAGAAGGTACATTCTCACTGGGACTTGCAAGCTGCAATGAAGAATAACTAGACAGGATGGAAGAGAGGAAAAGAATGAATTACTGTGAATGAATCTGATCAGACTGAGGCACTGTACATGCATTTTAGAGTCAATGTGATGTACAAAACTCATGGACATTGCAGTGCTATGGAAGGTCTGCCTCTGCTCATCACCCTTGTGTATCAGGAAAGTAAATGCATCTTTTAGCCTGAAAACACAGTCATGCCAGGGCAAAGGCACCTTGCAGATGGAGACAAGCAGCTCACAGAAGGAAAAGTTCCTTGTTTACTGCAAAAAGTAAGTAAAAAAGTATTATTTGTTTTTATTTGCGAAGAAGTAATATTTACCAGACTTTTCCAGAACAGCAGGTATGTGTGCAGTGCCGGACATAACAGAAAGGATCTTGGAGTCCATGCTGGGAGAACCAGCCATGGGTAAACTCCCCGCTGCTTCTAAATAGTCAGCTGAAGGAAAAGTACCAGAAAGCTGGAGGTAACTTTTTCCAAACAATACTCAGATTGAATCTGGTTTATGTAGCAAATGGAAGTCAAATAGATGAAAGAGCTTTAGTCAGCATAGCACAGAAAATGGAGCACTGGAAGATAAAATCTGAGGAGAAAAGAGGATTAAACCCAGTAGTTTCTTCAAGGAGAACATCTGGTCTGGCTTAATACGTTGCAGGAAAAGCAGCCCTTTAGAAATGGCCACAAAATGGTCACAAAACTAGAGTATCTCTGGAAGCCAGCCAACACGAAAAAAACATGAGAGACAAAACCCACCCAATCACCATGGCAGAGAAGGCTTACAGAGTGCTGGAGCAGGTTGGAGGCAGTGTAAGCGTACAATGAGCAGACCGAAGGAGAAAGGCTAACGCTGTGTTTACCAGGCTGATATGCATAATTTACAGCCAAAATTCTTACAGAACAGGTGGTTGAGACTTCTCCAGATGCACGTCTCTACAAAGACCTGCAAATGGCTGTGCAGATCCTGGGTGTAGTCATTCAAGTTTCCTGGCTGAAGAATAGTCTGCTGAGAGCTGAGCGAAACCCAGGGATTGTCTGACATTATTTACAACTCCTAAATCTGCAGTCAGGGCAACGTGTTGTACCTTGCACTGGGGATCACACAGCCCAACACAATGACTCTTACCGGTAGCTGGCCTCTCAAATGGTACAAGACTGTTGCAGACAGTGAAATGGAGTCCTTAGATAAAAATACCTTTAGTACCAAAAGTAGGAAAGGGAAAATTGAAACAAAGAGCGTCTGAATCAAGTGATCCCCAAATTGTTCCTCGTGTAGGAAAACCACCGTGGATTTTCTCCTGTATAAGGGACTTAGTACAGCTGATAAGCTTACCTGCTCTTCTGCAGGGCAGGATTTATCAGACATATATCAAACCGATTTTTAGAAGTGTTAAGTCTATCTAAATTGGAACCTATTTTGGGGCCACAAGCCCAAAGCAAAACATAACTAAAATAAAGTAAGATGAAGATAAGTTAATTGGAAGACTGTACTGTATCAAACAGTCTCAGTCCTGACATAAAACAGGGTAGCGATGGCTAGCGAAAATATATAATGGATTAGAATACTGGAAGAGCTTAAGTACTTCTCTGTCTCATTCAGAGGTAGTTTGTCATATCCCTGATAAACATTTTTGATTGTCTGTGTGAAGTGGAACATCTCAAAGAGGCAAGCGAGAGCTGGAAAGTGAAATAGAATTAATAGTCTAGAATTAACAGCTAGCATATACTGCCTTTGAGTGTAAGAGACTGGCTCATGTCTTTATTTGTCATCTGATTCACAGCATGCATTTGGACCTGTCTCTTTTGTAGCCTAATTGAGTTTCCTAAACAGTAGGATTCAGAAGACTCTGTTTTTTCTCATTTTGCAGATATTTAATTCAAGCTCCAAGAAGTTTTTCTGGTAAAGTTGTAGTGAAACTTGGAAAAAGTTTTAGAAACAGTGGTGATGGGTAGATTTTTTTTTGTTGTTGTCAAATCAAAACTTTCCACAGGCATCTTTGTTACTATTGTCAGAAAAGTCCTGGACAGATTTAATGTATTTGCGTGTTATAAGATTATGGCTTTAAGGGAGGGAAAGCCTGCAGGACTTCTCAGATGTGCCTGTGGTGTGCTTCTAGGGCCATGGGCCTGTGTACTGTTAATGCTGGCTAGTGTTATGCTGACATTCATGTGACAGAGCTGAAGTTTCGTAACTTTTCAGGTCTCTCATTTAGTTTATGTTTATTTTGAATGACTGACAGATGAACGAGTGGGTGGATTTGGATAATGCTGCTCTGCTACCCTCACAGTACAGTATAGACCTTGCTAGAAGCGGTTGTGCACATATGTGGCACACCGGTGGTGCATTAATGTTGCTAGCCTGTGGGTTGGTGGCAGCGTTATCTGGAGAAGCATGGACTTCTACACAGACTGTGCACCAGACTTCCTAATATCAGGGGACTGGAGCAGCAGATGTTTGTGTTAATTGAAGCATGTTGAGATATCCTTTATCTCACCTGCCCACGGTATAGACGTTGCTTTAAAATGGCTGTTCAACAGACAGTGTAATTACTGTGTGGAAGTTTATAAATACTGTAATTACTGATTCTGATGTTAATGCATTGTTATGATGGCCATGGGAATATTGGTTAAGTCCCTTTTCCTACTGGAATTTGTTTTCCCTCCTGTTCCATTTTCAGAAGAGGAGTACGAAGTTGAATTGTGCAACATAGGCTTCAGAGCAGTTTGACTACGTTTGGAATAACTCACAGCAAAAAAAGGAGTATCTAAATCTACTTTTCCTTGTCTTGAAAGGAAATAGACTGTTACATGTTCCTACAGCAAGTTTTAGGAAGTGGATTGGCTTCTTCTGCATTTGTCATCTGCTTGATTAGCACACAACCTCTGTGACTTGCCTGAGACCATGACGTCTGAAAGCCCTCACAGGGGGAAAGTTTGGTTTCTCATGTAAGTTCTGCTGCTGTTGCTATCATCGCTACTAGGACAATTGAACTGCAAAATTAGGCTTTTCCTTGAAGAAATGACTCGGACAGTGGCAATGTGCGCCTGTTTGTCTCCCATGTATGCATTATGCAGTGCAACCACTCTGCAAAGTTCCTGTAAAGAAAAGCAAAAAAAAAAAAAAAAAGGCCACTCTTAACAGACTCCATCTAGGATGATGTATTCTTCCCTTCCTGTGACTTATTGCAAGTACCAGCAGTCTATCAGGTTGAATTGCATGCTTGATAATTCTCAGAGAATCCTGCAAACGCGTGATAAAAATGAACTGGCAGATTGCAAATCTGATGAATAATCCTGTTGGTAGGCAAAAAAAAAAAGCAGAGCTGAGCTTGCTCTTTCATGGTGGTGTCAACTCTGCAGGACTGTCTGTTGTAAGAAGAATGAAAACATATTCATTTTGGAGAACAGATGGCGATCTGAATACACACGAGCAATTGATTTACGAACAGGTTAATGCTGGGGGTAGGTTGCTGCTTTTAATAGGCATAGCTAGTTATGTCTTGACATGCTTTAGTATCTGCCTAATGACTAGAAGAAATTTGCAGCACTTTTTCTTCTTTCAAGGGGCTTTTAGCATGATTTTACTGGACCTGAGGATCAATACTTACGTGAACGGAAGCTTTTCAGCTGTCCCCATGGATAGCTATTACTTTTCAGAAGAATGCGTATAACATTGTTCATAGGGTAGCATCCTCCACACATAAGTCAGCGGCAAGCTTAAATGTTTACTCTCTGTAAAAATTCTGTGTCTATTTTAAATTATTTCTTTTCCAGGTAGAAAGTATGAGACCTCTAGCCATTTCTGGAATGCTTATCACTCTTGGTAGTACAGGCCTCTGATATCATGGTTGATTTTAATGTAGTCTTATACAAGGAATTTTGACAATATTGCTTTCCTGACTCCACATTATTAAAATAATAATAAT